>CM068590.1:3446092-4046092 GCA_035048485.1 Pteria penguin | reverse complement strand
TTTCAAGTCAAAGGGGGACATTATGTGTCAGCGAGTGTACTTTCAAGTCAAAGGGGGACATTGTGTGTCTGCGAGTGTACTCTCAAGTCAAAGGGGGACATTGTGTGTCAGAAATTTTCAGAAATCTGAATAGAATACATGATATCGCTTAACGACTTTAATCTAAGAATATAGAGGGGTTAGGCTATAAATCAATTTGGCAATAAATCAATTCAGATATTATTCTATCTTAAATCATAAATCTATTTGGTTAAAAATTAAATGATATCATCTGATTAATCTGTTTTATGTATAAAAAATCACTTCCATGATTAAAAATAATTTTGCCCCCCCCCCTCCTTTTTCAAACTATCACCCAACTCTCTAAGAAAAAAGAAATTAAATGCAACTTGCAAGTGGGTCGATTATCCATCTTAACGTATGTGTACCTTTGTATATAGGTATTTATCTGGCTTCCATCTGAATATACCTGTATTTGTGCATTTGTGCTGTAAAAGTACCGGTTAAGAGGCAGCTACCAGTAAGGGACATGAATTGTTTCAGCAATACTCACTTTGTGCTTGTTCATTCTATAGGGAGAGGTGTTCGTGCAAAAAGAGACCTTCTTCCAGGGCAATTTATTTGCCAATACATGGGAGAGCTTATCACCGCCAGTGAGGCAGAGAAAAGAGAAAATGCTATTCCAAGTGTTTTTCGATATTTTTTCCAATATAATGGTGTAAGCTGGTGGTGAGTTTTGTACATTCAACATAAAATTCAATTCTTATTACATGTTTATTTTGATGGGGGGAATATTGCTTTTGCTCTTGTCAGTCTGTCTGCATGTCAGTTGGTCGGTCAGTCTGTCCGTCACCAAGGCTTGTGCAACCTGTAACTCAAGACCCCTTGGTCCCAGAGACTTCATACTTGTTAGGCGGATACATCTTGGATAGTAGATGATCCCTATTGATTTTGGGGTCAAAAGGTAAAAGGTCAAGGTTATTACTATATTACATATACCCAGTAGATGTGTAATATACTTTGTGCAATTGATAAAAGGAGAATTATTACTCCTAGAGATTTCAAACTTGGTAGACTGATATACATTATACATGTAGTTCAGGTGGATCTTAATTTTTAGAGGGGGCATTAAAAATGTCCACTAGACACAGTGTGCATTCTTGTAAGAGCCAGTTGGAATTAACATACAGGTAAGTGGACAGCTTGATAGCTCAGGTAAATGTCCACTCCTAACACCCATTGAAATTTCAGGTGGACTGCCCATTGTGGGCAGTGGGCATTCAAAGTTCCACCCAGACTGTAGTGTATCTTGGGGAGTAGGTGATTCCTGTTAATTCTGAGGTCAAAAGGTCATAGGTTAAGGTCTTTGGTGCCCCAAGGAGTGTCCGCGAAACTTTGTTGAACTCCACAGGACATTCGGTCCTTTTGGAAGACATATTTCATGGGACCGAAATCATTTCTGTCTGACCAAAAAAGAAAATTGAAGAATTTTCAATGGGGTATTTAACATCGCCTTTTTGTCGGCGTCCGTCGATGTCAATTTTCTTTTGTTTAGTGGTTTTCCGGGGATTGCCCCCTCCACATATAGTAATTTCGCTAGAAAAGACATTCATGTACACTCAGGAACTCTCAAAATATAAAGGTCGTTATTAAATAGTATAAGTGCTTACAAGACTCCGTCTTTCCGCGGTATATATAGTGTTGGAAGCAACATCGGACAAACCGGTCCGACTAGAAAACGCGCAAATCGGACCGATCGCACTTTTGTCTGTTCGGTCCGACGGTCCGATGAATTTCGCGGACACTGCCCAAGGACTAAAAGGTGCCGAGGGGGACATAAGTGTTTTACAAACATCTCTTGTTTGCACATGTTGAATACTTGAAGTTTTCCAATATAGCATTACCTGGTATAAACAGTGTCCTTATTAAAAGAAGAACAAGACCAGCGGTGAACCAGAAAGCTTGTTTGGATTACTGGGCATTCCGTCCAGTGAACTTGATAATATTACCAGACCTAATCCATGTGATTTTCCTTCTAACACTTTGATGATCCTGACAAATCAAAAGACCAGATACCTTATTGATCCTTTTGGCCCACTCAGTCAAACTACAATATTGTTATGTATATATATTTTCACTGACTAATTGTTTTCAGAATAGAAGATGTCTTGTCTGACTCAGACAAAACATTCAGATAGAGCACAGAATCCTTATTTAAATTTAAAGAGATATGACCTCGTGAAAACAACATTTTCTGCAAATTTTAGCTCACCTGAGCCAAAGGCTCATAGTGCACTGTCCGTCGTCTGTCTGTAAACTTTTCATATTTTCAACTTCCTTCAGAGCCACTGAACAGAATTAAAATTTGGTAAAATTTGGTAGGGATTAAGTACTCAAAGTCCTCTACAAGTGTTGTTTTTCATCCGGATCCACTGACAGATGGTGCCATCACAGCCAAAAGATCAAACTGAATGTATCAAAATGATCTTATAATAGTGTCTTAAGATGTGTTTTTATTTTCAATTGTCCTCTGATTGATGAAATTTACATATTCAGCCAGGTTCCTTTTGTTAAACTTTTTACCGGTAAGTTTTGCATACAGAGACCAACAGGGTTCTTTAGAGTGATCTATCAGAAAAGTGTAATAAAAGAATTTTTAAATTTGTTTTCTGGATCTAATTATTTTCATACTATTAAGAATGTTTTTGGCCATTATTTTACCAGATTAATTTTAATGCAGTATTCTTTTGAAGGATTTCTATGAAAATTTGAATACAATTGTGTTCATCAGTTAGCACCTACTTGACGAGATATAGGTCTCTCAGAATGCTAAATGCTATGCTTCTCAGGTGAGCAATATAGGCCCACTTGGGTCTCATGTTTCTAAATCTAAATTCTAAAATTGCAACATTTAATTTGGCCAATTGAAAATCTTTTTTTTTTAAAGTTTCTTTTGGCATTTCTACATACAAAATCATGCATGTTCCTTTACTTTACCTAGGATGACTTGCAAATTCTTTTCTAGCATTGATGCAACCGAAGAACCAAATCATGAAAACCAAGATGAAAAGTTTGGACGTTTAATCAATCATGGAGATAAAAAACAGTGTAATGCTAAAGTCAAAGTGATCAAGGGTGACAAGCCAACCCTTTGCAAAAAAATTAATTAGATGCCACGAAGAGGTTCTATATGATTATGGAGTTAAAGATCTACCTTGGGTATGTAATTTTATAATCATAATATTTTAAGCTGTACTGGTTGAGAATATTTAAACTTATGCAATAGCCAGATGTCCATATACAGTTTCTTGTTCTTGCTTCTCCTTCTAGACCAGTGTGTTTGTGCCTATTTTAATGTAGCCTTACTTTGGCGCAAATGGGTCATTTGTGCAATCATGATTTACACACTATGCCAAAAACATTTACAAGTATCAGTGCCCAGTGCATAATGTCCAGGAAGAAAATCAGTTTTAATTGAAATTAAGATAATTACCGTATATTGTCGAATCATCTAAAATTTTGTAAGATTAATGTAGGATGAAAGTGTTAATTAAAATTTATGTTAGTAATATTTTTTGCCCGTAATTACATGTATGTCCCACCAAAGAAGAGAGACATATTGCTTTGCTACTGTCCATCATCTCAGGCTTGTGCAATCTACAGTGCACATTGGATGTAATACTTAGACTGCACAAAACACAGTGGGAAATCCACCCAACATCAAAGAGGGACTCGAGGTGTAAATTTGCCATATACCAATTAACATATGGAAGTGGTTGTAGTGATTTGTCTTAATTCGAAAATTACACCTGGATGTGGCCCAAAGTGGCAGGTGTAAAATTTCCACAACACCTGGTGTGTACTGTATAACTCGAGAACCATTTGTCCCAGCTACTTCATATTTGGTAGGCTAATATAGGTATCTTTTGGATTAGATGATTCCTATTGATTTATTTTGAGGTTCAAAGGTCAAAGTAATTTCTGTATTGCACACATTAGATCTTGTGCAACTGATAAATCAATAATGCTTTGTCCTAGAGACTTCATATTTGATAGGTTGAAACATCTTGGGAACTTAATAATCCCTATTGATTTTGAGGTCAAAAGGTCCAAGGTCAAAGTCACCGTTGACACTAGGATTAGTACTTTATGCTCCTGAGGGGGTACAAGTGTTTTAAAAACATTTCTTGTTTAACTAGAAAAGTTGATTACTTTATACTGTATTTGTAATCAAACTAAGACTAAATATTACTTCACTGTTATCCAGCTGACAGGAAAGCAAGTTTGCATTAGTACGTATGTGTATTCTATTGTTACACATGTTCCTTTGGTTTTAAAACTATATTGTTGATTGTTACTTTATACATTTACCTTGTTATGTCTCCCCAACTGGAGGATTTAAATTATCTCTCTTGGTTATCATTAATTGGATTTATTCAGAAAATCAGAAATGGTGTTTTTATCCTAAGGTGAGTGATATAGGCCCTTTTGATGTCTTTTTATACTTTTTTCAGAAATGAGCATTTGCACACAATAATTGTGACAATTTCTTTACTTAACACAATGGAGGTAAGGTGTAATGAAAACTCTCAAAGCAAGCACTCTTCTTACATGTCTTATTAATCTAATAATATATATTTTCCTCTTTTTGCAGTAAACGAACATCAGGACAAAGTCTTCACCACAAGTGGATTCTCTAAAACTGAACAATTTGTAATGGTAAGTTCTTGTTACTATTTTACTTGCATATATTTCTGTGTTGCCTGTGAATCATAGCGGCACTCAGGTTCATTTCGTCAAATGTCTCACTGTTATTTAGCATGTTTAGTTTGTTTGAAACAAGTCTGGAGAACCAAAGTTTAACATCCTGAGTGAGGACCACTATTCTCTGAATCCTTTTCTTTGGATTTTCTTTTCTTCTGTTTCTTCTTTCATTCATCTCAAAATCGTATGCGAGTACGTCAGATCAGTGAGATACAGTGAAAGTTTAAGATTAGTATAGTTGCCCATGAACTTCGAATATACCCTGTAATTTATGGATCGCCTAGGAAGCATAGTGGCACAAAAGGCTCACTTTGCCCGACATCTGTCAGTGTCTGTCTGTCATGTAGTCACACTTTCTGTGTCTTGCTTTTGCAACAGCATAGGGACTTTAAATCTGATTCCTCTATTTGTCTGTCCATCTAATTTTATGTCAAAAAAGACTGTGACCTGGGGCTATAACTTTTGAACCAGAAGAGGTACAGATTTCATATCTTCATGTAGATTCCATGCTGCAAGACCCTTCTGTATACACCATCAGGGCTGCCAGCAATCTTGAAAAGTCATTGAAATTGGAATCCTTAATAAGGGCTAGGAATTGTCAGGGAATTTTAGAATTTGACAGTGAAAAATGACAATTCTGGAAAGTCAGGGAAAAATTACTTGAGAACTGGAAGAATTTAATTATTATGAGTTTGAGCGTATGCCCACAAATTCATCTAGAGATCAGTCAGCTTTTGCTTTTCCAGCCCTTTCTGAGTGCTTTCAAGAGAAAATAGTACTCATTCATTTCTTGCGTCTAATTAATTTAATATTATCCTAATCAGTATCCTCTATTATTGCTAAATCTTGCATTAAAATCAAGTTTATTGTCAGGATATGTGATGATTAAGAGTGAAAAATGGTGTATTGATAAACATTAAAATACCATTGGCATTGCTTTCCTCAGTGACAGTCATTGCAAGCCCAAGTTACTAAACACTCATATTACTCTTTAGGGAGATGCACATCTAAGGCTAATCCATTGTAAATGTCATAACTAGCATATGACCTCTTGTAAATAAAACAAATAGTTCAAGGCTAAAGTAGCCACATGCATGATATACATGTACATGATTCGGGAGAAATAGGATCATGTTACAATAAACAGCATGTTTAAGCCAGTGGAATAATTATTATTCTCACAAATTTTATTTAAGAATGTCACAATTAAGGGTTGCCATATAAGACTAATATTAATTTTATGCAATCAAAAAGTGATTAAAGAGAGATTTGACGGCGATTTGTTTTAATTTGGTCTTCTGGCATGTTTTGCCATTTGCCCTTCCAAATCCCTATAAAAATATTTTGAACCCCCTAAAACAATATATTTTGGGGGTAAAACAATATATTTTGGACCTGTATAATGTCATTAAAAGAATAATTTATTTCTCGCTCAATTATAAGATAATTGATAATAAAATAGGAACAATGACATTACATTTATATATAAAACCGGTTTGGAGACTTTCTGTCACATTATCCATATACTACTGTTCATGCAATACTAAAGTTATAAATTTTATTTATTCTATAGGATCTGTTGTCAGAGTTGCAGAGGAAATACAGCTTTAGAATTCAAAATGATTTCACAGATCAGGTTACTCATGTTGTCACAAAAACAGGTAAGGTCATCAATTTATTTTATGCTTAGACACCATTAGGGAAAGCTCAGAACATTTATTTGAGTGACTTTCAATATTTGAAGGAATGTACCAAGTTTTGGTTCACCTGGGCAAAGCTTGCGTGAGTCATAGCATGTTGATTTTCGTCATCATCGTCCGTAAACAGGTTGATAAAAAATGGCAAGTTTTTGACATTTTCTGAACTTGATAATTTTCAAGCAAAATAGTATATTTTTCATAATTATTTTGACTGAATAATTTTTCATGCTTTAGATTGGTGTATTTAAGTCAGAAATAAGTCAAAGAATAATTTAAAGGGAAAGAGTTTTGGAGATTCATTGAGTTTTGGATTTCAATCAATTTTATAAGACTGCACAAATGGAAAAAGGCGGGTGTGGGGGGTCTCATTTTGACTTTTTATTTCAAAATTAATGCCTCGGTGGATTTTCATAAAACATGGTAAATTAATAGTACTTAAGTTTATGTCCTCTATATCCTTATTATTTATTCTTCCATATTCATGGTCAGGTGGCACCACCACAGCTAAAAGTAGGTTAAATTGGATACCCTCTTTTGACAAACTTCTGCTTCAGAATCACTGCATATAGAGACAACCTGAATGATATTTTAGAATATTTTAGTGAATTAAATGTGATTTTTATTGACTCTATTTTTGCTGAGATCACTTAAAGAATGGTGATTTGGTACTCAAGTGAGCGATATAGGCCCTCTTGGGCCTCTTGTTATTTAAAAGGTCCTAATTGGGGCCTAACCTTTTTTCGCTCAGAATAGCGGATTGTTTTCCATCTTTCACTAATTATTTGTGATTAGCCAAGAATTTAACACAATATACATTAATTTTGACTTTATTTTTGAGTCGGCGAAGCCGCACTCATTGCAATCACTTTCTTTTCAGGCGTTATAACTTTCACTACCGATATAGAGCTTACTACGCCGCTAAAAAATAAAGTGCCAAAAAATTACTGATGTTGTCTTAAAAATTCTTGATCAGCACAATGTACCTTTAGCTCAGTTAATTTAAGCTAAACATAAACTAGTTTCAATAACTCGAAAAAAGGAGTTGCAATAATGTTTTCAAATTTCGCGCAATAATATGTAGTTGTGACTACTTTACGATGTGTTTACCACCGACACCGTCGGATGTACTCGATTGTGTAATTCTCGCTTGTTTTTATCGAGATATTTCAATTAAAGTTTTCCCCAACATGTTCTGGAACTTTAGTTCTTCTTCACATATATGACAAATTTAAAGATCGATCTTCCCGCATTTCCTCTGATAATGAAAATGCAATATAAATATTTAGGTAACATGTTGTATGTTTCTAAATATAAATGATGTTCAAACATTATGAGAATCGTGAATAAGATGGTTATTTAATGTCCCATTTGAAGGAATGTCGTTCCTTGGCTCAGCTTCGACTCGTGACAACAATGCAGTTAAACTTGTTGCCATGAAGTTGTCGATTGCACGTTCATTTCGGATACAAGCAATTGCAAACTCTCTGCCGTAAGATAGTATGAAGAAAGCAAATTTTATTAGCATTTTGTACAAGGGTATAATGACAATGTAGTTGCAACAGAGACCTAATTTTTGCCCCCCCCCCCCCCCCCCCCCCCCCCCCCCGTTTTCCTGAAATCCTGAATCCGCCACTAAAATGGTAAAATGATTACATACTTAAATTCAGCAAAGCCGACTCTCAGGACTTTTGAGTCCTTTGATTTTTTTTTACAAACCCAAAAGGAAGTCGTGTGTGCAATAGAACATTGAAGTACTTCAAAGCAATATCACAGAAGTGCTGGATTATTGACTATGAATGGGTTACTGAGAGTAAAAAGGTTCAGGCGTTTTTACCAGAGGTGAGATTATTATTTTTCTAGTATCATTTGATCATTTCTATTAGCTTAAATCGCGAGTTCTTCAATAACAAAATTGTATAGATTAAATGTACTATATATTTATATATATATTTAACTTGCATCCCTGAGGTACTTTAAGTGATCTGCTAAGTATTTCACTGTACTATAATCTAGCCATTCTGTCTTCTGAAAGAGACAATATTAGAACACATAAAACATAAAGGTATTCTTTCTTATTAGCTTATGATGAAAAAAAAAAGACATTGCTTCCAAAACCACTTTTTTGTATTTGTTAATTCAAATTTTAAATTTATTAGGAAATGTTTGAGATAACTGGAACACTTGAAGGAGAAAAATGTGGTGCCAGGGACTCTAGACTGTCAGTGAAGCTCTTATTTCAGGGAATGTCTTTCTATGTGAAAAGGCTACCACTAAGGGCAAAACTTACCAGAGGTTAGTAATTTAAGTGTTAAGCTGAATGAGAAAGGTCTGACTTCTTTCAAGATTTGTTCACATATGATAATAATGACTCCCATATTTTTTTTCCCAAAGAATCATGCCATATTTCATTCATTTTTATCTTCTTAGTTTTTCTGTCACCGTTTCTTTAATGGGGACATTTAGCATTTGTTCTGTCAATCCATTTCTTTCCATAACTCTGTCCTTGTTTTTTATGTCAATTCGTCTCTGTCCATGATTCTGTTTTTTCTGCAATTTGATATTTCTCTTATTTGAAAAGGAATTCAACTACCAAAATTGGTAAATATAAAAGATTGTTATCAATAATATTTACATCATGAGACAGGGTAAATCAGATACTTTGTCCATTTTTCAGCCGAAAATATTTGAGAAAAATAATTTAAAATCTATTTTTCTTTTCAAACGTTTTGTTTACTGCTAGATCAATACTGGTAAGCCGGCGTGGCCTAGTGGTATCGCGTCGGACTCCTGATCGGGAGGCCGAGGTTCGAGTCCCGCTCTGGTCATGCCGGTGTCATGTCTTTAGGATGAGACAGTAAAAACCGATGCCCCGTGTCGTGGTATGCATGGCACGTTAAAGATCCCTCACTGCTTCGGGTGGGTCCGTTGCAAAGGTCAAAATTTGTATGCCCTGCATCAGGCAGATGTCGTCACCATATAAATATTCGTGGTGTGACGTAAAACAATAATCAGTCAATCAATTATAACGAGAGAGAGAGAAAGAGAGAGAATACTGGTACTTTAGTATACATAATTGATTTTGAGATACATGTACATTGCCAAATGGTTGAGAATGTTTACTGAACATAGGTTGATAAACAACATATATGTTTTTGACGTTGCTGTCATCAGCGGCATCTGTGTTTCACAAACATAGCTTGTTTTTGCAAATTATCTTGTAATTAAGATTTATGTAAATGCTTTTTGCGAAAATTAGGGGAACATTAAATCTCATTTGTCCAACTCTCCGTCAGTCTGTCCATCTGTCTGTCACAAAACCTTGAACTTTTTGAACTTTTTAACTGTAAGAAGTAGGGCTTTCATATTTGGCATGTGTCTCCCTTATGACAAGACCTTTCCATTGGTACCAAAATGTTTTTATTTTGATCATGTGACTTTGACTTTTGACCTCCTTCAAGGTCAGTTTTGTTGCTGAGCCAGGCACCACAATTCTCAGAATTTGCTTTTTATGCCCCCGGAATAGAATTCGGGGCAACTAGTTTTTATCCTGTCTGTCTGTCTGTGACTGTCTGTCTGTGAGTCTGTGGCACAAAAAAACTTTAACTTTAGTCATAACTTTTGATTGGTAAATGGTAAGGCTTTCATATTTCACATGTGTATTCCTTGTGACAAGACCTTTCGTTTGATACTATGATCTTCACCCTGTGACCTTGACCGTTTGACCTTGACCTTTGACATAGTTTCAAGAAAAATTGCAGCCTATGGGGACATCAGTGTTTCACAAATACATCTTGTTTCAATTAAAATCTGAATCTAAAGTCTGAATCATTTGACAGGGAGATATCTATTAAAATTTACTTTATTTCTTTGATACATTTTATTCACAGCTGATGTAACAGAGTTGCTTGTTAGCCTAGGTGGAAGTATCACTGACAACTTGTTAGAAAATCCATGTGTACTTATTGATACAGACATTGAACAAGATATTGAGGGTATGTTATTATTGGTATGTTATCAGAAGAGAAGGTTGTATGCTGCCTTTTTGATTTTGAACTCACATGTATTTATCATTCCTTAGCTAGAGACTTTGGCACTTGCCATATAAGCCATACCTTTAGTATCATAATGATTCTGTTAGAATTGTAATTTTGGTACATGTATTTATATTAAGTGTTGAGAGTAAGCAGAGGGAAACAGAAATCAAGTACTGTCATATAGACCTGTACAAAATGAAATATGGGTAAAAACACTGAGGACACCAGGGTTTTTTGTACAAACTCATTTTAAATTTGTTAACTTTCAAACATTTTAAGGAGGATAATAATAAGTTTCAATTTCTTTTTTCTTAGATCTGGTGTTATCACAAGAAGAAGATGTACTTGCAGTGGAGTTGGAATGGCTGCATGATTGCATTTCATCTTTTAGAGTAATTCCTTTCAAGGATTACGTAATCAACTTCAAGAAACCTAAAGGTAACAATTATTTCCTAATAGAAATATTTCAGAGAATGTTTTTTGTTCTAGCTCCTCAATAAACCATCAAAATCCCTTAAAAAGCAGCTTCATCAATTGTCTTTTGAAATATTTAAAACGCAATTATTTCAGTTGTGTATAAAATTGTCATGCACGGTCAAACCCGATTATAAGACACACCTGTAAATCAGATAGGCACACTTTTCAGAGGTTTTCGCTATACCTTGAGTGATGGCATACAGTAAGATTATTATGAAAGCCCTAATATATAATACCATTTTTCAGTGCTATAGTATTGTATTTTTGCAATAATTTTGCTGCCATGAAGTTTTACTTGTCAAGAGACACACATAGCATAAGTTTTTTCAGCTAAATAAAAAATTTCAAGATAACATGTGAAAATCTATGAAAGAGCTCTTTAAAAATCTTGCGTTTTAGATGTATCACCACTGATTGAGGATTCATGTAATAAAAATATATATTTCATCAATATTATTGAAGATTATCCAACCATGTTTATAGATTCCTTTTATTCAGGTGACCATATCTCTACCATGGACAGTTCTACTTCAAGAGACCATTTCCCCACCATAAATGCTACTACTCAGGGCCACCAAATCTCCAAAATGGATGCTTCTTCCTTTCATGTCTATAATCCCATTATTGCTGCTACTTCTTCTAATGACTGTATGCCCACCATGGCTAAAGATGCTACTTCTTTGGTTGACCATATCCCCACCATGGCTAAAGATGCTAATACTTTGAATGACCATATTTCCAAAATGGAGGCTAGTTCTTTTGATGACCATATAGCTGCCATGGATGTGTACGATTTTGTTGATGGTAAGCCACATGCTGAATTTGTTAGTACCCTGTTTTGTGATTATACACCTTCAAAATAAGCTTGAGAATTGTCTTATTGATATTTTGCTCATCTTTGTGGGAAATTGTATGCCATCAGGGGTATCTTTGATCCTTCAGTCAACATTTCCAGTTTTGTCCCCTAATGTCAGGTATTAGACATAATGGTGTGTGATGACTCTAGTTGGTGGGTTAGAATATTCTTTGTATATAACCCTTTTCCATAGTATTTCAATGTCCCCATTTGTCAGGTGTTTGACAATGTTCCTAGATGATATATTTCAGAACATTTTTGATCGACTTTTTAACTCACAATAAACTTGAAAGAATTCAGGCAATTCAGTATTGGCCTAAATACAAGTACTAAAGGTACCAAACTCACACCAAGGTTTGTTCTAGCATACAGGAATGAAAGTCCTAAGAGCTTGCACTGTGAATAGCCGTTCACATATGTTGACGTTTGCATTATCTGCGTTATGGAGTACCACTGCAGATCAACAGTATAGATGTAGATGTAGATGTGAGCTATTGTCATACCTTTTGTATCATCGTAGTCATCATAGTCATTGGTGTTGTGTGTAGACAAAACTTGCCTATATCTTTTGGTATTGTTAAATTATTTTTAAATCCCCGTATGGATAGATCTGGGGGCATATAGTTTTTTGGCCTGTCTGTCTCTTTGTCTGTCTGTGGCAAAAAACTTTAACCTTGGCCATAATTTTTGATTGGTAAATGGTAAGGCTTTCATATTTCACATGTGTATTCCTTGTGACAAGACCTTTCATTTGATACTATGATTTTGACCGTGTGACCTTGACCTTTGACATAGTTTCAAGAAAAATTGCAGCTGGCGGGAGCATCAGTGTTTCACAAACACATCTTGTTTATAATGTTTTTTCCTTTGAAGTGACAGTTTCTTCTCACTTCTGAAGATCTTATGTATTGAAAAGTTATTTGATGTACAAATGTATAGTGGGAAGATAGAGGTTAAGTTTAAATGTGGTAGATGTTTGACAATTTTTCATCAAGGTATTACCAAAGACTTTGAAAAAAAAAAAACGTCGAAAATGATGACTTATGCAATAGGGTATTTGTGTCACTCAGACACAACTAGTTTTCACAAGATTTCGTTGTCCCCTAGTTTCAAGTATTTGACTTTTCATTGAGTGTGATGTCCCCAGTTGACTCATAGTTGATGGGTTAAAGTGTTCTTTGTTAACATTTTCCACGGAATTTTACTGTCCCCATTTGGCAGATCTTTGACACATAATAATGTGTAATGCATTGTTCTACTTCAGGTGACCATACCTCCACTATGGACGGTTTTCCTTCTGGTGACCATTTTCCCACCTTGGATGGTTTTACTTCGGGCAACCATATCTCCACAATGGAGGCTAGTTCTTTTGATGACCATATAGCTGCCATGGATGTGTACAATTTTGATGATGGTAAGCCACATACTGAATTAGTACCCTGGTTTGTTATTGTACACCTTCAAAATAAGTTTGAGAATTGTCTTATTCATATTTTGCTTATCTTTGTAGGGGTATGCTATTGGGGGTATTCTTGATCCTTCAATCAACATTTCCAGTTTTGTCCCCTAATGTCAGGTATTAGACATAATGGTGTGTGATGACTCTAGTTGGTGGGTTAGAATATTATTTGTATATACTCTTTTTCAAAGTATTTCAATGTCCCCATTTGTCAGGTGTTTGACAGTGTTCCTAAGTGATTTTTTTCAGATTACTTTTGATCAACTTTTCGACTCACGATAAGCTTTAAATAATTTAGGCAATTCAGTATTCTCCTAAATAGAAGTACTAAAGGTACCAAGCTTACACCAAGGTTTGCTTTAGCTCACGGGGATGAAAGTCCTGACAGCTACCGTCATACCCTTAGCATAATCGTAGTCATCAAAGTCATTGGCGTTGTGTATGGACAAAACTTGTCTATATTTTTTAACCTTTAGTTTAAGGGCTTTGATATTTCATATATAGTTGGAACTTCCTCTTGACTAAACTTTTCATTTGGTACCATGACACATGTCCTTGTGACCTTGAACTTGAAATTTGACCGACTTAAAGGACTTACATTTTCTAAGTCAAACATCCTAAACTGGGATCATGATTCTATGAATCTGCTTGTTTCCCCTGCTTTCGCAAAATCGAGGAGACATTCAATCTCATGCTTCCGTCCGTCTGTCTTTCATAAAAACTTTAACCTGGCTTATACCTTTTGAACCATTAGTGATAGGGCTTTGATATTACACATGTATGTGTATATCTCTTACAAGAGTTTAAATTCCTGACCTGGACCTTTGATCTCTTGACCTTGACCAAGTTTTTAGAGTCAAACACCCTATAGCAGAGGAACCACAGTTCTCTGAATCTGCTTATTCATTAACTTATTTCCATAAGACTTGGAACAAAAATGTGAAAATGATAGCTAGCAATAGGACATTCATGTTTATCCAGCAGATCTTGTTTTCACAAAATTTCAAATATCAGGTATTTGACAGATCATTTTGTGCTTTACTTCAGGTGACCACATCTCCACCATGGCTAAAAATGCTCCAACTTCAGGTGACCATATCCTCACCATGGCTAAAGATGCTAACACTTTAGAAGACCATATGCCCACCATGGCTAAAGATGCTAACACTTTAGAAGACCATATCTCCACCATGGCTAAAAATGCTACTACTTTGGAAGACCATATCTCCACCATACCTAAAGATGCTACAAATTCAGATGACCATATCCTCACCATGGCTAAAGATGCTACAACTTCAGGTGACCATATGCCCACCATGGCTAAAGATGCTAACACTTTTAGAAGACCATACAGTGAGGTGCAGTCCATACATAACATTATGTTAACGTCGCGTTAACGTGAAGTTTGCTTTCCTCGTGCGCTCAGGACTGCTGAGCACACGCGTTTGCGTTAACGCAGATTTCCACGTGAACTTAATTTCCAGACCGCGTGAACGCGCTTGACTGCCGCGTTAACGCGCTTGACTGCCGCGTGAACGTGCTTGACAGCCACGTTCGCTTGCTTACAACTTAAAACTTCTATTAACATGTTCATATGGAAGGATAGGAGAATCGATATATACATTGTATATTTAAAAAGAAAAACTTATTATTGTGTAAGTAAAATATTTAGAATTAGATTAAACCCTTCCGAGTTAAGGGATGAATTTTAGAAATATTGAATGCAATTTCCGAACATTGAATTTAATGAAATTTATTCTTATTTTAGGAAAATGATAAAAGTAATGATAATAATAATAATAATAATAATAATAATAATAATAATAATAATAATAATAATAATAATAATAACAATAATAATTAAATTATAGTGAAATAAAAATTAAAAAAGATAATAATGATGATATTGTATTCATATAATGTAGAAAATAGCTTAATCAAAAATAATAATAATAAATACATAAATAGGAAATACGTGATAATACAAAAATAAATTAGTTATAAATGAATAAACAAATAAGAAATTAATACATAAATAAACCAATTAGAAACAAATAAATAAATGAAATTAGAAAGTAATCATGCTAGTATAAACTGACGAAGTTTTTTCATAAATACCTTATTGCATGTCTACGCGATAATTTCCTTTGTTATATTACATATGAAATCCTTAATGCAGGGTGTCATTTTAACATTTCATTAAATACACGTTTTTATTGCGACACTCGCGGTATCTTGATCTGATCCATTTTATTTTCTACATCCGTACTGCATAGAGATTTACAAATATAGACATGTGAACGTGCGACTGGACCGAGCGCACGCGGGAATAAATCGCGTTAACGCGAATTCCCTACCGCGTTAACGCGAGGAGCGCACGCGCGTCCGGTCGGGCAGTCCTAGCACGTGTGCTAGAGCAGTCCTCGCGACCGCTTTTTGCGTTAACGTGTATGTTATGTTAGGACTGCACCCATCTGTATCTCCACCATGGCTAAAAATGCTACTACTTTGGAAGACCATATCTCCACCATACCTAAAAATGCTACTACTTTGGAAGACCATATCTCCACCATACCTAAAGATGCTACAAATTCAGATTACCATATCCACACCATGGCTAAGGATGCTACAACTTTGGATGACCAAATCTCCACCTTGGCTAAAAATGCTACAACTTCTTGTGACCATTTTCCCACCATGGATGCTTCTAATTCGGACGACCATATCTCCACAATGGAGGCTAGTTCTTTTGATGACCATATAGCTGCCATGGATATGTACGATTTTGATGATGGTAAGCCATATACTGAATTTGTTTGTACCCTGTTTTGTAATTATACACCTTCAAAATAAGTTTGAGAATTGTCTTATTGATATTTTGCTCATCTTTGTGGGAAATTGTATGCAATCAGGGGTATCTTTGATCCTTCAGTCAACATTTCCAGTTTTGTCCCCTAATGTCAGGTATTAGACATAATGGTGTGTGATGACTCTAGTTGGTGGGTTAGAATATTCTTTGTATATAACCCTTTTCCATAGTATTTCAATGTCCCCATTTGTCAGGTGTTTGACAATATTCCTAGATGATATATTTCAGAACATTTTTGATCAACTTTTTAACTCACAATAAACTTGAAAGAATTCAGGCAATTCAGTATTGGCCTAAATATAAGTACTAAAGGTACCAAACTCACACCAAGGTTTGTTCTAGCATACAGGGATGAAAGTCCTAAGAGCTTGCACTGTGAATAGCCGTTCACATAGGTTGACGTTTGCATTATCTGCGTTATGGAGTACCACTGCAGATCAACAGTATAGATGTAGATGTAGATGTGAGCTATTGTCATACCTTTTGTATCATCGTAGTCATCATAGTCATTGGTGTTGTGTGTAGACAAAACTTGCCTATATCTTTTGGTATTGTTAAATTATTTTTAAATCCCCGTATGGATAGATCTGGGGGCATATAGTGTTTTGGCCTGTCTGTCTCTTTGTCTGTCTGTGGCAAAAAAACTTTAACCTTGGCCATAATTTTTGATTGGTATATGGTAAGGCTTTCATATTTCACATGTGTATTCCTTGTGACAAGACCTTTCATTTGATACTATGATTTTGACCGTGTGACCTTGACCTTTGACATAGTTTCAAGAAAAATTGCAGCTGACGGGGGCATCAGTGTTTCACAAACACATCTTGTTTATAATGTTTTTTCCTTTGAAGTGACAGTTTCTTCTCACTTTCTCCAAGTTCTCTGTGAAGATCTTATGTATTGAAAAGTTATTTGATGTACAAATGTATAGTGGGAAGATAGAGGTTAAGTTTAAATGTGGTAGATGTTTGACAATTTTTCATCAAGGTATTACCAAAGACTTTGAAAAAAAAAAAAAAAAACGTCGAAAATGATGACTTATGCAATAGGGTATTTGTGTCACTCAGACACAACTAGTTTTCACAAGATTTCGTTGTCCCCTAGTTTCAAGTATTTGACTTTTCATTGAGTGTGATGTCCCCAGTTGACTCATAGTTGATGGGTTAAAGTGTTCTTTGTTAACATTTTCCACGGAATTTTACTGTCCCCATTTGGCAGATCTTTGACACATAATAATGTGTAATGCATTGTTCTACTTCAGGTGATAATACCTCCACTATGGACGGTTTTCCTTCTGGTGACCATTTTCCCACCTTGGATGGTTTTACTTCGGGCAACCATATCTCCACAATGGAGGCTAGTTCTTTTGATGACCATATAGCTGCCATGGATGTGTACAATTTTGATGATGGTAAGCCACATACTGAATTAGTACCCTGGTTTGTTATTGTACACCTTCAAAATAAGTTTGAGAATTGTCTTATTCATATTTTGCTTATCTTTGTAGGGGTATGCTATTGGGGGTATTCTTGATCCTTCAATCAACATTTCCAGTTTTGTCCCCTAATGTCAGGTATTAGACATAATGGTGTGTGATGACTCTAGTTGGTGGGTTAGAATATTATTTGTATATACTCTTTTTCAAAGTATTTCAATGTCCCCATTTGTCAGGTGTTTGACAGTGTTCCTAAATGATTTTCTTCAGATTATTTTTGATCAACTTTTCGACTCACGATAAGCTTTAAATAATTTAGGCAATTCAGTATTCTCCTAAATACAAGTACTAAAGGTACCAAACTTACACCAAGGTTTGCTTTAGCTCACGGGGATGAAAGTCCTGACAGCTATCGTCATACCCTTAGCATAATCGTAGTCATCAAAGTCATTGGCGTTGTGTATGGACAAAACTTGTCTAAATTTTTTAACCTTTAGTTGAAGGGCTTTGATATTTCATATATAGTTGGAACTTCCTCTTGACTAAACTTTTCATTTGGTACCATGACACATGTCCTTGTGACCTTGAACTTGAAATTTGACCGACTTAAAGGACTTACATTTTCTAAGTCAAACATCCTAAACTGGGATCATGATTCTATGAATCTGCTTGTTTCCCCTGCTTTCGCAAAATCGAGGAGACATTCAATCTCATGCTTCCGTCCGTCTGTCTTTCATAAAAACTTGGCTTATACCTTTTGAACCATTAGTGATAGGGCTTTGATATTACACATGTATGTGTATATCTCTTACAAGAGTTTAAATTCCTGACCTGGACCTTTGATCTCTTGACCTTGACCAAGTTTTTAGAGTCAAACACCCTATAGCAGAGGACCACAGTTCTCTGAATCTGCTTATTCATTAACTTATTTCCATAAGACTTGGAACAAAAATGTGAAAATGATAGCTAGCAATAGGACATTCATGTTTATCCAGCAGATCTTGTTTTCACAAAATTTCAAATATCAGGTATTTGACAGATCATTCTGTGCTTTACTTCAGGTGACCACATCTCCACCATGGCTAAAGATGCTCCAACTTCAGGTGACCATATCCTCACCATGGCTAAAGATGCTAACACTTTAGAAGACCATATGCCCACCATGGCTAAAGATGCTAACACTTTAGAAGACCATATCTCCACCATGGCTAAAAATGCTACTACTTTGGAAGACCATATCTCCACCATACCTAAAGATGCTACAAATTCAGATGACCATATCCTCACCATGGCTAAAGATGCTACAACTTCAGGTGACCATATGCCCACCATGGCTAAAGATGCTAACACTTTAGAAGACCATACAGTGAGGTGCAGTCCATACATAACATTATGTTAACGTCGCGTTAACGTGAAGTTTGCTTTCCTCGTGCGCTCAGGACTGCTGAGCACACGCGTTTGCGTTAACGCAGATTTCCACGTGAACTTAATTTCCAGACCGCGTGAACGCGCTTGACTGCCGCGTTAACGCGCTTGACTGCCGCGTGAACGTGCTTGACAGCCACGTTCGCTTGCTTACAACTTAAAACTTCTATTAACATGTTCATATGGAAGGATAGGAGAATCGGTATATACATTGTATATCTAAAAAGAAAAACTTATTATTGTGTAAGTAAAATATTTAGAATTAGATTAAACCCTTCCGAGTTAAGGGATGAATTTTAGAAATATTGAATGCAATTTCCGAACATTGAATTTAATGAAATTTATTCTTATTTTAGGGAAATGATAAAAGTAATGATAATAATAATAATAATAATAATAATAATAATAATAATAATAACAATAATAATTAAATTATAGTGAAATAAAAATTAAAAAAGATAATAATGATGATATTGTATTCATATAATGTAGAAAATAGCTTAATTAAAAGTAATAATAATAAATACATAAATAGGAAATACGTGATAATACAAAAATAAATTAGTTATAAATGAATAAACAAATAAGAAATTAATACATAAATAAACCAATTAGAAACAAATAAATAAATGAAATTAGAAAGTAATCATGCTAGTATAAACTGACGAAGTTTTTTCATAAATACCTTATTGCATGTCTACGCGATAATTTCCTTTGTTATATTACATATGAAATCCTTAATGCAGGGTGTCATTTTAACATTTCATTAAATACACGTTTTTATTGCGACACTCGCGGTATCTTGATCTGATCCATTTTATTTTCTACATCCGTACTGCATAGAGATTTACAAATATAGACATGTGAACGTGCGACTGGACCGAGCGCACGCGGGAATAAATCGCGTTAACGCGAATTCCCTACCGCGTTAACGCGAGGAGCGCACGCGCGTCCGGTCGGGCAGTCCTAGCACGTGTGCTAGAGCAGTCCTCGCGACCGGCTTTTTGCGTTAACGTGTATGTTATGTTAGGACTGCACCCATCTGTATCTCCACCATGGCTAAAAATGCTACTACTTTGGAAGACCATATCTCCACCATACCTAAAAATGCTACTACTTTGGAAGACCATATCTCCACCATACCTAAAGATGCTACAAATTCAGATTACCATATCCACACCATGGCTAAGGATGCTACAACTTTGGATGACCAAATCTCCACCTTGGCTAAAAATGCTACAACTTCAGGTGACCATATGCACACCATGGCTAAAGATGCTAACACTTTGGAAGACCATATCTCCACCATTGCTAAAGATGCTACTACTTTTGATGACCAAATCTCCACCTTGGCTAAAAATGCTACAACTTCTTGTGACCATTTTCCCACCATGGATGCTTCTAATTCGGACGACCATATCTCCACAATGGAGGCTAGTTCTTTTGGTGACCATATAGCTGCCATGGATATGTACGATTTTGATGATGGTAAGCCATATACTGAATTTGTTTGTACCCTGTTTTGTGATTATACACCTTCAAAATAAGTTTGAGAATTGTCTTATTGATATTTTGCTCATCTTTGTGGGAACTTGTATGCCATCAGGGGTATCTTTGATCCTTCAGTCAACATTTCCAGTTTTGTCCCCTAATGTCAGGTATTAGACATAATGGTGTGTGATGACTCTAGTTGGTGGGTTAGAATATTATTTGTATATAACCCTTTTCTAAAGTATTGCAATGTCCCCATTTGTCAGGTGTTTGACAATATTCCTAGATGATATATTTCAGAACGTTTTTGATCAACTTTTTAAGTCATGATAAGCTTGAAAGAATTTAGGTAATTTAGTATTGGCCTAAATACAAACTCACACCAAGGTTTGGTTTAGCTCACGGGGATGAAAGTTCTGAGAGCTATCGTCATACCCTTAGCATCATCGTAGTCATTATAGTCATTGGTGTTGTGTGTAGAAAAAACCTGCCTATATCTTTTGGTTTGGTTTGATTATTTTTTATAATGTTTTTTCCTTTGAAGTGACAATTTCTACTCACTTTCTCCAAGTTTTCTGTGAAGGTCTGATGTATTGAAAAGATATTTGGTGTACAAATATATCGTGGGAAGATAGAGGTTAAGTCTAAATGTGGTAGATGTTTGACAATTGTTCATCAAGGTATTACCAAAGACTTTGAAAAAAAAAAACGTCGAAAATGATGACTTATGCAATAGGGTATTTGTGTCACTCAGACACAACTAGTTTTTACTAAAATTTCATTGTCCACTTATTTCAAGTATTTGACTTTTCATTGAGTGTGATGTCCCCAGTTGACTCATAGTTGATGGGTTAAAGTGTTCTTTGTTTACATTTTCCATGGAATTTTACTGTCCCCATTTGGCAGATGTTTGACACATAATAATGTGTAATGCATTGTTTTACTTCGGGTGACCATATCTCCACTATCGACGGTTTTCCTTCTGGTGACCATTTCCCCACCATGGATGTTAATACTTTGGATGACCATATCTCCACAATGGAGGCTAGTTCTTTTGATGACCATATAGCTGCCATGGATGTATACGATTTTGATGGTGGTAAGCCACATGTTGAATTTGTTAGTACCCTGTTTTGTGATTGTACACCTTCAAAATAAGTTTGAGAATTGTCTTATTCATCTTTTGCTCATCTTTGTGAGGAATTGTATGCTATAGGGGTTTTCTTGATCCTTCAATCAACATTTCCAGTTTGTAAGTTTGTAAGTTATAGCAGGTTTAACCCCCCCTTCCTTTTTTCAATATTTAATATTTAATATTGAAAATACTGCTATAAATCCTAATCTACAAAGTCTATTTTTATTCCTTTGAGAAATATCAGTCATTAATGAAATTTATACATCATCAACACATATTTATACCCTCAGCAAAAAAGAAATAAAACATTGGGGAAAAGGAAGTGGGGAGGGTGTTGTACCCTATTCATCTGTCCATTTGTCTGTCTGTCCAGCAAACCTGTCTGAACTATATTTTTTATTGACTACATGTAGTTGAATAACATAGACCAAAGAGTGTGTCATGACCTTGAACCAAGGTCATCTGTAAGGTAAAGGTCATAGTACTCATGGAAGGTAAATACTTATCCAATAAATAAAGAACATATATACCTTTTAATTTTGTGCACCATATGTGCATTTCGACAAGTTATGTCTCTTCGGTGATGCTCGTGGCCGAATGATTGCCATACAATATTTCTGCTTGCAAAGAGTTGACGAAGATACAGAGTTGCACCATTATTTGATTCATTTATAAATAAACAAGTTTCGGCATAAGTACAGTTTTCCATTGATACTTAAACTTTATCATTTAAACTGTTGAACTTGACCTTAGAATTCATCCTTCTGTTCCATCACTCTAACCTTGGAAGTTCCTTGAATTGTTGTACCTCCTAAGAAACACATATTTCACTTCCAGATTGTGAATGTGACACAATAAAAAGGAAGAGAATAGGATTCATTTAGATTTTACTTAATAATTTATTATAGCAATAATATAAAAGCTTTAAATAAATCCAATATTTGTACCTTCGGCTTGACAAATATAAACAATTGTGAAATAGTTGAACATTGTACTTTATTCCTGCATGAAATCACAAAATAAGACACTTATTCTATATATATGCGCTTTTAACGCCAAAATATCATACTGGAAACTTCCATTTCCTATTTATTAACTGTATCATTAAATCATTCCGGAGGGAAGTTATCAATTGAAAGAAACAGCCGGCGTCCCATGACAACGTAACGTTTATCCAGAATGACATACTATCGTCGAATGTCAAGCACTTTAGCGCAAAATACGACTTTAATGACGTCACGCAAGATTGGAAATGTCGAACATTACATTATGACGTCATTAGCATAACAATCAAAAGTCTGCCAAACATCGCTTTCTGTGTTGAAATGTGGGTCAAATATGGGGTGTTATGACGTCACCGATCAATGTACTTTATACAGAAATAAAATACATAGCTCTTGAAAGCTTTATCTCAGGCAATTACAGTGGTTGTGCATATATATATATATATATATATATATATATATATATATATATATATATATATATATATATATATATATATATATATAATATATATATATATATATATATATATATATATATATATATATATATATATATATATATATATATATATATATATATATATATATATATATATATATATATATATAAAATATATATATATATATATATATATATATATATATATATATATATATAAATATATATATATATATATATATATATATATATATATATATATATATATATATATATATATATATATATATATATTTCAACAGTTTGAACAGTGCTTACCTTTACTAAATAACGATGTCCCTCATTTTCCTGTAAAACAGCAGCACTACCTCTGTTGTACTTCCTGACTTCTCACACTTGTACTTCTACCATAATGTCTGTTTAAAAATAAAATTTTGCCTCATAAGTCTGTGATACAACAGTAAAACATTAATGTTATCTACTTTAAGCTATGATTCAATCTGACAAATAAGTTATATATAAATGTAAGTGGCGAATCCTGGAATTCCAAAAGAGGGGGGTGGGGGGTATTAGCCATACTTCTCATCTGGATTTTTACTAGTAACTATGAGACCCAAAATGAGGGGGGGGGGGGGGGGGGGAGAGAGAGAGAGGTCTATATGATATATATTTATATGTGTATGTGTGTCTGTGTGTGTATGTGTGAAATTAATTACTGTATTGATAACATTGTAATTAAAATATGACAATTTTGAAACAACTATACATTCACTACAGCTGTTTCAGAAGAATTACATTTCTTAAATGACTTCAAATGGTGCTGTACTCTTTCCTCGTATTCCGTCTCTTCCACCCAAGTAGCAATTTCTCAAAATTAAATTTATTAATAAAGGCTTCGATCTACTTAACATTTCTAATATTTTCCGTGATCATAGAGTCACATCTAAAATCTCCCAATATTTTGAGAATTTAGAACCTCCACTTATTTGTTACCAGTACAAAAAGCCTATAAGAAATCTTATTTTAAATTATAATAAAGTTACATCTAACCCTGATGTTTCAGACTCTATTCCTTCGTCGTGTTCTTGTGAAAATTCTAAATATGTTTATAAACCGGCAGGTCATGTTATTACTGGTGACCTAAACTGTATTTCGGACAAGACATTGCGCACCCTTTTTGGAAAAGGACCTAAATATAGGTTACCGTCCAGGATAGATTTCGAGAAATCCTGTGACGTTATAGAAGATGCTTTAACTACATATTGTAAACGTTGGTGTAAAAAAGAACAGGTAAAGGTTCATGCTCTTAATGATTGGAAATACGAGATTTTAAGAATTGTCGATATCCGTATTAAGAACTTTACGGAAAATCCGCATTTATTTCAACAGCCTAATACATTGACGGCAAATTCTATTAAAAAGAAGATAGCTGACTTACATGCTAAATATGTCATTGTTCCTGCTGATAAAGCAGGTAATAACATAATAGTTGTTTGAAAACTATATTATATTGAAGTACTTAAAAACAAATTAAACTCCACTCATACATATGTGGAAAGCCCTACCTCAAAGACAGCACCTTGCACGATTACCTTATGACCATGTCCGACTTCAAAATTAAAACTGATAAATCTGATCTACCAACCATATATTGGCTTCCAAAACTACATAAAAGTCCATATAAATCACGTTTCATATCTAATTCTAGCCACTGCTCTACTACGGTACTATCGAAGCATATTACGTCTGCTCTAGCTGCTATAAAAGATCATATTATCAAATATTGTGATGTCGCATATCAAAATAGTAACATCAATTACTTTTGGTCGATTAAAAATTCTTATGAAGTTATAGACAAACTTCTTTCGCTAAATTTCAAAGCGACTCAAATTTCTACATTTGATTTTTCTACACTTTATACATCTCTGCCTCATGATTTAATTAAAAGCAAGTTGCTGTCTCTTATACAATGGTGTTTTCACAGAGAGTCTAAAACGTACATATGTACTTCCAATAACTCCGGATTCTTTTCCAACAAACAATATACTTCATACAAATACTGGACTTGCAAGGAATTATGTAAAGCACTAGATTTTCTCATGAATAATATTTTTTTGTGCAATTTGATGGCAAGATATATCAACAAATAGTTGGGATTCCTTTGGGTACTAACTGCGCGCCTCTGATAGCAAACTTATTTCTTTATTGTTATGAGAGGGATTTTATGGATTCTATTCAAAAATCAAAACGTTTTGACCTCATTGACAAATTTAATAATACTTGCAGATATCTGGATGACATTTTGGTTATCGACAACCCTGAATTCGAACAATTTATATCAGAAATATATCCACCAGAGCTCACATTGAATAAAGCTAATACTTGAGATAAATCTACAACTTTCTTAGATTTAAACATCAAAATTATCAACCACCTAATATATACTAATATTTAAGATAAACATGAGGATTTTTGATTTCCTATTGTAAATTTCCCTTACTTGGATGGCGATGTCCCCATCATATGGTATCTATATATCTCAATTAGTTCGATTTGTCAGAGGCTGCACCGATATTTTGGACTTTCATGAACGAAATTTACAAATTACTACTAAATTTTTAACTCAAGGTTACTGATATCACAAGCTAAGAAAAACATTCGGCAAATTCTTCAGATCTTATTCAGAACTTCTATCTAAATTTGGAAATATTTCTTTTTAACAGTATGTATCCAATGGAATTTCCCATCCTTATTTTTACGGTGATCTCGTATATAAACTAAGGAAAGTAAAAGGCTCCGATAACATTATTTTATCATGTAATAAAATAGTCAAATGTCTTCTAAATAGACAATATGATATTGAGATCATCAAAAAGACTATAGGTCTTGTATTTGGCTCCTCTACAGCCTTATGCAGACTTTTACTTGAACGTTGCAGGGCGGTGGGGACTGTATGACGGGCCTTGTCCAAACCTCTTTCAGAGGAGACATGGTCCTGAACCTCGTCCCCTTTGACTGTTAGTCGGACTCCTAAAGATCTAGGGTCTTAGCTCGCTTTCAGACTGGCAGAGCAGGGTTTATCATGTTGATGTCGCATATGTTTTTATACCATTATGTTTTTTTACAATACCTTACGTGTTTATATATATATATATATATATTTTTTTTTTGACCTCTCAATATGCGATACCTGTTGACCCTTGTTCTTTACAGGGAGGATTATTTATAAATTTTTAAATGTACGTCCTTTGATTGTTCTGCTGTTACGGTGAGTGGGAAGGTGGGCCCGTAAACCGGTTAACCACACCATTTGTTTGGCTTTTGTCAAATTAAATGACCGTCTTAAGTCGGTATCGGTTTCTGTAATGTGTTATATGTTCTAGTATATTATTTATATTCATGTATTGTATAGCTCCATGGTGACTTCTGCCACATAGCTGAGCCAGTAATTCCTCTATTTTCTTTGTACATGAAGTAACTCATTAATCATTGAAAATTATGTCAATTCAAATTATGTAAAAATATTTATCAGCTTCCTATAATCTAAACCTAAAAATGATTATGATATATAGGTAGATCTTTCACATTACCTATATCAAATGCCCCATTTGTTCCTCTTTTTCCCGTCTCCACTGTGTTAATTGCCTCACATTGTGTTGGTACACCTTACATGTATATGCAAAATACTGCCAGGGTCGTATCTCTGCTTCAGCTCTCTAACAGTGTCGATCAGGTGAAGTCGCATGTTGCAGATTTTACAATACGTATTGTTTACCAAATGGTATAACTCTACTATTCTCCTACCCTGTCTTCAAGACTCTTGCTGTCATCTACGGCATCATTGGGAACTTCAACTGTGCTGCTATACCCTCTATTGAGTACTGTACAACTTGAACTTCTACTTTCAGTTTCAACGACTCGCTTATAACGTTCGAGATGTAATCACGATTAGTAGGATATTCATATTGTTTAAGTGTATGCCACGTTTGGAAATTTTCTTTTGTCGCTTAAATTTGCTACCACTATCACGTTCTCGTTCGTTGATCTTTTTAATCGTCTGCGTATCTGCCGTTGTAATGTCAACAAACTAATCACTTAAACCCTTGTCACAAGAGATCGCCTAAGCTTGTCTCTGTCGTCTAGAGAAATTCCGAATAGAAACTACATTCGGACAATGTGGTATAGTTCCTTAAAACAAATTAACAAAACGTATGTATTGATGTAAATCAGTTATCAATGTTAAAAGAAAATCCGCCTACTAAAAACCACTGATACCACTTAGCATGTCACAAGTTGAATATAAATGTGGTTTATGAAGAGAAATATAACGCGCGTACGTCATCTTGTATATACATGTACATATGCGACAGTATATAAGCAAGGTAACCGTTAACTCAGCATCTACTCTTGGTCTATCCGACCTGTAGATGGGACCATGCAGACCTATAAATCAACAAGGCACGCACATGGATATCATGCATATATAGAGCATCGAGTGTATTTAATGAGTTTCAGATGCAATTAAATGATTTAGTATATAGCCTTATCCCTTTCCCTCTTTTTGCCGCCGTTTTTTTTTTGTTTTTTTTGTTTGTGTAATTATACCTTTATTTCATTCCTTTACATATCTGTTAAAGAAGAAGATATTTAAATGAAATCGCGTATATATGTACAATAAACCGCATATGATTTTTATTATTATTATTATTATTTTTTTTTTTTTTTTTGGTTCGGTGTGTGGAATCTATTGTGGCATATTGGACATTGTATCTCTCTCTCTCTCTATTTAATAAACGGACCATATCATTTTTAATTGAGACTTTTTTTTAATTCCGAACGGTATGGAGGTATTTAGAGTTTCAGTCCAAGTTACTTCTCTCGAATTCATCATGCACATTTCTATAATGATTAATTTTAGATTTGATACACTATTCTAGAGATTCAAAATGTATTAAAACTGCCTTATTTCTTTTGTGTCTGATGTCTGCTAGGTGTTCTTTTACACTTTCACCAACCGTCCTTTTCGTTTCTCCGATGTATACAACCTTATCGCATTTATCACACCTTAGCCCATATACAACATTGATTGATTTGCAATAGACATTTTTCTGATTTTAAATGAGGTAAAGGGCCTTATACCCAGACAAATTACTTTTTGCAGGAATTTTCACCATAACGTCAACGCTCGGAATGTGACGCCACAGTAATTTAACACAAATCTATGCGGCAATTTTCCCTTTGTCAGGTATTGCCCCTTACATCATGTAAAATTGGGAAAAACTTTATTCAAACTTGTTTCAATCTTCCCTATGTGTGGAATTTCCAAACCTGAACTGCATGTATTTATAATAATATCGCAAACTACTCACCCTTTTGTAGTACACCCGTTAAGCATCTGTACTTTTTTTTATTATTTTATTCAATTTTTAATTTTCAGTTTTTAATATTCAATTTTTATGTCTCAGTTGTGTAGATGTAGATGTAGAAAGAAATGGAATGTGAATAATCGTTTATCTTAATCATCTTGATAAAGGCCATTGGCCGAAACGTCATAAACGCTTTAAGTAACAGAGATATCAAATCATCCCCTACGGAAAATTTTGACAGCTTCAAATAATTTTGATCAGCTGAGATTTGTGAAAAAAAAAAACCGCGTCCCTCGAAACAATTTTTTAGCTTTGAGCTTTAGCAAATAGATAATTTCCGAGTTATATCAAACTATGGACATTGCTTTGGCGATATTTCATCTATGACGTATTTAATCGTCAGTGCTTCTACCACGCATGAGGTCACAATCGGTTGTCCGTAGTCTGACATGTAAAATCATTGCTGTAAGCGACCTTACCAACTTTCGTTTTCCATAAAGGTAAGTAAAGAAATAAAGCTTGGACATCATTTCTGCCTTTATTGTTTATCAACGAATTACGTCACAATGACGTTAAGTTGCGTCATCAGAAATGTTCTGTGAAAATTAAACCCAGTCTGACTTGCTTTGATTCCAGTCTTATAGCTAGTTTACTTCGACTGTTTATGCTTTCTTTTAATGTAAAAGATGGTGGGTAAATCCAAACCATAAATCTGAAAATCATGAAACCAGAGGACATACAAAATCAGTGAAAATGAAAACCAAGTGGAAAATAACAAAATATGTCTACTTGAAGAGCATATGTGAACCCCTATGATGGAGTGAGATCAGGTGCCCGGGGAGAGTGAGCATCTCCTGCTTGCTAGCAATACCCTTCACGTATACCCATTGAAAAGAATCAAATCGTGTAAATTCAGTATATATTTATATATGGAGAAGTCAAAGTAGGCAACCTTCTAGTATAGAAGGTGTCAAATCTGTGTAAAATGATCGGAATCGGTCTCAGTCCAGAATATCATTTAAAAGTCTTTATATCGAGATATCAATTGGAGTAATAAGAGTCTCGTAACGACCATGCAACTTCCTCAGTGACATTGCTAGTCTAGCACATATATAACCCTGGTTGAGTAGCTTATCTGAAAGTCGCCTAGCCCTCAGAACAAAGTCATTGTAATTTGAACATGCTCTTGAATAACGTATTAAGTGAGATATGAATACGCCGTATGCAGGCGATAATGGAAGACTAGTACTTATGAAAGGAAATTTTTTGATAGCGAAATTGAAATCGTCACGTTTAAAAATGTTTTGTCAGAATAAAACCTCATATTCAAAAATATGACAATGCTAAGTTAAGTCAAAGAGGCACTGACTATAAAACACAGAAGATGAAGAGACGGACGATACAAAAAAATTCAGACGGACAAGCAAAGTTACCTAACGGTGATTTTAGTGTATGGTTTGAAATAATCAAAACATAAGTCAGTACTTACGGCAACGTGTATTTGGTGACAAATTTAATCACAGATAAGTAATTACATCTTATCTAGAGAGTAACTGAATGTTTGATGGTGTTGATTTTAACCGTGATTGATTGTCTGATCAACCGATTGATTATCATTATCACGATTATTACATCTATATCATTAGTGACAGCACTTTCCTAATGCATCATTGTTAACATTTAACAGCGACACACAAAATAGCGTTTCTGATTAACATTTATTGAGATAAATGGAAGATCCCGATACCGCGAAAATTACCGAATTATGCAAAAAGTCAGATTTGTATATTCGCAAATTAACCCCAGCAGTTTATAGTACCTTATTAGCTGTATGAATTGTGTCAGGAGTGATCATCTTTAATATGTAGTGAATTAGATTTTAGTTGCACAGTAGAAGTTAATAGCTGAATCCACACTTTAGCGTTGTAAGCGGCATTGCGTAATGTGTCAAAGGTCAATGTGGTAAAAGCCCTTTACGGGATGATGAAAATGTGCCCAATTATTAAATGAAACGCTGCAACATTAAGAAAAAATAATACCATAACCATGTAGCGATTAGTATAAATAATAATTTCAAATACATTTTTATGTTAGTTTCATTCAATGTAATAGAAATATGACGATTTAATGTAGCACTACTGTCAAAGTAGCCAATGACAGTGTCACCATCACATGTGGACCGGTATGTACATTTGTATCAATGAATTATAACATTGGGTATTGTTGTAACGGTGGGTCCTTTTACTTTGAAAGAGGTTCCAACATGTTTTGATCGAAATCCCAGGCATGAAAGGCGGTATGTAAAAGTATTTAGATGTGTTAGTTTGTGAGGGAAAGGGGGAATACCAAAACACTTCACTTGTGTTTTATAAATTATATGAGCAAGCTTAGAGTTATTTAGTTTTAAATGAAATTTCATGTTGCCATTTTTTTTACATATTTTACACTCTGTTGGTGATGGGTATGCACTGAAAATGAAGCATACTCAGAAAGTAAAAGAAAAAAATACAAATTGAAAAGATTTGTTGAAGGAAAACGAGCATTGTCTGTACTTAAATCTTTTACGCATTTAGAAAAATGATTAGAAAGTCAAGTTTTATACCGGAATACATACATAGTACAACCCAGTCAGATTATTGGAGGGAAGGGTTAAACGTATGAAACAATGGAAAGGACGAAATCATTTGTGCAATCCACTAAACTATAAAAGAGTGATTTGAAGATCTTGTTGACAGATTTGGAATTTCCACCACACTGGCATCTACTGCATTTTATTTTTACTTCATTGGTAAAAGTTCTTTCTCAAACTATATATGGGTGCGCTTGTCTATAATTCCCTAAAGATAGAGTATGGTCAAGTCTGCCTCTGGCATTCAAACATTGTGTCAAGATTTTGCGACTTCGTTTCTCCATGCCACCCTTGAGTCAAAAGTCATTATTCACATAAATGTATCTCTTCATTGTAAACTGCTTCCTGATTGGTTCCATGGTATCACATGGAACCCATCAAATAATGACAAGCTATACCAATTTTGGAATATTGAAACAATTTTGGTCTGGAGTTTGCATGGAGATACGGAATCGCAAAACCCTGACTTTGTGAAAACGGCTTTTTGTTACGGAAAACTATCAAAAGTACCATATGACAGTCATAGCTTTACTTGATTTTATTCATCAATAACAATATATCAGTTAAATACAAGAATGCATGTAAATTCAAACACAATTACAATAATGCTAGAATATAGTGTGGTACATGTATTCAATGATATGTATTTGAATATTTGATTTCATATATTAAGATCATAATTACCTTATGCTAAGTCACTAAGTGTTTGGGATAAATTTTTGAGAAAAGAAACTGTAAGATTTATTCAGATTTTGCAACTGACACTAGTATTATCTTGGAGTCTGTAGACATGCATTGTTCGGAAAGGGAATTATTAGTTACTTTGTTATATATATAAACTTGTGCATAACAATTTACCATGAATCTGTTCATATATTTTTCTCGGTATATATCGGAATAATTGTAATTAAAACATTACAATTCATCATATATATATATGATAAATTACTATAATATATAATATATTTCGGTAAGCACTACATTGCATTTTTCATGGTGAAATTTCCCGAATTTTTCACTGGTGAAAGTGCAGATGTATGTATCATAATAATATGCCCAATAAAGGTATATATAGTGCTTAAAGTATAACAACAACAAGTTAAACCCTGTATTAAGTTACATAGAGTCAAGATAGCAACAATCTGCTCTTTGTATGTACTAACATCATCCTAAACAACACCATAATTGTAGACAGGAGAAAAATAGACTTTTCTCTGTGTGCCATTTGCGCTACAGTATTTCTTCTTTTGGCTAGTCCTTTGCAAGTCCTCATCTCCCCAAATAATTGCGTAATGTATCCATTTTCCAGGATTAGTATAACATATTATCCAAACTATATGTGACTGATTGATTTTTGTTTAACATCATATCACGAATATTTCATGTATATGGTGACGGCATCTGCCTGATACGGGGCATACAAATTTTGACCTTTGCAACGGACCCACCCGATGCAGTGAGGGATCTTTAACGTGCCATGCATACCACGACACTGGGCCTCGGTTTTTACTGTGTCATCCGAAAGACAGGACACCGGCATGACCAGAGCGGGAATCGAACCCCGGCCTCCCGATTAGGAGTCCAGCGCGATACCACTAGGCCACGCCGGCTTCCAAACTATATGTGTACTATATAATGAGTTCAAACATCGATGATCTTCAAGAAACAATGTACACCGCCATTGTCTCCATTGTAAACAACGCGAAAGTTTTCCCCATTGACCCTTGATCCGTGACGTCATATAGCTGATATAACGTAATTGTGGGTGGATCTATGATTTGTGACATCATTTTTGTAGAAGTTTCCTATTTCGCCTTCTTCGTCCTTTGTTTTTGGGGTTAATTGTCAAACGCTGAGATGATTCAAACAAGTGACTTTACATCGGTTATACCCCTCGATATTTCAATTTCTAAGTAAAATCGTATTTTTCGATCGTTTGTTTTAATACGACTACTGCCTACTATGAGAAAATAATTAAGATTGTGCTTCTCTAGTGAATTCTAATGCTGATATAGATGCATTTACAATAATATTAATCCTATTTCACTGAAAATTTGCATTATTGCTTACGATAAAACCAAATCAATATTCCTTAACGCATTTGGAATGTCTCCAACCTCTTCTTAGTAAATGATCGAGAATTATCTAAAACTCGAAGCATACACGTAGAACCCTTAAAGATGAAAAGATGTTAACCTGTAGATACTGAAGTATTTGGTGTTTGCATATCTAACTGTAAAGTTAAAACGGAACATTTTCAGTGGTTTAAAAGATGCAACACTTGAGATATGGACATGCCACAAAATCTTACATATGACAACCTATAACCAATGTCATAAAACGGAATATCTCTAGATAGGAATCGGGATGATATAGATGTCATTCCTTTATTAGAAAAATTACAGAATATACGTCACTGATTTTGCATTCGTATTAAAAGTTATATATTTTCTTTTATTCATTTTTTTTTTTTTATTTCATATCCTACATTTTTCTTTTCTTTTATTTTCTTTTTCTTTGAACTTCTTTCTTTTCCTTCCTTTTCTTTTTATTTAGTTGTTTGATTGTTTGTTTTTTATCTTTATCAGCACGTTGATTGTGACACACACGGTCCTGGATCCCGGATAATGGGCCCCTGTTGTTCGCATTCTGCCTTATTCCTGGAGACAACACGAGAAAGATTAAAGCATGTTTTGTTGTTATTCAAACATCTGACAACCCTTCACCAACTATGTCAGAAGCACGTGAATGCAAAATCAACTAACAAACAATAGCCATCGATTAAGATTAATATTTATTCATAGTGGATATGAAAATCATATATTCATTGATAGCATTATAATTAATATAATCATTAATCAGAATAAAAAAAATATTAAAAAGCTAGGGTTTGAACGGTCCTTTCCGGTTACTTGAAAATAGCTTGTTAAAAAGACAGGCGTTATAATAATTTTTACTACATAAGTTGCGTGGCAATTAATGATTAACATATCATAAACAATAACACGGAGGTAAACTGTACTAATATGTTTACATTGTCATTGCAATAAAAGAAGGATAACTCTTGTTTACTAATTACAAAGTATGGACTTCAGCAGAAAAAATGTGAAAATGAAATATGCACATAGATATAACTGAATCAAACCATAATCCATATGCGATCTAGAAATATTTCAAAATCTGGGGAGGCGGGGTGGGGGTTGCAGTCTCGAATGATTAATGTTTTACACAATTTGGTCTGGAAAAAGGGGAGTGCAGTCCTTAAAATGGTCGTAAATAAACTTTTTGGTAACATTTTCCGACCACGAGGGGGAGAGGGGGGACGGAGTTGCCGGGGTAGCAAACCAATCCCTTATCCCCACCCCCACCCCACCACCCCAAATTCCGCTAATGTAATTAAAACGCATGTTTTGAATAATAGATAAACAACGATGAGGGTCACATATTACTAAATATGAATTGAACCCTGGGTAAAGGGAATGTCTTATAACTACAAAGCAAATATTTCCTTAATAAGGTGTTTGTCGTGATCAAATCTAGATTTTGTTCTTACTTTTACCTTGCTGACGTACAACTTATCAGTGGCTCATAGCATTGATGACACACAAACTAGGAGCAAATATACAATGTAGATAAGTTGATAATATTGCCGATGGAGCTTTACGTTATAGGTACGAGTAAAGAGCGCCTAATTTTTACATTAGACCAAATGATAAAAGGGAAGAGGTGTATTCACGTATTAAATTACATCTGTTTTCTTAAATTCCAGTATCAAGGTATTAATTTGGCCATTGGGGCTATTCCATTCTGATAATTATTGTGGTGGTAGATGGTATATGTATGTGTAGAAAATACTATTTATTCTTAAGTGGTGTTGGCAAATTTGGATAGATTCTAAAATTTAAAACAAGCTTAGGACAACATATTTTGTTGTCATGACCCGCCTCCTTCCTCTTTCGCTTTTCCGATTGAGTGACATAAAAGTAAGAACAGAGGAGCAGATTTAATGACAGATCTGTGCATGAGAGAGAGAGGGACAGAGACAGAGAGACAATCTTTAATTTTAGAAGTATACAAGATTTATCAGTGGCGGATCCAGGATTTCCGAGGGGAAGGGAAGCATAAGTGTATTAGCCAAACTACTCAGCTATTTTGGTGCCAAATCTTACCCTCTTCCTCACTTCTACCCTGTACCACATACATCTGGTTAACCACTCCATGATCTCTCATACCCTCTTCCCCATTTACCCTCACTTCTACCATGTACCACATACATCTGGTTAACCACTCCATGATCTCTCATACCCTCTTCCCCATTTACCCTCACTTCTACCATGTACCACATACATCTGGTTAATCACTCTATGATCTCTCAAGCCCTCTTCCCCATTTACCCTCACTTCTACCCTGTACCACATACATCTGGTTAATCTACTGATTTAAACCACAGCTTGCCTACGACTGATATAAGATAAAAGTAATGTGACATCACATTTTTGAAAAATCATTGCGAATGGGTTGTGCGTTCATTGCTGTACATAGAGCTGTAGGCTATATTTGAATTTTGTCTTCAATAGTTAGTGAGGTTAGTTTATTTTTAAATTACTATTATAAGAGGATTAAAAATAGTATCCTGTTATTTGTTATTTGCTGTTATCAAAATGTTTTGCAATGTCTCGATTTATTCCGTAAAATACGGAATAAAGCAAATGGAAATTAATAGAAACACTCTAACATGTTACCTTAGTCAAATAGACTTCAATTATTACATACAACATGCGTATTTATATTCCATATATAGACCAAAATTGAAAGCTGTGGGGCAAATAACAGGATATTGCCGGGTTACATTATTTCTTAAAAATCTTTTAACTAGAATATACCCGATATAAATGTGTATGAAATAGGCATCAACATTGACAGGAGACTTCATCATTTCACATTCGGTTTACATATATGTAATGATAAAGTAGCAATGATTGATTTTTATCGAGATTGGAAAAAAAAGGGGGGGGGGGGAGATTTTGTAAACAAAAACTGGCATGCGATATAAGAAAATAATGCATACCTTGTAATGTTTTTCGTATTGCGCCTCTTAAAATAGACAAAGTCTACACCCCTTACCATAAAAGCATATGGTTGCATGGTGACAAATATCATGTAGTCGATTATGAGATTGCAGATTGAAGGCGATAAGGGCAATTAGAGAAATTAAACTCCCATAAAAAGAACAAATATAAATACATTGGTTTTACTTCGGATAAGTATTACCAGAACTTGTAAACAGTTTTAAAAATAATTTTGCAACCGGCGAAAGATTAATAGAATCTATCACCACCATCAGTGATGGACAGAGATATCCTAACCCGAGTGTCAAAAATCTCGGTCCTCCACAACGAGGCTTGCCGAGTTTTGGAGGACCGAGATTTTTGACACGAGGGTTAGGATATCTCTGTCCATCACTGGTGTTGGTTGATTCTTTTTCTCCCACGTTAGTTTACGAATCCTGCAACGCTTACATCATCATAATAAACTTTATAGTAGCGGATGAAAATATCGAGTGATTATGAATGAAGCCGATTTACTCACTCCATCACCGCCTCACATTCCATTTGCCGCCATTGTAAATAAACCATAAGGCGAAATAAGTTTTAAAGATATATTGAGCAATTAGACAATTATATGAATAAAATCATTATGATAAACCGATAATCAAACTTTACACAATATATTTGATTCAAAATGTCCTGTCTTTTCCGACTCCGTATTTGACGTCATCAAGCGCGCACACATGATGTCACAGCCCACTGTACCGTACGTCTGTAGAGATGTGCGCGAGTGTAAGACTACACAACATTTAACAATTGCTAGTGTTATGATTTGAATGTGAGCAAAATGACTTATTAATATTAAAAGTGCCTCCATGGATTGACGCTCCGTGAAAAATAGAGTGAATTGGGATTATTTGAATGTGCGTTCCAGGAGAACTTCTGCTCGGTAGGTCCTGTAATTTTTTCGACATTTGCTGGTGTTTTTGATAGAGAAGAATGCAATTGAGTAGCGCTTTTTGCGGAGTTGTTGGTAGAAAGGATCGAAGGACGAAAACAAAAGAAATAGTTCCTTATTTCCGGTTTCGAAAATACTCACGTGGATTTGTTATCTTGCCCCACCCCATAAAGATAAGGAAATCTTTCCCAGCTATATTTATAGATATTTCTGTCCATAGTGGGAGAAAAAGCGGTTCTGGACGGGGGAAGGGGTGTGGGACAGGGCCGGGTGTCATGATTTATAATTCATATAAATAATGTACACTATGGTTCTTAATGTATATTTCAATTCTACGCTCCCATATGAGAAACAGATCTATATCCTATCTATAAATTAATACATATCTCAGTGTCTCGATTATACTTCTCCGTCTGCCCGTCCGTCTATATGTACTAATACTGTTTCAGAAATATTTCCACACTTATTGTATATATTCAGTTTTCAATTTTTGTCCGATTGACGGTTATACTATATAATCTTATCTATAAACATCTCTTGCCAGTAGCATCCTAATGCGAATAGTCAGGTGCTGTCTACGTACACTATGTTATATTTTAATTAATGTTGAGAACCAGGAGTGGTAAGAGAAAACTAAGCAAGGAAAGGGGGAAGGTTGCTAGCTTCATCACATTTACGCACTTTTCTACAGGTATTTATTTTGTACGTGCATGGAAAGCATACATGTATATCAGAGATATGAACTCAAAATAATAGCAAACAGATTTCTAAAAGATGCATTCATTGATTAAGTTTATAGCAATATGTTGGTTGGTTGGTTGATTGGGGTTTTACGTCGCTTTCAACAATATTTCAGTTATATTGCGACATGGAAGCAGGAGGTTACCAACCTCTTAAACATAGTGGCGCAAAACGGGAATCGAATATCTACTCAATTTACTTAATACACTTAATATAAGTATTTTTATATTCTGTTTTATACGCGATATGATTTAATAAGCTAATTATTATATTTATAAATATTATTTTATATTTCTATTGAATTTCAGAAAATACTTCATACGCCATTAAAAGGTGCCCATGGCAGATGCTGACGTCATGGAAGACACGCATGCGCAGTGGTCAGCAGTTTGCGATTTCTGTAACAAAACAGCAGAACACTACTGTAAATCTTGCGGGATCAAACTGTGCTCTCCCTGTAAAGACGACCACTTATCCAAGAAGCTTTACCGACACCATGACACTGTGCCATACACGTCTGGAGTAGGACCAAAAACAGCCACACAATCCGAGTGTTCGAATCATCCTGGAGAGCGTTACCAACTTTACTGCGAACCATGTCAAGTCCCTGTCTGTCTGACATGTATAGTGGAGAATCACAACGTGCATCACAAACTCATGAACATTACTGATGCCTATGAGGCCATCAAACCTACAGCCATTTTCCAACTGCAGACAATGTCTCAGAGTATCAGGCCTCGTCTACAAAAGGAATTGGAAGGATTAAGTAAGTCACAAGTGGACATCCTTAGCGCCATTGCCGAAATTGAACATAAAATGAAAGAAAGCGCACAACATATCCATAAAGAAGTAGAAGATATACTGGCAGAGAACATGAAGGAAATACAAAAGATCAAGGAAGATGCCATAATGCCGCAGTTACAGGAAGAATTCAGGAAAACCAAGGAAAAGTTAGACCACTTTGCCGAGGAAATTCTCTCGTATGACATGCATTTAAGATCAGCTGACCCAGTTGACTTACTGAAATTCATGAAACAACGATATGACCCAGTGGATATGCCTACGAACCATGTTGATGCTATTCAGTTTCTTCCATCATTTACCCCAGGCCGTGTATCTAGAGAAAGTCTACAACAACAGTTTGGAAAACTAGTCACCGTGGATCATACCAAGTCTTCAACCCCAACCGGCAGTAAATCAGAGTCAGAGGACATTGAAACAGACAACTCAAACAGGGGCGGTAATATAGACACATTGTATACAAAACACGAGCAGGATAGCACAACATTACAACTGATCCCGAATCCAGTGTGTGAGACTGAGCTCACTATGAAGTACAGCGTATGGGGACAAAGACTACTGTCACCAAATGAAGCCTGGGTACATGGTTATCGTACCACAGAGTTTGATTTATTGGAGAGGAGTGGTAACGTGGTCCGTAATGTGGATGCTGGATGTAAACTGTATTACTGGTCGGGTAAGTGTGTAACAGATGATGGTGGACTAGTGTACAGTGATTACCAGAAACGATGTATTCGGACATTATCTCCACGTGGTCAGGTCAGCACACTCTTCACCACGGAGGGTTCCACACCTCTAGGTCTATGCCGGCTAATGAGTAGGGAGCTGGTGGTCGGTATGGAGGGAGTTATAAGGATCTACAATGACGACGGGAGGGTGGTCAGAGAGATAAAGAGTAAACATGTGAATAAACCCTACTATATTACCATCAACAAACAGACCGAGGATATCTGCGTTACGGATTGCTGGAAGAAGGTCGTAGTGTATAAAAAGAATGGGGACCACCGATTCACATATACCGGGCACGGCAGTGATTCTGGGTTTAATCCTTTCGACCTGTGTTCTGACCGTCAGGGTCTTCTCCTTATCACAGATTGTGATAACCACCGTATACACATACTGGACCAGGATGGTCTGTTTATACAGTACCTGGCTACAAAGAAGGATAGGATCCAGTGGCCTGTGTCTATAGACGTAGACGATCATGGATATGCATGGGTGGGAATGGTCGGGTCATGCAAGGTGAAGATTATCAAATACTTACATTGACCTTATCATTTTAATTCTATAAACTTGATTCATTCTTTTCGTTATGTTATGTAAACACTCCATTTTCTGATGCATTCCCGAAAGTGAAAAACAACATACTATATAGTGTACGTTTGAAGTTACTTATTTATGATAAACACTTCATAGTACAGAATGTTGAGTTGGTAAATTGTTTAGAGAAGGCAGGCTGGAGATTTGATTTCTATTATTCTTGAATGATTAAATCATGCAATCCTTAAATAATTTTACTTCTTTCTACTCATGAACAAAATTGTTGCACCTGATATTCATTGAAATTCCGATTTCGATGGATGGATAAACAGGTCGTAGATTCGAATCTTGTTAGAGTCAAAATAATATGCTTTTAACAACAGATAAAAACAAAGGCTCAAGTGATCTATTGTTAAAGCGTGCCCTTCTTACTCACCTGAGCATTTGTCCTAACTTACCTAAGCCCCTTACTCAAGTTACCTATTGTTATAGCATGTCGTTCTCACTAACTTAAGCTAAAGGCTGAAGTGAAAAATTGTTATAGTGTGACGTCATAACTGACATAAACAAAAGGCTGAAATGAACCAGTGTTATGGCGTGCCTACCTAACTCACCTAAGTCAAAGGCACAATTGACCTATTGTTATAGCGTGACGTCTGTCTTTTGGAAGTGTTCATACTTACGACTTTTTGGCAACCGTGGAGTTCAATGAAACGTGATTTGATTTCTATTATTCTTGAATGATTAAATCATGCAATCCTTAAATAATTTTACTTCTTTCTACTCATGAACAAAATTGTTGCACCTGATATTCATTGAAATTCCGATTTCGATGGATGGATAAACAGGTCGTAGATTCGAATCTTGTTAGAGTCAAAATAATATGCTTTTAACAACAGATAAAAACAAAGGCTCAAGTGATCTATTGTTAAAGCGTGCCCTTCTTACTCACCTGAGCATTTGTCCTAACTTACCTAAGCCCCTTACTCAAGTTACCTATTGTTATAGCATGTCGTTCTCACTAACTTAAGCTAAAGGCTGAAGTGAAAAATTGTTATAGTGTGACGTCATAACTGACATAAACAAAAGGCTGAAATGAACCAGTGTTATGGCGTGCCTACCTAACTCACCTAAGTCAAAGGCACAATTGACCTATTGTTATAGCGTGACGTCTGTCTTTTGGAAGTGTTCATACTTACGACTTTTTGGCAACCGTGGAGTTCAATGAAACGTGGTTGATATAAAGTACTATAGGTTCCATAGAGGTGTGTTTTACTGGATCCTGATGCGGATTCAGGGCGGGGCGACGTAGTCTCAGAGATAACCTTCCTTTTACAAACTTCTTCAGACCGGTTGCAGGGATCATCAAAGCGAATGTATAAGATTGATCTAGAAGGTTACCCTAAGATGGGTTGCTGTCCCATTGCAGACTAATTTTTTTCCCGGATTAATAAATGCGATGTTTGTGTGTAATAATAAACTTTGGTCTACATAGAACTAATTGGAAGATATTGATATTGATGGATTCCAAGTTATATAACAGAGAGAAACCTTGTAGCTGTCTTCAACTTTTATTGGAAAAAACTGTTTGAAGGGGAAATTGATATTTTGTATGTTTGTTTGTTGTTTGTTTTATGGAGGTGTTTTGATTTGGTTTTAGTTTGTTTGTTTGTTGTTTGTTTGTTTTATATATTCTTTATCATGTCTTGATTATTCAATGTAGATGAACAAGTGTGCAGTATTTTATTAGTTTCAGAATCAATATACAATAAATTTATGGCGAATTTCTTCAAGCAGTCAATTGTATGCGAATGAGAAAATTGTTCTCGGGTGAGCTACATAGACCTGCTCAGACCTCGTCTTGTTTTTTCAAGTAATCGTTGCTTAAGCTGAAGCCAACAAAATCACCATCGCCTAAACAATATCAAGATCACCTTACAAATTAACAAGTTAACATCATAGAATATAACGGCCACCTCATCAATTAACATAACAATGTAATGCTCAGCTTACCAGTCAACATCATAACAATATAAAGATTATCTTAACAATCATCACCATAACAATATGACGATCCCCTTACCAATTAACATCATAACAATATAACGAAAACTACACCAATCAATATAATAACAATATAATGATCAGCTTAACAATCAACATCATAACAATTCTACAATCACCTGACCAATTAACATAATGACTCTTACACGATAAACTTAGCATTCAACATCATAACTTCTTTTGTATTCAAAGATCATCTTTCCAAATCAACATTATATCAATGACACGATCACCCTACCAATGAATATCTGACCTATGTGAATTTCATTCGTGATATTTCAACTATTTCTTTTTATCTCCATGTAAGATAAACATATGCATGTATTATAGCGATATTGTGAACGTCTGTGTATTTTTCATTTTATGAGGATATAAAACATAAAGATGGCGGAGTTTACAATCTGATTTGATTGAAATCGGAATCACATGTAACCTCTTGTGTATTACTTCCTTTGTCTTTATCCTCTTCGGCGCTGACGATTCGGGTTCGATTCTCGGATTGTGCCGCTATGTTTTAGAGCTTGGTTACAGCCTGCCTCCATGTCATGATATTACTGTAAAGCTGTTTAAAGCGACATAAAAAGAAATTTACAAGCCTTTGTTTTCTTCAGATTTCATGAACAGAGAGTATACGACATTTAATTTTTATTGTGGAAAAAAATTGTCGTTTAGCATTATATTCATGCAGTTATTTTCGAGTTAGCAAAAGCTAAATATATGTTATTAAGAATCAAATATATTCAATACTGTATTGAAAGAGGGATATAACTTGTATATGATGAAGCGGTTTCCATATTACCTATGTATTAGCCGCAAGTAGTGGCCCTATACGTATGATAGGGCCACAGTTCCCTACATTGTGTAAACTTGCACTTTTGATAAACGGAATAGCCGGCACGATTCTACGCATTTCGGCGTCAAATGTAGCACATATCTAACATATCTAAACATTAAGCAAATGATCGGCCATAATAACTCATCCCCAATTTGCCGTCTGAAGGCTGTGCACACATTTTTTTCTCTACCTGTGTCAAATTTCCCGGTTTATTTATACGTAGTCTGAATCATCCGCATGTTTGATTCTACTACCGAGATGTATTACGCAAACGTTTGGATGATTCACACAGGTACATTAATTAATTAAGCTTGAAGATGCCATATGCTTATTAGTATATATTTCAAATTTTATTTTTAAATAAACATCATATAACACGATATCCAGAAGTGTCATATTTAGAAATAAGTAAAATGTAATGGGACATTTTTTTTCTGGTGGCACTTGCAACTGAACTTTATTATAAACAATGTAAGGGGTCTAATACCGGAAAAACAACATTTTGCTGGAATTTTACCTTTGACGTTAACGCTTGGAATCTGACGCAAATCTAAGCAGTAATTTTGCATTTGTCCTGTATTGATCTTTACACCAAGTAAAATTGGCAAAAAGGTTATCATGTACTTTAGAATACACCAATCCAATTTTTCAGAGAAAAAAAGTTACGGGCTCAGTTATGTGGCAGAAGTCACCATGGAGCTATACAATACATGAATATAAATAATATACTAGCACATATAACACATTACAAAAATATTTGATTGTAGTGCAATTACGATACCGACTTAGGACGGTCATTTATTTTGACAAAAGCCAAACAAATGGTGTGGTTAACCGATTTACGGGCCCACATTCCCACTCACCGTAACAGCAGAACAATCAAAGGACGTATATTTAAAAATTTATAAATAATCCTCCATGTAAAGAACAAGGGTAAACAGGTATCGCATACTGAGAGGTCATAAAAATGTAACCACGTAAGGTATTGTAAAACGCATAATGATATAAAAGTATATGCGACATCAACATGATAAACCGTGCTCTTCCAGTCTGAAAGCGAGCTAAGACCCTAGACCTGTAGGAGTCCCGACTAACAGTCAGAGGGTACGAGGTTCAGGACCATGTCTCCTCTGAAAGACGTGTGGACAAGGTCCGTCATATAGTCCCCACCGCCCCGCTAGTCAGCGTGCAACGTTCAAGTAAAAGTCTTCATAAGGCTGTAGAGGGGCCAAATACAAGACCTATAGTCTTTTTGATGATCTCATTATCATATTGTCTATTTAGAAGACGTTTGACTGTTTTATTACATGATAAAATAACGTTACCAGAGCCTTTTACTTTCCTTAGTTTATATACGAGATCACCGTAAAATTTAGGATGGGAAATTCCATTGGATACATAGTGTTGAAAAGAAATATTTCCAAATTTAGATAGGAGTTCTGAATAAGATCTGAAGAATTTTCCGAATGTTTTTCTTAACTTGTGATATCTGTAACCCTGAGTTAAAAGTTTGGTAGTAATTTGTAAATTTCGTTTATGAAAGTCCAAAAAATCGGTGCAGCCTCTGACAAATCGAACTAATTGAGATATATAGATACCATATGATGGGAGTCGAGGGACATCGCCATCCAAGTAAGGAAAATTTACAATAGGAAATCCAAAATCCTCACTTTTATCATAAATATTAGTATATATTAGGTGGTTGATAATTTTGATGTTCAAATCTAAGAAAAGTGTAGATTTATCTCAAGCATTAGCTTTATTCAGTGACATTAAAAAGTGACATTTAGCAGACTATTGATTGTTATCCCTGTGATGTCATGATCAAATGTCCGATCTAATATGACGTCATAGCAATGAAATTCAGAGCTAAATGCTGTGCCATTAATGACAAGAGGATCCGTATAATGTATTTCATTGAATTATTATACTAGTTAGCGTTTACATTGATGACGCTCTTTGGGCGATATCGTGCCAATATGTCAACCCCTGTGTATATATGACGTCATTTTGATTTTGTTTGTTTGTTTGTTTGTTTTTTTTTTTTTTTTTTGTTTTGTTTTTGGGGTTTGTTTCTCACCCTACGATTTGTGGTTTTACTGAATTGACAATGTATTATTCATCTGTTTCCTTTGATAAAGGCCAAGTGGCCAAAATTTATCCTTTTTTCTCGATAAATTTAATTTCTTTCAATGCTATGAGGTAAACTAGATGTAGGTAATCTAGATGTTTCTATAATGGAGATTACTTGAACATTGTACAAACTAGAAATATCTAGAAGCTGTATATAAGGTATGGACTCTGACATTTTCGTAGCCTTGCATTACATTACCTTGCTACATATATACTGGGGATTTATCGTGTTTACAGACTGCTTAAATTGGATTTATTGAACTGTGAAATTATACATTGGACACTTAATTCCTGTTATAAATAGTGGATGCAATACGGACATCAGCGTTCCGGAATTGCTACCTACATACATCTTCATTGGACTTTGTAGCTGTAAACATTATCTGTAATTTTGTTATTATTATTATTATTTTTTTTTTTTTTTTTTGTAAATTTGTAAATTTAAGATTCTTTGTGATATTTATTGGCTTTACTAAAGGGTCTGATCGTGACAATACAACAATGTGCCCCCTCCCCCCTCCTCACACACAATTTATGAAGTAAATGAATTGACCTACTTTAATAGTAAAACGTATTCACGGCCGTCGGGGTTTTTATTTTCTTTCTTTACTTCTTTTTTTCTTTCTTGCTTTTCAATATTCTGAAATATTGTGACCCCTTCCGGGATATGCAACTCAAAAAGCTATATAACTTGACATCGTACACATTGCATCATTATAAATAAGCACTGCAAAAGTATTATCTTATGAAGAAAAAAAGGGTCATTTACAATAAAAAAATACATCACTGATTGTGCTCTAAAAAATCATGCGTCTCTGTTCAATGTCTTCATGCTGCATAGAAATCTTTGAATTACGTCGCACATGAATGACGTACGGGCTCAAATTGAATTCAAACAATGAAAGCGTTTTCTTTAAGGTTATGCATTTCAAAGACCAATTAAATGGATGCTTTCGACTCGCATCATGGTAACCATGTACAGTTAATGCCACAATCAGATTAGCCGCTGTAGAAAAAAAAAAAAAGAAAACGAATTCATAGAATAACTATTTGATCTTTCCCTATAAATATTTACATGTGTCGTTTATTGGGACTTTATTCTTACAGGGGAAATTCAACATTATTGAAAATATTTTGATGTGGTATTTTATAAGTGGTTATATTCTGATGGTGAATGCAGGATTGAAATGATTGAAGGGGGATATAATGCTTTCATTAACAGTATTTCCATTACCATGATCGTCTAGAAAATCCAGACGGACAAGCAAAGGTACCTAACGGTGTCAATTAATCAAAACATAAGAAGTGAATACCCGGTATGAGGAACGTGTAATTGGTGACAAATTTAATCATAGATAAGTAATCAGATCTTATCTAGAGAGTAACTCAATGTTGGATGGTGTTGATTTTAACCGTGATTGATTGACTGATCAGTCGATTCATTATCATTATACGTCACTTCAGGTTAATTACATGTATATCATTAGTGACAGCACCTTCCTGATGCATTGCATAGACATTTCATAGCTTTGCAATGGACCATCCGAAGCAGTGAGGGATCTTTTACGCGCCACGCCTACCATGACACGGGACTTCGGATTTTAATGTCTCATCAAAAGGACAGGACACCGGTGCACAAAATGGCGAAAGTCAAACCCAGGCCTCACAGTCACAAGCCTAGCACCTCATCCACTGCATTGCATCGGTTCTTGTTAATATTTAACAGCGACACACAAAATTGCGTTTCTGATTAACATTTATTAAGAAAATGGAAGATCCCGATACCGCAAAAATTACCGAATTGTGCGAAATGTCAGATTTGTATTTTCGCAAAATCTACTCCAGCAGAAATAACTACGTTTACAATACTTGACGTCACTTTAAAAGCAGTATGAATTCACACCCCAGAAAAAAGAAACTGAAAATCACCTCTAGGAAAAAAAAAGAACAAAAACAAAGAAACAAACAAACAAAAACAAAAATATTTCGCTGTCCAGCGATGTTAATTGGTAACGTGCTTATCTCCGGATCGAACACTCCATGGTACAGCTGGGTGGTTATGCAATACAATAAATTTCATGAAAATCTTGTCGGGTAGTTTTATGTGATAACCATATACATACGTAGATGTAGAGGTTTTTCCGCTTGCGGTGTGTGCATTTTGCGTCAGGAGTGATCATCTTTAATATGTTGTGAATTAGATTTCAGTTGAACAGTTGAAGTTAATAATTGAATCCACGCTTTGCGTAACGTGTCAAAGGTCAATGGGGGAGAAGCCCCTTTAGCAAAAGCGATGATAAAAATGTGCCAAATTATTAAATCAAACGCTGCAACATTAAGAAAACAATATTATAACCATGTAGAGGTTAGTATAAATAATAATTTTAAATAGATTTTAGGTTAGTTTTATTCAATGTAATAGAGATATGTAGATTTAATGTAGTACTACTGTCAAAGTAGCCAGTGACAGTGTCAACATTACATGTGGGCCGGTATGTACATTTGTATTAATGAATTATAACATTGGATATTGTTATAACGGTAGGTCCCATTTACTTTGAAAGAGGTTACAACATGCTTTAAGGAAGTCCCAGGCAGGAAAGGCGGAATGTAGAAGTGTATACATGTGTTGGTGTGTGGGGGAAATGGGGGCGGGGAGGGTGTGCAATGACATTAATGTTTTTGGTTAAAATTCCAAATGAATTAGGGACTCTGGGTTTTCCCATGTTGAAACCAACTTCTGGATTTGTGTATTATCTCACAATGGTATTAAACATGTACACTACCGGAGAGGGAACGGTAATGTGAGATGCATTTGCTTGAGCATGATGAATACCAAAACACCATACCCGTGCTTTATGAATTTTATGAGCAAGCTAAGAGTTATTTGGTTTAAAATGAAATTTTATGTTATCATTTTTTACACATTTTCACAGTCTGGAGATGGGTATGTCTTGGAAATGAAACTTACTCACAAAGTAAAAGAAAAATACAAATTGGAAATATTTGTTGAAGCGACACGGGCAATGACTGTCCTTAAACCTTTTAAACATTTGGAAAAATGATTAGAAATTCAAGTTCTATACTGGAATACATTACTAGTACACTCCAGTCTTTTAATGATATTTTAGAGTATTGCAGGGTACGGTTAAGCGTATGAAACAATGGAAAGGGCCAAATTGTTTGCACAACCGACTAAACTATAAAAGAGTGGTTTGAAAATTGGTTACTATGTTACTTCGTCAGAAATTGACCCTGAAACATAATCCTGTTTTAACGAAGTTGCGTCTCCTTTTTGAAGTTCTTGTAGGCAGGTTTGGAATTTCCACCACACTGGCATCTACTTCAATGTATTTTGACTTCTTTCTCAAACTATATATAGGTAATTTTGTTTTTAATTCCCTAAAGATGTATGGTCAAACCTCCTTCCGTAATTCAAGGGCTGTATTAAAATTTTGCGACGTCATTTCTCCATGCGACCCTTGAGTCAAGTGTCGTTATTCACATACATGTGTTTTTATTGCAAACTGCGTCCTGATTGATTCCATGGTATCACATGGAACAAACAAAATAATGACAAGCCACACCAACTTCGGAATATTTAAACAATTTTTGTCTGGAGTTTGCATGGAGACACGGAATCGCAAAACCCTGACATTGTGAAGACGGGTTTTCATTATCGAAAAACTATCACAAATACCATATAAAAGTCATAGTTTTACTTCAATTTATTCATCAATAACAATATAAGAGTTAACTACCAGAATACATGTAAATTCAAATACAATTACAATATTACTTGAATATAGTGTGATACATATATTTAATTATATGACTTGAATATCTGATTTCATTTATTACGATCATAATTATCTTATATTAAGTCAATAAATGTTTGGCATAGATTTTTGAGAAAAAATGTTTAGTTCTGTATCCCTTACTCATGTATATACTTACTTGTATATGATTCAGCCTTAAAAACAATTGTTGGAAACACCAGAAAAAAAGTGTAAGATTTATTTAGATTTTGCAACTGACACTACAATCATATTGAAGTATGTAATAATGCATTGATTGAAAAGAGATTATTTACTTTCTTATAATTAAACTTGTGCACAATAATTTCCCATAAATTTGCTCATATATAATTTGGTCAGTATATATCTGAATAATTGCATAATTGAATAACATTCATCATAATTTTGTTCTGCAAGAACTGAATTTATACATTATACATGTAATTGTAAATTGACTTTTAACCTTTGTGAATCTCGTAGCTAGCAAAACCATCAGAATGCAAGACTGGCACCTTTTCCACTTAACCATCTGTACTAATCATAACTGTGATAAGGTGTTTTGCATTTCTACATAAAATCAGAATCTTCAGTTAAGGAGATTTGAATAGAAAACTTTTTAAAAAGGAGATTATTATAAACAAAGAGTAAAATATTGTATTAAATAATACACTGCCTTTTTCATGTTGAAATTTCGCGAGATTTTTACCTGGTGAAAATGCAGATGTCTATACACATCATAATAATATACACAATAAAGGTAAAACTTATAGTATAACAACTACAAGATAAATCCTAAATAAAGTCTAGTTAGCAACACTCTGCACTTGGTATGCACTAACATCATCCTGAACAACAGCATAATTGTCGTTCTTTTCATATGGGGTTAATGATACTATTTCACAAACGCTTAGATGATCCAGATTCGTGATTTGTTATGAGGTATACTACTCGAGATTTATCTTCAATTTCTAAGTAAAATCTTATTTTTTAATCTTTTGTTTACCAAGACTATTTTCTTCAAAGAGGAAATATTAAAATATATATAATCTATGTATAATTCTTCATTGAATTCAAATGCGGATTTGAAAATGTTTATATTGATTGATTGATTGATTATTGTTTAACGTCACACCACCAATATTTCGTGTGTATAGTGACAGCATCTGCCTGATGCGGGGCATACACACTTTGACCTTTGCAAGGGACCCACCCGAAGCATTGAGGGATCTTTAACGTGCCATGCATACCACGACACGGGGCCTTGGTTTTTACTGTTTCATCTGAAGGACGGAACACCAGCATAACCAGAGCGGGACTGGAACCCCGGCCTCCTGAATAGGAGGAGAGCGCGATACCACTAGGCACATATTTGAGTGAAAATTTGCATTATTGCTTATGATAAAACCAAAGTCATATCCCATCATTCATTCGAAATGTCTTCAACCTCTTCTAATTAAAGAATCGGGAATTAACTCTACGCATACACGTAAAGGCGGTTACCCCATTTCTCTTGCCATATTTCAGGACGTTATATAATGGCGTCATTCTTTGTATCGACACCAGCGTTACAACGTAAATCTAGATATACATCATTCAAGGTTTTCAAGCGTGGTATTACAAACACCAATAAAACTCAGGTGTGTATGGAATCTTTAAAGATCCAAAGATGTTAACCTGTAGTTATTGAAGTCTTTGATGTATGCGTCTGTAACTGTAAGGTTAAAACGCAACATTTTCAGTGGTAGAAAACATGCCACACTTGAGATATGGATATGCAAAAAATCTTACATATGACAATTTATAACCAATGTCATCAAACGGATTGACTATAAATGGCAAATGGGCTGATATAGATGGAATTTCTTTGTTAGAAAGAGTACAGGATATACGTCAGTCTGTTTGCATTCGTATCAAAAGTTACATATTTTCCTTTATTCATTTCTTTATTTCATATAATATATTTTTGTTTTATTTCATTTTCTGTTTCTTTTACTTTTTTCATTTCTTTTCTTTTGATTTGTTTGTTTGTTTCTTTCTTTGTTCTTTATCTTATCGGCCACACCTCCTTCAGCACGTTGATTGTGACGCACACGATCCTGGAAACCGGATAATGGGCCTCCTGCTGTTCGCATTCTGCCTTAATTCCTGGAGACCACAAGAGCGAGATTAAACATGTTTTGTTGTTATTCAAACATCTGAAAATCCTTCACTGACTATGTCAGAAGCACGTGAATGCAAAATCAACTAACAAACAATAGCCATGAAGATTAATATTCATTCACGGTGGATATTAAAATCATATATTAATTGATAGCATAATAATTAATATAATCATTAATCAGAATAAAAAATATTAAAAATCTAGGGTTTGAACAGTCCTTTGCGGTTACTTCAAAATAGCATGTTAAGTAAGACAGGCGTTATAATAATTTTACTACATAAGTTGCGTGGCATTTAATGATTAACATATCATAAACAATAACACGGAGGTAAACTGTACTAATATGTTTACACTGTCATTGAAATAAAAGAAGGATAACTATTCACAAAGAATGGACTTCAGCAGAAAAAGTGAAAATGAAATATGCACATAGATATAACTGAATCAAACCATAATCCATATGCCATCTAGAAATATTTCAAAAACTGGGGAAGGGGGGGGGGGGTGCAGTCTCGAATGACTAATGTTTTACACAATTTGGTGTGGAAAAAGGGGAGTGCAGTCCTAAAAATGGTTATAAATAAACTTTTTGGTAATATTTTCGGACCATTACGAGGGTGACAGGGGTAGACGGGATTGCCGGGGTAGCAAACTAATCCCTTATCCCCACCCCAATACCCCAAAATCCGCCAATGTAATTAAGACGTATGTTTTGAATAATAAATAAACAACGATGAAGGACACATATTACTAAATATGAATTGAACCCTGGGTAAGTGGAATATCTTATAACTACAAGGCAAACATTTCTTTAATAAGGTGTTTGTCGTGATCAAATCTAGATATTGTTCTTAGTTTCGGTTTACCTTGCTGACGTACAACTTATCAGTGGCTCATAGCATTGATGACACACAAAACTAGGAGGAAATATATAATGTAGATAAGTAGATAATATTGCCGATAGAGCTTTACGTTATAGGTACGAGTAAAGAGCGCCTAATTTTTACATTAGACCAAATGATAAAAGGGTTGAGGTGTATTCACGTATTAAATTATATCTGTGTTCTTAAATTCCAGTATCAAGGTATTAATATGGCTATTAGGGCTATTCCATTCTGATAATTAATGTAGTGGTAGATGGTATATGTGTGTGTAGAAGATCCCATTTAACTCTTAATTGGTGTTGGCAAATTTGGATAGATTCTAAAATTTAAAACCAGCTTAGGGCAAAATATTTTGTTGTAATGACCCTCCTCCTCCCCCTTCCGCTTTTCCGATTGAGTGACATAAAAGTAAGAACAGAGGAACAGATTTAATGACAGATCTGTGCATGAGAGAGAGAGAGAGAGAGAGAGAGAGAGAGAGAGAGAGAGAGAGGCACTCATTAATTTTAGAACAATGTAACAAGTATACAATATTTATCAGTGGCGGATCTAGGATTTCCGAAAGAGAAGGATAGCACATGTGTATTAGCCAAACTACTCAGCCATTTTTGGTGCCAAATTGTAATTTTTATTAATAAATATGTGGCGAAAAGGGAAGGGAGGGGGCTTCCATACCCTCTTCCCCATTTACCCTCACTTCTACCCTGTACCACATACATCTGGCTAACCACTCCATGAACACTCATACCATCTTCCCCATTTAACCCCACTTCTACCCTGTACCTCATTTATATGGTTAATCACTCCATGATCTCTCAAACCCTCTTCCCCATTTTCCCATCACTTCTGCCCTGTACCACATACATCTGGTTCACCACTCCATGATCTCTCATACACTTTTCTCCATTTACCCTCACTTCTACCCTGTACCACATATATCTGGTTAACTACTCGCCGATCTGTCATACCCTTTTCCTCATTTACCCTCACTTCTACCCTGTACCGCATACATCTGGTTAACCATTCCCAAGATCTCTCACACCCTCTTCCCTATTTAACTTCATTTCTACCCTCTACCATATACATCTGGTTAACCACTCCACGATCTCTCACACCCTCTTCCCATTTACCCTCACTTTTACCCTGCACTGGTTAATCTTCTGATTTAAATCGCAGATTGCCGACGACTGATATAAGATAAAAGTAATGTAACATCACATTTTTGGAAAATCATTGCGAATGGGTTGTGCGTTCATTGCTGTACATAGAGCTCTATATTTTAATTTTGTCTTCAATAGTTAGTGAGATTAGTTAATTTTTAAATTAAGAGGATTACAGGCAGTATTTTGTTATTTGCCCTGTTGTCTTCAAAATGTTTTGCAATGTCTCGATTTATTCTGTAAAATACGGAATAAAGCAAATGGAATTTAATAGAAACACTCCAATATGTTACCTTAGTCAAATAGACTTCAATTATTACATACAAAATGCGTATTTATATTCCATAGAATAGAATAGAATAAAATAGAATTTATTGACCAAATTAGGGCCCTTGTGGGCATGACACATAACATATATGATTGGTAATGTACATCACAATACGTTGACAACAATAAACAAGCTTTCTTACAGTGAACAATGTTTGAAGTCATAAAGTATATATAGACAACGATTGAAAGCTGTGGGGGTAGATAACAGGATATTGCCGGGTTACATTATTTCCTAAAAATTTTCTAACTATAATATACCCGATATAAATGTGTATGAAATACGCATCAACATTGACACGAGACTTCATCATTTCACATTCGGTTTACATATATGTAATGATAAAGTAGCAATGATTGATTTTTATCGGGATTGGGAAAGGAGAGGGGGGAGGAGGAAGATTTTGTAAAAAAAAAAAATCCGGCATGCGATGTAAGAAAATAATGTAACTTTTTTGGTATTGCACCTCTGAAAATAGACAAAGTCCACACCCCTCCCATAAAATCAAATGGTTGCCCCGTAAGAAACATCATGTAGTCGATTATGAAATTGCAGAATGGAGGCCATGAGGGCAATTAGAGAAATTAAACTCTCATAAAAAGAAGAAATATAAATACATTGGTTTTACTTGTGATATGTATTAGAAGAAATTGTAAACAACGGATTTCAAAAATAATTTTGCAACGAAAGATAAAGCGGATCTAGAAGGGATGGGTGGGGGAGCAGGTTTAGGGGTGTCATGATTTATAATCCATATAAATAATGTACACTATTGTTCTTAATCATTGTATATTTCAGTCCTACGCTCCCATGTGAGAAACAGCTCTGTATACTTTCTATACATTCATCCATATCTCAGTATCTCGATTATACTTTAGATTACTTCTCCGTCTGTCCGTCAGTCTATGTGTACTAATTCTGCTTCAAAAATATTTCCACAATCACTGTTTTCAAATTTTGTCCGATTGACGGCTATGCAATATTATCTTATCTGTAAACATCATCTGCTGTCTACGTACACTATATTATTTTTAATAAATGTTGAGAAACAGGAGATATAATTTATCAGTTGATCACAGCATGGATGACAAACGAAGAGCAAATATATAATGTAGATAGATTGATAAAATTCACCCTTCCACAACACACAATTTTTTATTGTGATGACGTCAACTGAGGTCCGACAAAACTCCGACAAACAGCGCATTTGTTTAGAACGTCATAGATAGAACAATTAAAAGGACTGAATGTCACGTTATTTTACGAACCGTGGAAGGGCGAATTGTCGATAGAACATTATGTTACCACGCAGTACAAGTCACATGCTATCAAATACCTGAATTATTTAGATTCATTTTAGTTTTGCTAGACAATGCATGACTATCTACTTCTGAACAGATGGAAAATAATTTGGGCATCAATAAATTTCATGAAGATATAACAAGATTTACACGTGAATCTTTGACAGTAAGTCAAGGTAAATATCTCGCTGACATCCGGGTACGAAAAGCAGGAAACTGATAGAAATAGACAGTACTGAATAATGGAAATGATATACAAAGGAGTTAATTGAAACTATTTTCCTTCCCGTTTTACTCACTCACTCCACCAACCCTCTCTCCTTAGGTACTTAAAGTTAAATGTATGTCACCCTACGATATCTCATAACCTCTTAACCATTTACCATCACTTCTACCATGTACCACATACATCTGGTTGGCAACTCATAGATCTCTCATACCCTCTTCACTATTTACCATCATTTCTACCCTGAACCAAATGCATCTACTAAACCAGTCAATGGTTCCTCATACCATCTTCACTATTTACCCTCACTTTCACCTTGTAACACATATATCTTTTTAACAACTGCACGATCTGTCATATCCTCTTCCTGTATTACCTTCATTTCTACTATATACCGCATGCATCTTTTAACCGTTCCACGATCTCTGATACCCTCTTCCCGTTTACCTTCACTTCCACACAGTACCACATACATCTGGTTAAGTACTCGCCGATCTCTCATACATTCTTCCCCATTTCCCCTCACTTCTACCCTGTACCACGTACATCTGATTAACCACTCCATGATCTCTCATACCCTCATCCCCATTTACCATCATTTCTACCATGTACCACATACAACTGGTTAACCACTCCATGAACACTCATACCCTTTTCCCCATTTACCCTCACTTCTACCCTGTACCACATACATCTGTTTAACCACTCCATGATCTCTCATACCCTCTTCCCCATTTCCCCTCACTTCTACCCTGTACCACATACATCTGATTAACCACTCCATGATCTCTCATACCCTCATCCCCATTTACCTTCACTTCTACCATGTACCACATACAACTGGTTAACCACTCCATGAACACTCATACCCTTTTCCCCATTTACCCTCACTTCTACCCTGTACCACATACATCTGTTTAACCACTCCATGATCTCTCATACCCTCTTCCCCATTTACCCTCTCTTCTACCCTGTACCACATACATCTGGTTAACCACTCCATGATCTCTGATACCCTCTTCCCCATTTACCCTCTCTTCTACCCTGTACCACATACATCTGGTTAACCACTCCATGATCTCTCATACCCTCTTCTCCATTTACCCTCACTTCTACCCTGTACCACATACATCTGGTTAACCATTCCATGATATCTCACACCCTCTCCCCCATTTAACCTCACTTCTACCCTGTACCACATACATCTGGTTAACCACTCCATGATCTCTCACACCCTCTTCCCAATTTACCTTCGCTTCTACCCTGTACCACATACATCTGGTTAATCTACTGATTTTAACCTCAGCTTGCCGACGAGTGATGTAAGATAAAAGTAGGTTACTGGCGTCACATTTTTAGTTGAAATCATTGCAAATGGGATGTGCGTTCATTGCTGGACGTAGATGTTTTTGATTGTTGTCTTCAATAGTTAGTAAGGTTACTTTAGTTTTAAAATACTATTAGAACAGAATTATATTATTTCTTGAAATGGTCTAACCATGATATACCGGATATATATAAAATAGGCAGCAACATTGACACGAGAATTTATCATTTCACTTTCGGTTTATACATATGTAATGATATTAAAGCAACAACGGTTTAATTTTTATCGGGGTTGAAAAGGGAGGGAGAGGGGACAGGAAGATTTTGCAAAAAAAAAAAAAAAAGAAATTTCTGGCTTGCGATGTGGGAAAAATAATGTATAACTGGTTTTCTCTTTATTATTGCGCCTCTGAAAATACGCAAATTTCCAGCCCCCCTGCCCTCCCATAACAATCCAACATCCCGTAGTCGGTTATGAGATTGCAGATTGGAGGCCATGGGGACAGTTAGAGAACTTAAACCCTCATGAAAAGAAGAATATGAATACATTGGTTTTACTTGGGATATGCATCACAGGAACTTGTAAACAACGAGTTTTAAAAATAATTTTGGAATGGAAGATAAAGCCGGCGGGTCCGGAGAAAAGGGGAGGGGAGCTAGGGATGTCATGATTTACAATTCATATAAAATATCACACCATTGTTCTTAATGTATAAGTCAATTTTACGCTCTCGTGTGAGAAACAGCTCTGAGGCCCTATTCACAAAAAATCTTAAGTCAAAGTCTAAGAATTGAGATTTATATAGAAGCATGTGTCTTAATTCTAAGAATTAATAAAAAGTTTCTGTATTCAGTATATCTGACAAGCTATTCACAGGCAAACTTTTGACAAATTCTTAGAATAGTGGCACAAGGTATCAATTCTTAGACTTAGACTTAAATTTCTTTGTCAATAAGACCCATGTATCCTATCTATAAATTTACACATATCTTTCAGTTTAATTACAGTGTCTTGACTATACCGTGTGTTACCTTTTCATCTGTCCGTCCGTCAAGTACTTATACTGCTGCAGAAATATTTCCACAATAGACTTTTTGCCTGGGTTTTCATTTTGGCGTAAAGAACTAGATAGTGACGTCACAATTTAAGCAATAGCGTCAAAATAAAACTCCCGGCAAAGAGTTGCATGTCGGGCCGCTTATATCATGTAAAATATGAAGATCGTGTATTATTGCATATATTCACTGTTTGCAAAATTTGTCCCATTGACCGTTATTGCATACAATCTTATTTGTGAACATCATTTACGAGTAAAATCCTATAGCGCAAGATCAAGTAGATTAGTAAATCTGCTAATTACGAAATATAATAGGGGAGGGGTATTGTATCAGTATCAACATAAGACACAGTCTTATTTTATTCTCAAAATAAAATAAAAAGAAAAACAAAAACAAAAAACAAAAACAAAAACAAAAAAAAAAGCAAACAAACAAACAAACAAACAAACAAAAAACAAAAACAAAAAGACAAATGCAAATAAAAAGAACCCCCAAAAAATAATAAATAAATAAATAAATAAAAACTAAAACAACAGAAAAACCCCCTATATTGCTGTCTACGTACACGTGTTCACATCACTATGTTGTATTTTAATTAATGTTGAAGACCAATAGAGGGCAGAGAAATCAAAGCAAGGGGGGAGGGTGGTTGCCAGATTTTTATTTTCATCACATTTCCGTCCTACATGCATTTAGTTTCTACAGATCATCCGCAAGTAACACCTTAGTATATACCCTCTCCTCGAAGTGCAAGGAAAACGTATATCAGAGAGATTAATTCAAAGTGACAGCAAACAGATTTTTAAAGATGCATTCCTTTACCAAATATTGCTTAAGTTTAAGGCAATTTGTACTCAATACTTAAAAGTGTCCGTTTCCACGGGTAATTTTTACGTCAAATCTTCTTCCTAGTTAACCTGCTATTCTTCAGTTTCGCAGTTGTGGCCACAACGTAAATCTTGCCCCAAGTTATAATATTTAAAAGTGCTCAACACAAACTCTGTGCTTATAATCTGAAAAAGTGCTTAGTAAAGATCGATATTAGAGTTTGAGAATGATAGAGATTATAGATGTTTTGAGCTTCGTTTTGATAAATGTATTGAACATCTTAAAATATTTGAGCATATCCTCAATCTTGAGCACTTTGAGAGAAATTTTTACTACCAATCTGCATTCTCAGGCCTTGATCCTTATGTTTAACATATAAACGAATTGTTTATGGTAAAATTAAAAGTAAATGTTTCTTTTTTTATAAAAACTTGTTTATAAGTGATATGATGTTATAAGCTAATGTTTATAAAGATTATAATCTGATTATTTGTTTGTCTGTTATATCCATCAGTGGGACATTTGAAATATGTGCCTAGCCCACAACGCCATAGCGTAACATGACACATTTTGCAACATTTTTCACAAGTTTTCAGAATATCAAAACTACATACTAAAGATCATTTTGGAATTTTCAATATTCTGTGAGTGATTCGGAAATGAATTTCCTTCTTTCCACAGTTTTACTACCAGTCTTTAGGCTCAGTCCTTGATTCTCATGTGTAACACATATACAAATTGTTTATAGTAAAATGTATTTTATATAAATATTTTATTTTTAAATGATATGATTTTATAAGCTAGTTACTATGTGAATAGATATAATTTTATATTTCAATTGAATTTCAGAAAAGAAACTAGGTATACCAATAAAAGGACTTATGGCTGACGTCGGCGATGACACGCATGCGCAATGGTCAGCAGTTTGCGATTATTGTCACAATACGGCAGAACATTATTGTAAACCATGCAATATCAAACTCTGTTCCCCGTGTAAAGACGACCACTTATCCAAGAAGATTTACAGACTTCATGAAGTTGTATCATACACTTCTGGAGTAGAACACAAAGCAGAGACACACACCGAGTGTTCAGAACATCATGGAAAGCCTTACCAGCTTTACTGCAAACCGTGTAAAGTTCCCGTGTGTTCCCAATGTATAGTGGAGAATCACAACGTTCAACACAAACTCATGAACATTACTGATGCCTACGAATTCATCAAACCTACAGCCATGTCCCAACTACAGACAATGTCTCAGACAATCCGACCACGTCTACAGAAGGAATTGGAAGGATTAAGTAAGTCACAAGAGGTCATCCTTAGCGCCATTGCCGATATCGAACATAGAATGAAAGAACGCGCACAACATATCCATAAAGGGGTAGATGACATACTGGCAGAAAATATGCAGGAAATACAGAAGATCAAGGAAGATACCATTATGCCACTGTTACAGGAAGAATTCATGAAAACCAAGGAAAAGTTAGACCATTTTGCCGAGGAAATTCTCTCCTATGACATGCATTTACGATCACCTGATCCAGTTGACTTGCTGAAATTCATGAAACAACGGCATGACCCAGGGGATATATCTAAGAACCATGTTGATGCTACTCAGCTACTTCCATCATTTACCCCAGGCCGTATATCTAGAGAAAACCTACAACAGCTGTTTGGAAAACTAGTTACTATGGATCATACCAAGTCTTCAACTCCAACCGGTAGTAAATCAGAGTCAAGGGACATTAAAACAGACAACTCAAACAGGAATGGTAGACACATTGTACACAAATACGAGCAGGATAGCACAACATTAAAACTGATCCCGAATCCAGTGTGTGAGACTGAGCTCACTATGAAGTACATGTACGAAGTAGGGAGGCTAGGACTACGATCACCAAATGAAGCCTGGGTACATGGTGGTCGTGGTACCACAAAGTTTGATTTATTGGAGAGGAGTGGTAACGTGGTCCGTACTGTGGATGCTGAATGTACACTGCATTGGTTGTCAGGTATGTGTGTAACAGATGATGGTGGACTAGTGTACAGTGATCATGACAACCAACGTATCAGATCATTATCTCCACGTGGTCAGGTCAGCACACTCTTCACCACGGAGGGCTCCAAACCACGAGGTCTATGTCGGCTAATGAGTGGGGAACTGGTGGTTGGTATGGGGGGGGGGGGGGAGTAATAAGGATCTACAATGTCGACGGGCGGATAGTCAGAGAAATAAAGAGTAAACATGTGAAATATCCCAACTATATTACCATCAACAAGGTAACAGACGACATCTGCGTGTCGGATAACTGTCAGCAGGTCGTAGTGTTTAAGAAGAATGGGGACCACCGATTCACATATACTGGACAGGGCAGTGATTCTGGGTTTAATCCTCACGACCTGTGTTCTGACCGTCAGGGCCGTCTCCTTATCACAGATTATGATAACGACCGTATACACATAGTGGACCAGGATGGTCAGTTTATACAGTACCTGGCTACACAGAAGGATGGCATCCAGTGGCCTCTGTCTATAGACATAGACGATCATGGACATGCCTGTGTGGGAGAGTTCGGGTCATCCAAGGTGAAGATTATCAAATACTTACACTGACCTTTTCATTTTAATTCTATAAACTTGATTCATTCTTTTCATTATGTTATGTAAATACTTCATTTTCTGATGCATACAAAGGCTCAAGTGATCTATTGTTAAGGTGTGCCCTTCTTACTCACCTGAGCCTTTGTCGTAACTCACCTAAGCCACTTACTTAAATTACCAATTGTTATAGCATATCGTTCTTACTAACTTAAGCTAAAGGCCGAAGTGAAAAATTGTTATAGTGTGACGTCATAACTCACATAAACAAAAGGCTGAAATGAACCATTGTTATGCCGTGCCGTCCCAACTCACCTAAGTCAAAGGCACAAGTGACCTATTGTTATAGCGTTTACCTCCTAACCCATCTCAGCGAAAGGCTCAAGTGACCTATTGTTATTGCGTTACCTTCTAACCCACCTAACCCAAAGGCTTAAGTGACCTATTGTTATAGAGTGACCTCTTAACCCACCTAACCTAAAGGCTCCAGTGATCTGTTGTTATAGCGTGACCTCCTAACTCACCTAAGCCAAAGGCACAACTGACCTATTGTTATAGCGTTACCTCCTAACCCACCTAACCCAAAGGCTCAAGTGACCTGTTGTTATAGCGTTACCTCCTGACCCACCTAAGCCAAAGGCTTAAGTGGCCTATTGTTATAGCGTGACGTCTGTCTTTTGAAAGTGTTCATACCTATGGCTTTTTGGCAACTGTTGCGTGGAGTTCAATCAAACTTGGCTGATATAAAGTACTAAAGGTTCCATAGAAGTGTGTTTTACTGGATCCTGATGCGGATTCAGGGCGGGGCGACGTAGTCTCAGAAATGACATTCCCTTTACAAACTTCTTCAGACTGGTTGCAGCGATCATCAAAGCGAATGTATGAGATTGATCTGGAAGGTTACCATAAGATGGGTTGCTGTCCCATTGCAAACTAAGTTAATAAATGCGATGTTTGTTATGTTTGTGTGTAATAATAAACTTTGGTCTACTAAGAACTAATTGGAAGATATTGATATTGATTAACACCAGGTTTTATTATAGAGAGAAGCCTTGTAGCTGTCTTCAACTTTTATTGGAAATATCTGTTTGAAGGGGAAATTGATATTTTGTATGTTTGTTTGTTGTTTGTTTTATGGAGGGTTTTTGATTTGGTTCTTGTTTGTTTTACACGTTTTTGTATCATGTCTTGATTATTCGATGTAGATGAACAAGTGTGCAGTATTTTATTAGTCTCAAAATCAATATGCAATAAATTTATGGCAAATTTCTTCAAGCAGTCAATTGTATGCGAATGAGCAAATTGTTCTCGGGTGAGCTACATAGACCTATTCAGGCATCTTCTTGTTTTTTCAAGTAATCGTTGCTTAAGCCGAAGCCAACAAAATCGCCATCGCCTTAACAATATCAAGATCACCTTACAAATTAAACAAATTAACATCATAAGAATATAACGGCCACCTCACCAATTAACATAACAATGTAATGATCAGCTTACCAGTCAACATCATAACAATATAAAGATCAACTTAACAATCAACAACATAGCAATATAACGATCCCCTTATCAATTAACATCATAACAATATAACGATAAATTCACCAATCAGTATCATAACAATATAATGATCACCTTAACAATCAACATCATAACAATTTTACGATCACCTGACCAATTAACATAATGACTCTTACACGATCAACTTAGCATTCAACATTATTACTGCTTTCGTATTCAAAGATCATCTTTCGAAATCAACATTATATCAGTGAAACGTGATATTTTAACTATTTCATTTTATCTCTATATAAGATAAACATATGCATTTATTATACTGATATTGTGAACGTCTGTGTATTTTTCATTTTATGAGGATATAAAACATAAACATGCCGGAGTTTACAATCTGATTTGATTGAAATCAGAATCATATATAACCTCTTGTGTATTACTTCCTCTGTATTCATCCTCTTCGGCGCTGACGATTCGGGTTCGATTCCCGGATTGTGCCACTATGTTTTAGAGCTTGGTTACAGCTTGCTTCCATGTCGCGATATAACTGTTAAACTGTTTAAAGCGACATAAAAAGAAATTAAGAAGCTTTTATTTTCTTCAGATTTCATGGACAGAAAGTATACGACTTTTAACTTTTATTGTGGAAAAATTTGTCGTTTAGCATTATATTCAGGCATTTATTTTCCAGTTAGCAAAAGCTAAATATTTGTTATTAAGAATCAAATATATTCAATTGAACGTATACTGTATTGAAAGAGGGATATAACTCGTATATGATGAAGAGGTTTCCATATTACCTATGTATTAGCCACAAATAGTGGCTCTATATGAAGGATGGGGCCACGATTCCTTACATTGTGTAAACTTGCACTTTTGATAAACGGAATAGCTGGCACGATTCTACGCATTTAGGCATCAAATGTAGCAAATATCTAACATATCTAAACATTAAGCAAACGATCGGCAATAATAAATCATACCCAATCTGTCGTCTGAAAGCTGTGCACACATTTTTTCTCTACCTGTGTCAAATTTCCCGGTTTATTTATACGTAGTCTGAATCATCCGCATGTTTGATTCTACTACCGAGATGTATTACGCAAACGTGTGGATGATTCACACAGGTACATTAATTAATTAAGCTTGAAGATGTCATATGCTTATTAGTATATATTTCAAATTTTATTTTTACATTAACATCATATAACACGATATCCAGAAGTGTCATATTTAGGAATAAGAAAAATGTAATGGGACATTTTTTTTTTCTGGTGGCACTTGCAATTGAACGTTTTCCAATTATAAACAATGTAAGGGGTCTAACACAGGACAAACAACTTTTTGCTGGAATTTTACCTATGACGATAATGCTTGGAATCTGACTCAAATCTAAGCAGTAATTTTGCATTTGTCCTGTATTGATTTTTACACCAAGTAAAATTGGCACAAAGGTTATCACTTCCTTTAGAATACACGGGGTTGCCAGGGGTAGCAAACCAATCCCTTATCCCCACCCCCACCCCAATACCCCAAATTCCGCCAATGTAATTAAGTCGCATGTTTGGAATAATGAATAAACAACGATGAAGGACACATATGACTAAATATGAAATGAACCCTGGGTAAATGAAATATCTAATAACTACAAGGCAAACATTTCCTCAATAAGGTGTTTGTCGTGATCAAATCTAGACTTTGTTCTTACTTTTGGTTTACCTTGCTGACGTAAGGTGTTTGTCATGATATAATCTAGATTTTGTTCTTACTTTCGGTTTACCTTGCTGACGTATCAGTGGCTCATAGCATTGATGACACACAAACTAGGAGCAAATATATAATGTAGATAAGTTGATAATATTGCTGAGGGAGCTTTACATTATAGGTACGAGTAAAGAGCGTCATATGTTTACATTAGACCAAATGATAAAATGGAAGAGGTGTATTCACGTATTAAATTTCATCTGTGTTCTTAAATTCCAGTAGCAAGGTATTAATATGGCTATTACCGCTATTCCATTCTGATAATTAATGTAGTGGTAGATGGTATATGTATGTGTAGAAGATACCATTTAAGCATTTAATTCTTAAGTGGTGTTGGCAAATTTGGATAGATTCTAAAATTTAAAACAAGCTTAGAGCAAAATGTTTCGTTGTCATGACCTGCCTCCTCCCCCTTCCGCTTTTCCGATTGAGTGACATAAAAGTAAGAACAGAAGAACAGATTTAATGACAGATCTGTGCATGAGAGAGAGAGAGAGAGAGAGAGAGAGAGAGAGAGAGAGAGAGAGAGGGACACTCGTTGATTTTAGAACAATGTAACAATTATACAATATTTATCAATGGCGGATCCAGGATTTCCGAGGGGAAGGGGAGCACATGTGTATTAACCGAACTACTCAGCCATTTTTTATGCCAAATTTTAATTTTTAATAATAAATATGTGTCGAAAAGGGAAGGGAGGGGGACCTCATACCCTCTTCCCCATTTCCCCTCAACTTCTACCCTGTACAACATACATCTGGTTGAACATTCCATGATTTCTCATACCCTCTTCCCCATTTACCCTCAACTTCTACCCTATACCACATGCATCTGGTTAACCATTCCACGATCTCCCATACCACCTTCCCCATTTACCCTCACTTCTACCCTATACCACATACATCTGGTTAACCACTCCATGATCTCTCATACCATCTTCCCCATTTACCTTCACTTCTACCCTGTACAACATACATCTGGTTGAACATTCCATGATTTCTCATACCCTCTTCCCCATTTACCCTCAACTTCTACCCTATACCACATGCATCTGGTTAACCATTCCACGATCTCCCATACCACCTTCCCCATTTACCCTCACTTCTACCCTATACCACATACATCTGGTTAACCACTCCATGATCTCTCATACCATCTTCCCCATTTACCCTCACTTCTACCCTGTACCACATACATCTGGTTAACCACTTCGTGCTTTCTCATACCACCTTCCCCATTTACCCTCACTTCTACCCTGTACCACATACATCTGGTTAACCACTCCATGCTTTCTCATACCCTCTTCCCCATTTACCCTCACTTCTACCCTATACCACATACATCTGGTTAACCACTCCATGATCTCTCATACCCTCTTCTCCATTTACCCTCACTTCTACCCTGTACCACATACATCTGGTTAACCACTCCATGATTTCTCATACCACATTCCCCATTTACCCTCACTTCTACCCTATACCACATACATCTGGTTAACCACTCCATGGTTTCTCATACCACCTTCCCCATTTACCCTCACTTCTACCCTGTACCACATACATCTGGTTAACCACTTCGTGCTTTCTCATACCACCTTCCCCATTTACCCTCACTTCTACCCTGTACCACATACATCTGGTTAACCACTTCGTGCTTTCTCATACCACCTTCCCCATTTACCCTCACTTCTACCCTGTACCACATACATCTGGTTAACCACTCCATGATCTCTCATACCACCTTCCCAATTTACCCTCACTTCTACCCTGTACCACATACATCTGCTTAACCACTCCATGCTTTCTGATACCCTCTTCCCCATTTACCCTCACTTCTACGACGTACCACATACATCTGGTTAACCGCGGTATGATCTCTCATACCCTCTTCCCCATTTACCCTCACTTCTACCCTGTACCACATATATCTGGTTAACCACTCCATGATCTCTCATACCCTCTTCCCCATTTACCCTCACTTCTACGACGTACCACATACATCTGGTTAACCGCGGTATGATCTCTCATACCCTCTTCCGCATTTACCCTCACTTCTACCCTGTACCACATACATCTGGTTAACCATTCCATGATTTCTCATACCATCTTCACCATTTACCCTCACTTCTATCCTTTACTACATACATCTGGTTAATCTACTGATTTAAACCACAGGTTGCCGACGACTGATATAAGATAAAAGTAAGGTGACATCACATTTTTGGAAAATCATTGCGAATGGATTGTGCGTTATTTCTGTACATAGAGCTTTATATTTATTTTTGTCTTCAATAGTTCATGAGGTTAGTTTATTTTTAAATTACTATTATAAGAGGATTACAAGCAGTATCCTGTTATTTGCCCCGCTGTCTTCAAAATGTTTTGCAATGTCTCGATTTATTCCGTAAAATACGGAATAAAGCAAATGGAAATTAATAGAAACACTCCAACATGTTACCTTAGTCAAATAGACTTCAATTATTACATACAACATGCGTATTTATATTCCATATATAGACCAAAATTGAAAGCTGTGGGGCAAAAAACAGAATATTACTGGGTTACATTATTTCCTAAAAATCTTTTAAATGTAATATACCAACATTATTTCTTGAAATATTATAACTATAATATACCCGATAGAAATATGTATGTAATATGCATCAACATTGACACGGGACTTCATCATTTCACTTTCGGTTTACATATATGTAGTGATAAGGGGTGGGGGAGGGAGATTTTGTAAAAAAAACAAATCGGGCATGCGATGTAAAAATATAATATAACTTTTTTTGGTATTGCACCTTTGAAAATAGACAAAGTCCACACCCCCTCCCATAAAATCAAACCGTTGTCCCGTAACAAACATCATGTGGTCGATTATGAAATTGCAGGTTGGAGGCCATGAGGGCAATAAGAGAAATTAAACTCCCATAAAAAGAAGAAATATGAATATATTGGTTTTACGTGAGATATGTATTACAAGAACTTGTAAACAACGCATTTTGAAAATAATTTTGGAACGAAAGATAAAGCGGATCTGGAAAGGTTAGGGGGGGGAGGATTAGGGGTGTCATGATTTATAATCCATATAAATAATGTACACTATTGTTCTTAATCATTGTATACTTCAGTCCTACGCTCCCATGGGAGAAACAGCTCTGTACACTATCCATACATTCATTCATATCTCAGTGTCTCGATTATACTGTAGATTAATTCTCCGTCTGTCAGTCCGCCCATGTGTTCTAATTCTGCTTCAAAAATATTTCCACAATTATTGTTTTCAATTTTTGTCCGATTGACAGCTATGCAATACTATCTTATCTGTAAACATCATATGCTGTCTACGTACACTATGTTATTTTTTCATTAATGTTGAGAACCAGGAGAGGTAAGAGAAAACAAGGCAAGGAGGGGTTTTTAATGATAATTTCATCACATTTACATCCTTTTCTACAGGTATTTAATTTCTACATGCATGAAAATATATATCAGAGACATTTTAAATTTAAAGTGACAGCAAGCAGATTTTTAGAGATACATTCATTTACCAAATATGGATTAAGTTTATGGCAATATGTACTCAATATACTTAATACAAGTATCTTTATATTCTGTTTTATAAGCAATATGATTTGATAAGCTAATTATTATATTATGTTAATAGATATCATTTTATATTTCTATTGCATTTCAGAAAATACTCCATACGCCATTAAAAGGTGCCTATGGCAGATGCTGACGTCATGGATGACGCGCATGCACAGTGGTCAGCCGTTTGCGATTTCTGTGACAATACAGCAGAACACTACTGTAAGCCATGCGGAATCAAACTCTGCTCCCCCTGTAAAGACGACCACTTATCCAAGAAGCTTTATCGACACCATGAAGCTGTGCCATACACGTCTGGAGTAGCACAGAAAACAGCCACACAATCTGAGTGTTCGAATCATCCTGGAGAGCGTTATCAACTTTACTGCAAACCATGTAAAGTACCCGTGTGTTCGCAATGTATAGTGGAGAATCACGACGTTCGGCACAAACTCATAAAGATTATTGATGCTTACGAGGCCATCAAACCTACAGCCATGTCCCAACTGCAGACAATGTCTCAAACAATCCGACCCCGTCTAGAGAAGGAATTGGAAGGATTAAGTAAGTCACAAGAGGACATCCTTAGCGCTATTGCCGATATCGAACATAGAATGAAAGAAAGCGCACAGCATATCCATAAAGAGGTAGATGACATACTTGCAAAAAATATGATGGAAATACAGAAGATCAAGGATGATACCATTATGCCGCTGTTACAGGAAGAAGTAAGAAAAACCCAGCAAAAGTTAGACCACTTTGCCAAGAAAATTCTCTCGTATGACAAACATCTACGATCAACTGACCCAGTTGACTTGCTGAAATTCATGAAACAACGGCATGACTCAGTGGATATGCCTACGAACCATATTGATGCTATACAGCTTCTTCCATCATTTACCCCAGGCCGTATATCAAGAGAAAACCTACGACAACAGTTTGGAAAACTAGTTACTATGGATCATACCAAGTCTTCAACTCCAACCGGTAGTAAATCAGAGTCAGAGGACACTGAAACAGACAACTCAAACAGGGATGGTAATGTAGACACATTGTATACAAAATACGAGCAGGATAGCACAACATTAAAACTGATCCCGAATCCAGTGTGTGAGACTGAGTTCACTATGAAGTACGAGGTACGGGGACTAAGTCTACGATCACCAGAGGAAGCCTGGATACATAGTGGTTATGGTACCACAAAGATTGATTTATTGGAGAGGAGTGGAACCGTGGTCCTTACTGTGGATGCTGGGTGTAGACTGTATGGCTACTCCGGTATGTGTGTAACAGATGACGTTAGATTAGTGTACAGTGATTACCACAACCGATGTATCAGGTCAACATCACTACGTGATGAGGTCAGCACACTCTTCACCACGAAGGATTCCTATCCACAAGGTCTGTGCCGGCTAATGAGTGGGGAGCTGGTGGTCGGTATGTACGGAGGAGTTATAAGGATTTACAATGTCGATGGGCGGATAGACAGCGAGATAAAGAGTAAACACTTGAGAAACCCTTACTGTATTACCTTTAACAAGCTAACAGACGACATCTGCGTGTCGGATAACCGTCAGAAGGTCGTAGTGTTTAAGAAAAATGGGGACCACCGATTCACATATACCGGGCACGGCAGAGATTCTGGGTTTAATCCTCACGACCTGTGTTCTGACCGTCAGGGTCATCTCCTTATCACAGATAGTGATAACCATCTTATACACATAGTGGACCAGGATGGTCAGTTTATACAGTACCTGGCTACACGGAAGGAAGGGATCCTGTGGCCTGTGTCTATAGACATAGACGATCAGGGACATGCCTGGGTGGGAGAGTACTGGTCATACAAGGTGAAGATTATTAAATACTTACAGTGACCTTATCATTTCCACTCTATGATCTAGATTTATTTCTTTTCATTATGTTTTGTAAATACTCCATTACCTGTTACATTCCTGAAAGCGAACAATGAAGTACTGTACTGTACATGTGAAGTTAATTGTTGGTGACAAACGCCTTTTATTGTGTATTGTTGGTAATTTGCTTTTTGAAATATGATTTGTATTATTTCAAAGATTAAATTATCAGATCATTACATACTTTTGTGTCATTCTACTCATGAACAAATTCACTGCTATTGCCCGGTATTATACCGTTATAATGATAGGCATGGCAGTTATGTAATTTCCTTGAATTTGGTACACGAAACGCTCACATTTCGATCAAAGAAATTCAATTTCGTCTGATGGATAAACGATCGCAGATTCGAATCTCGTCGGAGTCAAAATAGTGTGGTTTTTACATTAGATTAGCCAAAGGCTGAAGTGACCTATTTTTATATATTTTTATAGCGTGACGTCTTAATTCACCTAAGCCAAAAGCTCAACTGACAAATTGTCATAGCGGGACTTTTAACTCACGTACACCAAGGTCTCAACTGGCCAAAAGCTGAAATGATATATTGTTATAGCGTGATGTCCTATTTCTCCTAAAGCAAAGGCGCAAATGACCTATTGTTATAGTGTGACGTTCTAACTCACCTAAGCCAAATGCTCAAATGATCTATTGTTAAAGGTTGAAGTCCTACCTGCTTTAATGGTTTATTCTTATAGCTTGACGTTCTAGCTCACATAAGCTGAACGATGCCAACAGCGCAAGTGACCTATTGCTATATCGTGACGTCATATCTTACCTAAGCCAAAATCTCGAGCTTTGTTAGAGTGTTGCGTCCTAATACATTTAAGCCAAAGACTTAAGGGAACAATTGTTAAAGGCTCATGTGACTTGTTATAGCGTGACATCTTAACGCACCTAAGCCAAATGGCTCAAGTGACTTATTGTTATAGCGCAACGTTCTAACTCACCTAAGACAAAGGCTCAATTTACCTATTGTTACAGCGCGACGTTCTAACTTACCTAAGTCAAAGGCTCAATTTATCTATTGTTATAGCATGACGTTCTAACTCACCTAAGTCAAAGGCTTAAATGACCTATTGTTGTAGCGCGACGTTCTAACTCACCTAAGTCAAAGGCTTAAGTGACCTATTGTTGTAACGCGACGTTCTAACTCGCCTTAGTCAAAGTCTCAAGTGACCTATTATTGTAGCGCGACGTTCTAACTTACCTAAGTCAAAGGCTCAAGTGACCTATTGTTGTAGCGCGACGTTCTAACTTACCTAAGTCAAAGGCTCAAGTGACCTATTGTTGTAGCGCGACGTTATAACTTACCTAAGTCAAAGGCTCAAGTGACCTATTGTTGTAGCGCGACGTTCTAACTTACCTAAGTCAAAGGCTCAAGTGACCTATTGTTATAGTGTTACATTCTAATTCAACTAAGTCAAAGCCTTAGATGACGAATTGTGATAAGGTGACGTCCTAACGCACCCCAACCCAAGACCAAGTGATGAATAATTATAATATTACTCATCTAAGCCAAAGACTCACGTTATCTATTCTTATAACGTGACGTCCTACCTGACCTATTGTTATAGTGTGACGTCCAAACTCACCCCAGACTCATGTATCCTGTTGCTATGGCGTGACGTCCTAAATCAACTGAGCCAAAAGCTCTTGTGACTTTTTGTTATACCCTGGCGTCCTACTTCACCTAAGTCCAAGTCTTAAGTGACCTATTGATAAAGCGTTACTTCCTGACTAACCTAACACAAAAACTCAAGTGACCTTTTGTTATAATATGACGTCCTAACTCACTTAAGCGAAACGCTAAAGTGACAAATTGTAATAGCCTAATGTTCTAACTCATCTAATCCAAAGTTTCTAGTGATCTATTGTTATAGCGCGACGTTCTAACCCACCTAACCCAAAGGCTCAATTTACCTGTTGTTATAGCGCGACGTTCTAACTCACCTAAGCAAAGGCTCAATTTATCTGTTGTTAAAGCGTGACGTCTGAACTCACCTAAGCCAAAGGTTCAAGGGACCTATTGTTATATCGTGAAGTTCTATCTCATCTAAGCCAAAGGCTACATTTACCTGTTGTTTTAGGGTGACGTCTTAACCCACCTAAGCCAAAGGTTCAAGTGATGTATTGTTATAGCGTAAAGTTCTATCTCACTTAGACCATAGGCTCAATTGAGGTATTTTTATAGCGCGACGTCTAAGCCAAAGGCTCATTTGACCTATTGTTATAGCGTGGCGTCCTAAATTACCTTAACCAAAGGTTCAATTCACCTATTGATATAGCGGGACGTCCGAACTTAACTCAGCCAAAGGCTCAAGTGACCTATTTTTATAACGTGTCGTCCTAACTTACCTCAACTCAAGGCTCAATTTTCAGTTTTCAACTTTCATATTGTGGACTCCATAAAATGGAGCGTTCTACGTTTAACCAATTCGTCTTAGAGTTTAATTATATTTTGATTCATTAATGGATGGTGCCCATTTTTTTTTCACAACCATTTAAATTTCTTCCGCACCTCGCTCTGCATTAGATTAAAACACATCGCGATAATGGCAAGGCCGAAGAAAAAATAGGAACTGCAAATGACTAGCTTCTCTTTTTGTGACGCGTCTCCGGTCCCAGGCACAAGATCTCCGAATCCAATGATCGTCAAAGTGATGAAACAGAAATAAGCGCCATCTAGAAGCCCCCAACCTTTCTCCCACTGGAAGAACAAGACGGCTCCAGGCAAAATATACAGTACTATCAACATTAAGCTCACGAGCATAGGCACGCGAACTTCTTCTTTCGTAGACACTCGCACTCTGACGTCACGTTTCATATTTTTGTCTACGTCATTATCTACGTCATCTACAGCATCAGCTTTCACTGACGTCATTGGTAGAGCCTCCATTTCTGATTGCGGTTTGTTTTTCACCGATCACCACTTCGCTTGTGAAGAGCAGCATAACTTGATGATTAGCAGACATGTGTGCTTATAGAAAATCCTGAAACAACTTTCAAGTAGGGTGCCAAGATTTGCTATACATAAAAATGTCAGATGAATTCCAAAAGGAGCATATATTATAGTGACGAACCTGCCACTGTCCGTCTTCGGAGCGATGTGTCCATATTCTGAAAAAAATAAGACATAAATCAACACTTCAAATGGAAAATTTTTCAACGTAAATTGAAGAATTTTTTAACGTTTAATTTGGCTATTGAAGACATATTGAAACGCAAAATATGAACACACAAAGAAATCTCTGCATTAAATAAATAAAATTTTTTAAAAAAGCAAATAAAAAACAAAAAAAAAAAAAAAAAAAAAACCAAAAAAAAAAAAAAAAAAAAAAAAAAAAAAACAAAAACAAAAAACAAACAAACAAACAGACAAAAACAAAAAGCAAAAAAAAAAAAAAAAAAAACACACACACACACAAAACAAAAACAAACAAACACCCTCCCCAGAAAAAAAAAATAAATAAAAAATAAAAATGAAAAAAAGATAAAAAAAAAAAAAAAAAAAAAAAGCCCTAGAAAGTTTTTTTCCATAATTCAGCCATTGCGGGAACGGTTATTGTTTTGCGGACCAAAATTTGATTGGCAAATGACATTGTCTCCCATAAAATTTATGACATCATAATAAAAAAGAAAGTGATAGATAATAAAGAAATTCATTGTCTCTGATGTCATTATGTGGGAACAAGAGAAAATGAAAAATGCAGATTTGGAATCTCGATATTAGAAACAAAAGTTGGAGTGACTGCAACATTAAGATTAATCCATATAAAAGATTAAAGATATCAAATGTTTATTAGTATATTTCATATTTTATTTTTACATTAACATCATTTAACGCGATATCCAGAAGTGTCATATTTAGAAGTAAGAAAAATGCAATGGGACATTTTGTGTGTGTGTGTGTGTGTGTGTGTGTGTAGGTGTGTGTGTGTGTGTGTGTGGCACTTTACCTTTTTCCAATTTTAAATGATGTAAGGGGTCTTATACCAGACAAACCACCGGAATTTTCACTATGACGTTAACGCTTGGAATGTGACGTCACAGTAATCTGACAAAAATCTAAGCGGTAATTTTGCATTTTTCCTGTATTACCCTTTACTGTTTACATCATGTAAAATTGGCAAAAAGGTTATCACTTCCTTTAAAATACATCAGTCCAATAGACCGTATTCCGGTTTTGATAAAGGACGACTTTTTGTCCGAGCTAATGCCTTTTAGCGTTGTTTTCATAGTGACGTTATAATGAATCTATGTCATGCGTTATGACGTCACTATGAAAAACAACGCCAAATTGTATTAGCTCGGACAAAAAGACAGCACTTATCAAAACCGTGTCATTAATGGCAAATGAATCGCTGTCATGCATTTCATTGAATTATTATACTGGTTAGCGTCTTTATTGATGACGGACTTTGGGCGTATCGTGCAAATATGTAAATCTCTGTGTATACAGTGAGGTGCGGTCCTAACATAACATTATGTTAACGTCGCGTTAACGTGAAGTTTGCTTTCCTCGTGCGCTCAGGACTGCTGAGCACACGCGTTTGCGTTAACGCAGATTTCCACGTGAACTTAATTTCGAGACCGCGTGAACGCGCTTGACCGCCGCGTTAACGTGTTTGACAGCCACGTTCGCTTGCGTACAACTTAAAAGTTGTATTAACATGTTCATAATAATAATGAAATAAAAATTAATATATATAATAATAATGATGATAATTATTATTTTCATATATTATAGAAAATAGCTTAATTAATAATAATAATAATGAATACCTAAATATAAACACATGTAAATACATAAATAAATTAGTTATAAATGAATAACCAAATAAGAAATAAAAACATAAATAAACTAATTAAAAATAAGTATATAAATGAAATTAGAATCTAATCATGCTAGTATAAACAGACGAAGTTTTTTCATAAATACCTTATTGCATCTCTACCCGATAATGTCCTTTGTTGTATTACATATAAAATCCTTAATGTAGACTTTCATTTTTACATTACATTTACACCTTTTTATGGCGACATTCGCGGTAATTTAATTAGATCTATTTAATTTTCCCCATCCGTATTGCATAGAGAATTACAAATATACATGTAGACATGTGAACGTGCGACTGGACCGAGCGCACGCGGGAATAAATCGCGTTAACGCGAATTCCTTCCCTTGTTAACGCGAGGAGCGCACGCGCGTCCTAGCACGTGTGCTAAAGCAGTCCTCGTGACTGCTTTTTGCGTTAACGTGCATGTTATGTTAGGACTGCACCAATCTATATATATGACATCATAATTTTGTTTTTGATTTTGTTTGATTTGTTTTGTTTATTGGGTTTTTTTTTCTGAACTTGCGATTTGTGGTTTTTACTGAACAAACAATTCATTATTCATCTGTTACGTTTGATGAAATCCAAGTGGCCAAAATTTTTCTCTCTTTTTTCGATAAACTAGTTTCAAAGCTATGAGCTTAACTGTATAGAACAATGTGCCCCCCCCCCTCCCCCACTCCCTCACCTTCACACACAATTTATGACGTAAATGGATTGACCTACTTTAATAGTAAAGCATATTCACAGCCGTCGGTGGGTTTTTTTTCCTTTATTCCTTTATTTTCAATATTCTGAAAAGTTGTGACCCCCTTCCGGGATATGCAACTCAAAAAGCTATATAACTTGAAATGGTACACATTGCAGCATAATAAATAAACACTGCAAAAATTACTGTCTTCTGAAGGATAAAAAAGGTTATTTACAATAAGAAAAATGCAGAATTGATTGTGCTCTATCATGCGTCTCTACTCAATGTTTTCATGCTGCATAGAAATCTTTGAATTACGTCGCACATGAATGACGTACGGGCTCAATTTGAATTCAAACGATAAAAACGCTTCCGTTGGGGTTACACATTTCAGGGGCTAATTGAAATGAATGTCATCGATTCGCATCATGGTAACCATTTACAGTTAATGCCATAACTAGATTAGCTGCTGCAGAAAAAAAGGGACACACAATTGATATAATAAACCTATTTGATCTTTTCCTAGGAATATCTACACGTGTCGTTTATCGGGACTTTATTCCCACAGGGGAAATTCAACATATATAAGTAAGTTCTGATATCATTGACCTATGCCATTGAAAATCTACTTCATTTTTTATTAACATTAACAAATTTAACATATTCCTCTGAAATCTGATTACAGATTATAAGTCATGCTTTAAGTCTTCTGATAAATCTCTTATTGAAAACATTCATAACGTTATACTAAAAGGTATTGTCGATACCCATGGTACATGTAAATCTTCAAAACATGGCTATTAAGATTTATATGATTTAATTTATTCTTGTAACAGAGAAAAATACTCAGATTATTTGAATTCAAATGATATTGTTGAATTTCTGAATCCTACTGATTTCTCTGTTACAAAATATATATGTGCATGTATGTACATTCTAAAAACTTTTGCATTGAGATATTTACGTGTTATTTGTCATATACATGCAACATTGGCTTTCGCCATGCTGAGGCTCTTGCTAACTGGCGGATTTCCAGATATATCACCACAAAACTGGTTGAGTAGTTTGACTAATATTAATATTTGACATTCATATGTGCCCCCCCCCCTTTTCGGAAATTCTGGATCCACCACTCTTACTAATAAAGAAATGATCATAGGCTAGTCCCATTTTGCTAAAACACATGACTGATTTTTGTGTAACATAATTCTGAATAATAAGAATTATATTGGTATAGTAACAACGTCTGATTTTATGACGGCATCGCATCGCCATCGTTGTTTACATAGAAACCGAAAGTAGTGCGCTTAGTAAAATGAACCCCCCCCCCCCCCTTAAGGGCAAGATCATATTGTGTACAACGTAGAGGAAGGAACTTATGGAAATATTTCACTGTACGTATACCTTTTGAGTTTAACATATTACAGCATTCTTTTATGAGGCGCGATAGATTTGGAATGCATGATGGGTTATGAATTTGGTTTTATACTATGCCATAATGTAACCTTTCAGTGTATTTTTACAAATACTATTATAAATATTTGGAAATTCACATTCGAATTCAATGAAGAAACATACAAAGATGATACATATTTAATTATTTTCTCATTTAAGATTATAATCATAGTAAAACAAGACATTAAATATAAGATTTTACTTAGAAATTGAAGATAAATCCGGAGGAGTATAACAAGTCACCAGGGTGGAACATCTAAGTGTATGTGAAATAGTCTCATTAATTGTCATACAAAATGTCTAGTAATAACCATGATCACGCCAGTCTTATCCAATAGGCTTTATTCAACTATTATTGTTTATGAAATAGTCTATGGCATAAATTCCCCATAATAAAAAATAGAATATTTCATATACCCAGCATTTAGTAATATGTGTCCCTCATCATTGCTTCTTCATTATTGAATCATTTATTTCAGATTGTCGAAACATGTTTGTTAATGGTGTTTTGATACAATTAAATTATGTTCATATTTCATTCCTACCTTTTTCTGCTAAAATCCATACGTTTTTAATAGTAAACAAAAGTTATCTGTCTTTTATTACTATGACAGCGTTAACATGTTAGTCAATTTTACCCCCATATTATTGTTTATGATTGTGAATCATTAATTACCAGGTAATATGAAATACATTAAATCATTACAATGCAAAGTATCTCCTTAATAAGGTGTTTGTTAGATATATGCTAGATTTTGTTCTTATTTTCGGTTTACCTTGCTGAAGTACAACTCATCAGTGGATCATAGCATTGATGACACACAAACGAAGAGCAAATATACAATGTCGATAGGTAAATAACATTGGCGATAGAGCTTTATGTTACAGGTACAAGTGAAGAACGCCCTATCTATACATTAGACCAATTGATAAAAAGGAAGTGGTGAATTCACGTATTAAATTACACCTGTGTTGTTAACTTCGAGTATCAAGGTATTAATATGGCTTTTAGGGGTATTCTACCCTGATAAATACTGTAATGGCAAATGGTATATGTATGTGTAAAGTATACCATTTTTAAAAATACGGAATATCGCAACTTCATTAACGGTAATACACACGTGCATTATGTGATTGTTATGACGTCATATAATTATGACGTAAGTTGCCCCCATAAAAGTGCCCACATCGAGAACAATGGATTTGGTAGATGACTAAATGCAAACCATAACGGAGTTTAGTAGTTGCGATACTCAGTATTCTAAAGTGGTGTTGGCAAATTTGGTTAGATTTTACAATTTAAAACAAGTTTAGGAGAATTTTTTTCTTTTCATGACCCGCCTCATCCCCCTCCGCTACCGCTTACCTAAAATAAGAACAAAGGAACAGATTTAATGACAGATCTGTGAGAGAGAGAGAGAGAGAGAGAGAGAGAGAGAGAGAGACAGAGAGAGAGAGAGAGAGAGAGAGAGAGACTCTTTAATTTTAGAACAATGTACCAAATACACAGCATCTATGCATTATAAACAGTTCCTAATGGGACACACACACACATACATACATACATACACCCCCCCCCCCCCCACACACACACACAGGCACATTTTGATAAAAAGGCATTAAATATGCATAAAAACTGATTTCCGATTGAACCGATAACAACATTACTTCTTAAGACATCTTTGTATATCATGTCTTCTGTATCTAAAATCAAAGTACTCCCTAAGTTCTATTACCCCTTTCCCTGGATTCACTTTGACAGGTTTGGTTGAAAAGCATTTTGAGAGAATATATTTATACAAGATGTTTGTAATAAGACATAACTAAGCAATTCTCTTTAAAAAAATCTATAACCCGTGTATCACATTGCCATTACAGAATTTACGTTTTACTGACAGCATGTATGTGGCCCTTTGAATAACGTTGCTCAATGTGCAGGGGAATACAGATACTCTTTTATTTTTATCTTAATCTTTATCATATACATCTGGTTAACGCCGATCTCTTATACCCTCATCACCATTTACCCTCACTTCTACCCTGTACCACATACATCTGGTTAACCACTCCATGATTTTTCATACCATCTTCCCCATTTACCCTCACTTCTACCCTGCACCACATACATCTGGTTAACCACTCCACGGTCTCTCATACCATCTTCCCTATTTACCATCACTTCTACCCTGTACCACATACATCTGGTTAACCATTCTATGATCTCTCATACCATCTTCCCCATTTACCCTCACTTCTACCATATACCACATACATCTGGTTAACCACTCCACGGTCCCTCATACCATCTTCCCCATTTACCCTCACTTCTACCCTATACCACATACATCTGGTTAACCACTCCATGATCTCTCACAACCTCCTCCCCATTTACCCTCACTTCTACCCTGCATCACATACATCTGGTTAATCTACTGATTTAAACCTCAGTTAAGCAGATACAGCTTCTAGCTAAATGTGGGTCACTGATGTCATATTTCGCAAACTCGTTGGAAATCAAGTATACGTTCATTGCCTTGCTTGACAAATACCGATTTGAATTTGGTCTTCAATAGTTAGTGAGGTTAGTTTAATTTTAAATTACAATTAGAACAGAATTATATTATTTCTTGAAATGCTTCTAACTATAATATACCCGATATATAAATGTGTATGTAACAGGCATCATAATGAACACGAGAATTGATAATTTCAATTTCGGTTTATATATGTAATGATAAAGTTTGTTTTTCATCGGGGTTTGGAAAGGGGTAGGAAGGGGGTGGGGTAGAGCGGCAGAAAGACTTTGTGAAAAAAAATCCGGCTTGCGATGTAAATAAATAATGTATGTCTTGTAATGTTTTTGGTATTGCGCCTCTGAAAAAAGGCAGAGTCACCGTGAGATTGTGAGATTACAGATTGAAGGCCATGAGGTCATTAGAGAAATTAAAATCCCATAAAAAAAAGATGAATATTAATACATTGATTTTACTTGGGCTCTGAAATACAGGAACTTGTAAACGACAAGTTTTAGAACAATTTTGCAATGCAAGAAAATGCGGGTCTGTAGAGGGGGAAGGGGGGCAGGGGTGTAATGATTTCTAATGTGTATATATATATAATGTACACTATTGCTTTTAATGTATATTACAATTCTATTCTCCCATGTGAGAAACAGCTCTGTATCCCATCTATAAATTTATACTTGTCTTGCCAGTACACCAACAGTGTCCCCAATATACTGTAGATTACCTCTGTGTCTGTCTATGTGAACATGTACTAATACTGCTTCAGATATATTTCCACAATTATTGCATATCCTTAAATCTTAAATGTTGAATTATAAATACAAATGTAGAATGTACATTTATACAAAAGTATCTGAAGATATATGACTGTGACACCAATAACATACCTAACTGGACATTCATGCGCACCGGTCAAAACAAAGGGGAGACCAGGTGCCCCGGAAGAGTAAGCGTCCCCTACTTGGCACGATACACCCACCTATAATGTCCTAACATACAATGCATATATCACAAAACTGTATACAATCAGTGCATTGTTATAATGCAAACAACATTGTCAGTGATTGGGAAAGGAAATTTTGTGAACTGGCCATTTTCATGATATTGTTCCATTCTAATGGGTCAATTCTTAGGAATATACAATTTTCAGTGGGCCATTTTTCAATTTAATGGGACTATGGCACATGACCCCTTGCCTATATCAATCACTACATTGTATAGAAAGTGTCACAGTCACATAGCATTAGAATAAAGTATAATAACACTGATCATAACTCTCCAGAAAAGGGGACCTACCTTACCATTTATTTTAAAAGGCATACTAGTCGATTTGTAATATAACTAATTTAAACATACACTCTTGACCTGATACAATTAATTTGATAATCAAAGTATGGTATTTCGATTGATTTGCTTTTCAAGAATGGCGATTTCAAGGTTATATAATAGACGATCTTCATATTTTACATGATATAAGCGGCCCTAGACCCGACATGTAATCCTTTGCCGGGATATTTATTTTGACATTATTGCTTAAATTGTGACGTCACTATCTAGTTTTTACGTCAAAATGAAAACCCCGACAAAAAGTAACATGTGGGGTCTTGCGCCGCTTATATCATGTAAAATATGAAGATCGTCTATTTGAAATGCTAAGTTTTCAACTCTTATTTTTAAATTGTTTTCTGATCTGATTCTGCTGACAAAAGGAGCGTATTCTTCATTTCCCTCTATTGAACAATATATATAAAAATTCAAAATTGCTTTTTCGTCTCCTTTTGAAAATACATGAACGCTGGCAGAGACTGTGGCCATTTCAAACGGGTCGTATTTGAGGTCAAAGAACAATAATTAACGAGAGTCGTGATTTGCTAATGTGATGTAGGGAGAGAGTGACTACTATGTTCAATGTATCAATGGCTGTGATTGGATGAAATTATTTGATCAATCTATAAATGAAGATTGATTCTGCTGTAAAATCATGAATTCTCATCTCATTTTGCTAATGTAAAAATTCTATGACCTAAAAAGAGGTTGTTGTTTACATTTATATTTTGGCAATTTTTTTGGGTTGACTCCCTTACAGCATGCTTTTCTCGAAATTAAGGTCTGTTAAACTTCTGATAGAGGAGGGCCTGTCAAACATTTTGATATGTTGATTATATAAAGCTACAATGTAGGAAGTTTTGGTAATTTAACATGGTACCCTACGTGAAATGGAATTACTATGCTTTGACCTATAGGCCAAATACTAAATTTCTAAAAAATGCAGTTTCACCTTATTTCCTTTATGATGCAGTCCATTTAACCTAAAAGCATATCATATTTGCCTAAAATTTTGATTCAAAGTGCCTAGAAATATCAATCTTGAAATTAAAAAAAAGGGGGGGGGGGTTAAAATCGCAAAATTTCAACAAATTAATTTTGTGTATATTGCATGGATGACTGATTTTTTTCCCCCAATTGTATTGGATATTTAGGACATTTGAAACAATATTTACAGAACTTTACCCAATGTTTTGGATTTTGTGCTCTTTTTATATTGTAGTATGTGAAACTTGAATTTGTAAAAGTACGCAATTCGATGTAAATTGTCTTTTTTTTCCGATGAAAATTATCGTATGATCTTTCCCGTACAAGTAAAAAACACACCGAATTAAGCCGAAATATGTGTAACATCTTTTGTTTCCAAAGTTCCATATGCAACTAACATCATGGAATGTCTGTATTTTTCTGACAGAAAATGGCATATTTAGCTATCAAAAGTATTATTAAAAATCAATATAGCTCACAAATTGATTAAAAGTTGATTTGAGCATGTTTATTCAATGTATAATGAACAAAGCTGAAAGGCTAAACAAGGTAAAAGTCATAATGTGTTATCAATTAACAAGCCCCTTAGACATGACATCTAATTCAAATTTGTGCCCATTTTCAGTTCACTCCAAATGGGGGTAGGCATCTTAAAAGTAGCATTTCTTATAAAATACTGCATGGATATTCATGAAATTTGTGTCATTTTATTCAGAATTCAACACACTTTTGTTTGATAGGGACTTTTCTAGTTTCATAAAGTAGTTAAATGCCTCTATAAGCAAAAGAACAGTAATTAACAAGAGTCGTGATTGAAGAGTAAGCGTCCCCTTCTTGGCATGCCACACTAACCTGAAATGTCCTAACATATAATGCATGTATCACAAAACTATATACAAACAGTACATTGTTATAATGCAAACAACATTGCCAGTGATTGGGAATGGAAATTTTGTGAATTGGCCATTTTCATGATATTCCTCAATTCTAATGAGTCAATGTTTAGAAATATACAGTTTTCAGTGGGCCATTTTTCAATTTAATGGGGCTATGGCACATGGCCCCTTGCCTAGAAAGTGTCACAGTCACATAGTATTAAAATAAAGTATAATAACATTGATCATAACTCTCCAGAAAAGATATTACCATTTATTTTAAAAGGCATACTATTCGATTTGTAATATAACTAATTTAAAGATACACTCCTGACCTGATACAATTAATTTGATAATCAAGATATGATATATATGATACTTATACCATGAAGATCTGCCTCCGATGTTTGAAAAGACTTTTAACATAATCTCATGCAGATGGGAGACAAATAACCATTCGATTGTTTTGCTTTTCATGAATGGCGATTTCAAGGTTATATAATAGAAGATCTTCATATTTTACATGCTATAAGCGGCCCAAGACCCGACATGCAATACTTTGCCGGGATATTTATTTTGACGTTTTTGATAAAATTGTGACGTCACTATCTAGTTCTTTACGTCAAAATGAACATCCCGACAAAAAGTAACACGCTAAAATTCTTTTCTGACTTGATTCTGCTGACGAAAGGAACATATTCTTCTTTTCCATCTCTTGAACAATGCCTCCTTCCTCCCCCTCCCTCCATTTCCCTCCCCCTCCCCTCGCCCAACCCCTTGCACCCCCCTCTCATTTACCCTGTCCGCCCCCTCCTAATCGGGAGGGGTCTTGTAACTTAAGACACTGTGTTACATGAATGTAAAATACGAAAGTAACTGGTGTCCGCGTGGAACCTTTTTACGAGCTCCACACTGCAAAGGGAATAAGTGTGACATTAATGTAAAATACGAAAGTAGCTGGTGTCACATGACTATGGCACTAACAACAATGCACCACAGTGGACATTCACCAACCCCTGAAATTCAGGTTTGAGACCAGGTGCCCGGGAGGAGTGAGCGTGTCCTGTTTGGCTAGCCACACCCGCCATGAATGCCCGTGAATGCCCTTACATTCAGACGAAACAAATATAATTCAGCACTGTATGAATACATAAATGTGAACAAACACTGTGTAGAAAGTGTCACAGCCACATAACATCAGGAAAAAGGGTATAATAACACTTAAGTGAAACCCTCCGCGGGGAACTTTTTTACGAAAAAAAAACTATTATAATTATTAATTATAAAAAAAAAATATTCCTGTCTACGTACACGTGCCCACTGAGTTGTATTTGAATTAATGTCGAGAACAGGAAAGGGCAGAGAAAACAGAGGAAAGTGGGGGAGGGGTTGCCAATTTTTAATATTTTCCTCATATTTTCACCCTTTTCCACAATTATTTACTTTCTACGAGCAAGGAAACACCAGAGATATTAATTCAAAGTGACAGCAAACAGATTTTTTTAAAGATGCGTCCGTTTACCAAACATAGATTACGTTTATGGCAATATGTACTCAATGTACTTAATATAAATATTTTTATATTGTTTTAAAAGTGATATGATTTAATAAGCTAATTATTATGTTAATAAATATTATTTTATATTTCTATTGGTTTTCAGAAAATACTTCATATGCCATTAAAAGGTGCCCATTGCAGATGCTGACGTCATGGATGACACGCATGCGCAGTGGTCAGCCGTTTGTGATTTCTGTGACAATACAGCAGAACAATACTGTAAATCTTGCAAGATCAAACTCTGCTCACCCTGTAAAGACGACCACTTATCCAAGAAACTTTACCGACACCATGAAGCTGTTCCATACACGTCTGGAGTAGGGCAGAAAACAGCCACCCAGTCCGAGTGTTCGATTCATCCTGGAGAGCGTTATCAACTTTACTGCAAACCATGTGAAGATCCCGTGTGTTCGCAATGTATAGTAGAGAATCACAACGTTCAGCACAAACTCATGAATATTACTGATGCCTATGAGGCCATCAAATCTACAGCCAGTTCCCAACTGCAGACAATGTCTCATACAATCCGACCCCGTCTACAGAAGGAATTGGAAGGATTAAATAAGTCACAAGAGGATATCCTGAACGCCATTGCTGATATCGAACAAAGAATGAAAGAAAGCGCACAACATATGCAGAAAGAGGTAGACGACATACTGGCAGAAAACTTGAAGAAAATACAGAAGATCAAGGGTGAAACCATTATGCCTCTGTTACAGGAAGATGTCAGAAAAACCAAGGAAAAGTTATATCAATATGATGAGGAAATCCTTTCGTATGACAAAAATCTACGATCAGCTGACCCAGTTGACTTGCTGAAATTCATGAAACAACGGCCTGACTCAGTGGATATACCTACGAACCATGTTGATGCTACTCAGCTTCTTCCATCATTTACCCAAGGCCATATATCAAGAGAAAACCTAAAAAGACAGTTTGGAAAACTAGTTACTATGGATCATACCAAGTCTTCAATTCTAACCGGTAGTAAATCAGAGTCAGAGGACATTGAAACAGACAACTCAAACAGGGACGGTAATGTAGACACATTGTGTACAAAACACGAGCAGGATAGCACAACATTAAAACTGATCCGGAATCTAGTGTGTGAGACTGAGCTCACTATGAAGTACCACGTATGGGGAATAAGACTACGATCACCAAATGAAGCCTGGGTACATGGTGGTGGTGGTACCACACAGTTTTATTTATTGGAGAGGAGTGGTAACGTGGTCCGTACTGTGGATGCTGGATGTACACTCTATGGCTGCTCCGGTATGTGTGTAACAGATGATGGTGGACTACTGTACAGTGATATCCGCAACCGATGTATCAGGTCATTATCTCCACGTGGTCAGGTCAGCACACTCTTCACCACGGAGGGTTCCACACCACGAGGTCTATGCCGGCTAATGAGTGGGGAGCTGGTGGTCGGTATGGAGGTAGGAGTTATAAGGATCTACAGTGTCGACGGGCGAATAGTCAGAGAGATAAAGAGTAAACACTTGAGTAATCCCAACTGTAATACCTTTAACAAGCTAACAGAAGACATCTGCGTGTCGGATGACTATCAGAAGGTCGTAGTGTTTAAGAAGAATGGGGACTACCGATTCACGTATACCGGGCACGGCAGTGATTCTAGGTTTACTCCTCGCGACCTGTGTTCTGACTGTCAGGGCCGTCTCCTTATCACAGATCGTGATAACCACCGTATACACATAGTGGACCAGGATGGTCAGTTTATAAAGTACCTGGCTACACAGCAGGATTGGATCCAGCGTCCTGTGTCTATAGATGTAGACGATAGGGGGCATGCCTGGGTGGGAGAGTACGGGTCAACCAAGGTAAAGATTATCAAATACTTACAGTGACCTTATCATTTTCATTCTATGATCTTGATTCATTTCTTTTCATTATGTTTGTAAATACTTCATTTTCTGTTACATTCCTGAAAGCGAACAATGAAGTACTGTACTGTACACGTGAAGAAAATTATTCGTAATAAACACCTTTTATTGTGTATTGTTGGTAAGTTGTTTAGAGAAAGCAGTTTTTGAAATTTGATTTGTATTATTGTTGAAAGATTAAATTATCAGATCATTACATGCGTTTGTTTCATTCTACTCATGAACAGATTCACTGCTATTGCCCGGTATTATACCGTTATAATGATAGGAATGGCAATTACGTAATTTCCTTGAATTTGGTACACGAAACGCTCACATTTCGATCAAAGAAATTCAATTTCGTCTGATGGATAAACGATCGCAGATTCGAATCTCGTCGGAGTCAAAATAGTGTGGTTTTTACATTAGATTAGTCAAAGGCTCAAGTGACCTATTGTTATAGCGCGACGTTCTAACTCACTTAAGTCAAAGGTTCAAGTGACCTATTGTTATAGCGTGACGTCTTAATTCGATTAAGTCCTATTTCTCCTAAAGCAAAGGCGTAAATGTCCTATTGTTATAGTGTGACATCTTAACGCACCTAAGCCAAATAGCTCAAGTGACCTATTGTTATAGCGCGACGTTCTAACTCACTTAAGTCAAAGGTTCAAGTGACCTATTGTTATAGCGTGACGTCTTAATTCGATTAAGTCCTATTTCTCCTAAAGCAAAGGCGTAAATGTCCTATTGTTATAGTGTGACATCTTAACGCACCTAAGCCAAATAGCTCAAGTGACCTATTGTTATAGCGCGACGTTCTAACTCCCTTAAGTCAAAGATTCAAGTGACCTATTGTTATAGCGCGACGTTCTAACTCACTTAAGTCAAAGGTTCAAGTGACCTATTGTTATAGCGTGACGTCTTAATTCGATTAAGTCCTATTTCTCCTAAAGCAAAGGCGCAAATGTCCTATTGTTATAGTGTGACATCTTAACGCACCTAAGCCAAATAGCTCAAGTGACCTATTGTTATAGCGCGACGTTCTAACTTACCTACGTCATTATTGTGTTACATTCTAAATCAACTAAGTCAAAGGATTAGGTGACCAATTGTTATAGGGTGACGTCCTTACTCAACCCAACCCAAGACCAAGTGATCAATAATAATAATGTTACTCATCTAAGCCAATGACTCACGTGATCTATTCTTATAACGCCAAAGGCTTAAGTGGTCTATTGTTATAGCGTGACGTCTGTCTTTTGAAAGTATTCATACCTATGACTTTTTGGCAACTGTTGCGTGGAGTTCAATCAAACTTGGTTGATATAAAGTACTAAAGGTCCCATAGAAGTGTGTTTTACTGGATCCTGATGCGGATTCAGGGCGGGGCGACGTAGTCTCAGAAATGACATTCCCTTTACAAACTTCTTCAGATCGGTTGTAGGGATCATCAAAGCGAATGTATGAGATTGATCTAGAAGGTTACCCTAAGATGGGTTCCTGTCACATTGCAAACTAAGTTGATAAATGCGATGTTTGTTATGTTTGTGTGTAATAATAAACTTTGGTCTACTTAGAACTGATTGGAAGATATTGATATTGATTAACACCAGGTTTTATTATAGAGAGAAACACTGTAGCTGTCTTCAACTTTTATTGGAAATATCTGTTTGAAGGGGAAATTGATATTTTGTATGTTTGTTTGTTGTTTGTTTTATGGAGGGTTTTTGGTTTGGTTCTTGTTTGTTTTACATGTTTTTGTATCATGTCTTGATTATTCAATGTAGATGAACAAGTGTGCAGTATTTTATTAGTCTCAAAATCAATATGCAATAAATTTATGGCAAATTTCTTCAAGCAGTCAATTGTATGCGAATGAGCAAATTGTTCTCGGGTGAGCTACATAGACCTATTCAGGCATCTTCTTGTTTTTTCAAGTAATCGTTGCTTAAGCCGAAGCCAACAAAATCACCATCGCCTTAACAATATCAAGATCACCTTACAAATTAACATCATAATAATATAACGGCCACCTCACCAATTAACATAACAATGTAATGATCATCTTACCAGTCAACATCATAACAATATAAAGATCAACTTAACAATCAACAACATAGCAATATAACGATCCCCTTATCAATTAACATCATAACAATATAACGATAAATTCACCAATCAATATCATAACAATATAATGATCAGCTTAACAATCAACATCATAACAATTTTACGATCACCTGACCAATTAACATAATGACTCTTACACGATCAACTTAGCATTCAACATTATTACTGCTTTTGTATTCAAAGATCATCTTTCGAAATCAACATTATATCAATGAAACGTGATATTTTAACTATTTCATTTTATCTCTATATAAGATAAACATATGCATTTATTATACCGATATTGTGAACGTCTGTGTATTTTTCATTTTATGATGATATAAAACATAAACATGGCGGAATTTACAATCTGATTTGATTGAAATCGGAATCATATATAACCTCTTGTGTATTACTTCCTCTGTATTTATCCTCTTCGGCGCTGACGATTCGGGTTCGATTCCCGGATTGTGCCACTATGTTTTAGAGCTTGGTTACAGCTTGCTTCCATGTCGCGATATAACTGTTAAACTGTTTAAAGCGACATAAAAAGAAATTAACAAGCCTTTGTTTTCTTCAGATTTCATGGACAGACAGTATACGACTTTTAACTTTTATTGTGGAAAAATTTGTCGTTTAGCATTATATTCAGGCATTTATTTTCCAGTTAGCAAAAGCTAAATATTTGTTATTAAGAATCAAATATATTCAATTGAACGTATACTGTATTGAAAGAGGGATATAACTCGTATATGATGAAGAGGTTTCCATATTACCTATGTATTAGCCACAAATAGTGGCTCTATATGAATGATGGGGCCACGATTCCTTACACTGTGTAAACTTGCACTTTTGATAAACGGAATAGCTGGCACGATTCTACGCATTTAGGCATCAAATGTAGCAAATATCTAACATATCTAAACATTAAGCAAACGATCGGCAATAATAACTCATACCCAATCTGTCGTCTGAAAGCTGTGCACACATTTTTTCTCTACCTGTGTCAAATTTCCCGGTTTATTTATACGTAGTCTTAATCATCCGCATGTTTGATTCTACTACCGAGATGTATTACGCAAACGTGTGGATGATTCACACAGGTACATTAATTAATTAAGCTTGAAGATGTCATATGCTTATTAGTATATATTTCAAATTCTATTTTTACATTAACATCATATAACACGATATCCAGAAGTGTCATATTTAGGAATAAGAAAAATGTAATGGGACATTTTTTTTTTCTGGTGGCACTTGCAATTGAACGTTTTCCAATTATAAACAATGTAAGGGGTCTAATACAGGACAAACAACTTTTTGCTGGAATTTTACCTATGACGATAATGCTTGGAATCTGACTCAAATCTAAGCAGTAATTTTGCATTTGTCCTGTATTGATTTTTACACCAAATAAAATTGGCACAAAGGTTATCACTTCCTTTAGAATACACGGGGTTGCCAGGGGTAGCAAACCAATCCCTTATCCCCACCCCCACCCCAATACCCCAAATTCCGCCAATGTAATTAAGTCGCATGTTTGGAATAATGAATAAACAACGATGAAGGACACATATGACTAAATATGAAATGAACCCTGGGTAAATGAAATATCTAATAACTACAAGGCAAACATTTCCTCAATAAGGTGTTTGTCGTGATCAAATCTAGATTTTGTTCTTACTTTTGGTTTACCTTGCTGACGTAAGGTGTTTGTCATGATATAATCTAGATTTTGTTCTTACTTTCGGTTTACCTTGCTGACGTATCAGTGGCTCATAGCATTGATGACACACAAACTAGGAGCAAATATATAATGTAGATAAGTTGATAATATTGCTGAGGGAGCTTTACGTTATAGGTACGAGTAAAGAGCGTCATATGTTTACATTAGACCAAATGATAAAATGGAAGAGGTGTATTCACGTATTAAATTTCATCTGTGTTCTTAAATTCCAGTAGCAAGGTATTAATACGGCTATTACCGCTATTCCATTCTGATAATTAATGTAGTGGTAGATGGTATATGTATGTGTAGAAGATACCATTTAAGCATTTAATTCTTAAGTGGTGTTGGCAAATTTGGATAGATTCTAAAATTTAAAACAAGCTTAGAGCAAAATGTTTCGTTGTCATGACCTGCCTCCTCCCCCTTCCGCTTTTCCGATTGAGTGACATAAAAGTAAGAACAGAAGAACAGATTTAATGACAGATCTGTGCATGAGAGAGAGAGAGAGAGAGAGAGAGAGAGAGAGAGAGAGAGAGAGAGAGAGAGAGAGGGACACTCGTTGATTTTAGAACAATGTAACAATTATATAATATTTATCAATGGCGGATCCAGGATTTCCGAAAGGGAAGGGGAGCACATGTGTATTAACCGAACTACTCAGCCATTTTTTTATGCCAAATTTTAATTCTTACTAATAAATATGTGTCGAAAAGGGAAGGGAGGGGGATCTCATACCCTCTTCCCCATTTCCCCTCACTTCTACCCTGTACAACATACATCTGGTTGAATATTCCATGATTTCTCATACCCTCTTCCCCATTTACCCTCAACTTCTACCCTATACCACATGCATCTGGTTAACCATTCCACGATCTCCCATACCACCTTCCCCATTTACCCTCACTTCTACCCTATACCACATACATCTGGTTAACCATTCCATGATCTCTCATACCATCTTCCCCATTTACCCTCACTTCTACACTGTACCACATGCATCTGGTTAACCACTCCATGATCTCTCATACCACCTTCCCCATTTACCCTCACTTCTACCCTGTACCACATACATCTGGTTAACCACTCCATGCTTTCTCATACCCTCTTCCCCATTTACCCTCACTTCTACCCTGTACCACATACATCTGATTAACCACTGCATGCTTTCTGATACCCTCTTCCCCAGTTACCCTCACTTCTACGATGTACCACATACATCTGGTTAACCACTCCATGGTTTCTCATACCACCTTCCCCATTTACCCTCACTTCTACCCTGTACCTCATACATCTGGTTAACCACTCCATGGTTTCTCATACCACCTTCCCCATTTACCCTCACTTCTACCCTGTACCACATATATCTGTTTAACGACTCCATGCTTTCTCATACCATCTTCCCCATTTACCCTGTCTTCTACCCTGTGCCACATACATCTGGTTAACCAACCCATGGTTTCTCATACCACCTTCCCCATTTACCCTCACTTCTACCCTGTACCACATACATCTGCTTAACCACTTCGTGATTTCTCATACCACCTTCCCCATTTACCCTCACTTCTACCCTGTACCACATACATCTGGTTAACCACTCCATGGTTTCTCATACCACCTTCCCCATTTACCCTTACTTCTACCCTGTACCACATACATCTGGTTAACCACTCCATGGTTTCTCATACCACCTTCCCCATTTACCCTCACTTCTACCCTGTACCACATACATCTGGTTAACCACTTCGTGCTTTCTCATACCACCTTCCCCATTTACCCTCACTTCCACCCTGTACCACATACATCTGGTTAACCACTCCATGATCTCTCATACCACCTTCCCAATTTACCCTCACTTCTACCCTGTACCACATACATCTGCTTAACCACTCCATGCTTTCTCATACCCTCTTCCCCATTTACCCTCACTTCTACCCTATACCACATACATCTGGTTAACCACTCCATGATTTCTCATACCACATTCCCCATTTACCCTCACTTCTACCCTATACCACATACATCTGGTTAACCACTCCATGATTTCTCCTACCCTCTTTCCCATTTACCCTCACTTCTACCCTGTACCACATACATCTGGTTAACCACTCCATGCTTTGTCATACCCTCTTCCCCATTTACTCTCACTTCTGCCCTGTACCACATACATCTGGTTAACCACTCCATGCTTTCTCATACTCTCTTCCCCATTTACCCTCACTTCTACCCTATACCACATACATCTGGTTAACCACTCCATGATCTCTCATACCCTCTTCTCCATTTACCCTCACCTCTACCCTGTACCACATACATCTGGTTAACCACTCCATAATTTCTCATACCCTCTTCCCCATTTACCCTCAACTTCTACCCTGTACCACATACATCTGGTTAACCACTCCATGATCTCTCATACCACCTTCCCCATTTACCCTCACTTCTACCCTGTACCACACACATCTGGCTAACCATGCATGATCTCTCCTACCCTCTTCCCTATTTACCCTCACTTCTACCCTGTACCACACACATCTGGTTAACCACTGCATGATCTCTCATACCCTCTTCCCCATTTACCCTCACTTCTACCCTGTACCACATATATCTGGTTAACCACTCCACGACCTCTCATACACTCTTCCTCATTTACCCTCACTTCTACGATGTACCACATACATCTGGTTAACCGCGGTATGATCTCTCATACCCTCTTCCCCATTTACCCTCACTTCTACCCTGTACCACATACATCTGGTTAACCATTCTATGATCTCTCATACCATCTTCACCATTTACCCTCACTTCTACCCTGTACTACATACATCTGGTTAATCTACTGATTTAAACCACAGGTTGCCGACGACTGATATAAGATAAAAGTAAGGTGACATCACATTTTTGGAAAATCATTGCGAATGGATTGTGCGTGTATTTCTGTACATAGAGCTTTATATTTATTTTTGTCTTCAATAGTTCATGAGGTTAGTTTATTTTTAAATTACTATTATAAGAGGATTACAAGCAGTATCCTGTTATTTGCCCCGCTGTCTTCAAAATGTTTTGCAATGTCTCGATTTATTCCGTAAAATACGGAATAAAGCAAATGGAAATTAATAGAAACACTCCAACATGTTACCTTAGTCAAATAGACTTCAATTATTACATACAACATGCGTATTTATATTCCATATATAGACCAAAATTGAAAGCTGTGGGGCAAATAACAGAATATTGCTGGGTTACATTATTTCCTAAAAATCTTCTAAATGTAATATACCAACATTATTTCTTGAAATATTATAACTATAATATACCCGATAGAAATATGTATGTAATATGCATCAACATTGACACGGGACTTCATCATTTCACTTTCGGTTTACATATATGTAGTGATAAGGGGTGGGGGAGGGAGATTTTGTAAAAAAAAAATCGGGCATGCGATGTAAAAATATAATATAACTTTTTTTGGTATTGCACCTCTGAAAATAGACAAAGTCCACACCCCCTCCCATAAAATCAAACGGTTGTCCCGTAACAAACATCATGTGGTCGATTATGAAATTGCAGGTTGGAGGCCATGAGGGCAATAAGAGAAATTAAACTCCCATAAAAAGAAGAAATATGAATACATTGGTTTTACTTGAGATATGTATTACAAGAACTTGTAAACAACGCATTTTAAAAATAATTTTGCAACGAAAGATAAAGCGGATCTGGAAAGGTTAGGGGGAGGGTTAGGGGTGTCATGATTTATAATCCATATAAATAATGTACACTATTGTTCTTAATCATTGTATACTTCAGTCCTACGCTCCCATGTGAGAAACAGCTCTGTACACTATCCATACATTCATCCATATCTCAGTGTCTCGATTATACTGTAGATTAATTCTCCGTCTGTCAGTCCGCCCATGTGTTCTAATTCTGCTTCAAAAATATTTCCACAATTATTGTTTTTTAATTTTTGTCCGATTGACAGCTATGCAATACTATCTTATCTGTAAACATCATATGCTGTCTACGTACACTATGTTATTTTTTAATTAATGTTGAGAACCAGGAGAGGTAAGAGAAAACAAGGCAAGGAGGGGTTTTTAATGATAATTTCATCACATTTACATCCTTTTCTACAGGTATTTAATTTCTACATGCATGAAAATATATATCAGAGACATTTTAAATTTAAAGTGACAGCAAGCAGATTTTTAGAGATACATTCATTTACCAAATATGGATTAAGTTTATGGCAATATGTACTCAATATACTTAATATAAGTATCTTTATATTCTGTTTTATAAGCAATATGATTTGATAAGCTAATTATTATATTATGTTAATAGATATCATTTTATATTTCTATTGCATTTCAGAAAATACTCCATACGCCATTAAAAGGTGCCTATGGCAGACGCTGACGTCATGGATGACGCGCATGCACAGTGGTCAGCCGTTTGCGATTTCTGTGACAATACAGCAGAACACTACTGTAAGCCATGCGAGATCAAACTCTGCTCCCCCTGTAAAGACGACCACTTATCCAAGAAGCTTTACCGACACCATGAAGCTGTGCCATACACGTCTGCAGCAGGACAGAAAACGGCCACCCAGTCCGAGTGTTCGAATCATCCTGGAAAGCGTTATCAACTTTACTGCAAACCATGTGAAGTCCCTGTGTGTTCAATATGTATAGTGGAGAGTCACGGAAAGCACTCAAGCTTCTCAAGCATTAGTGATGCTTACGACGTCATCAAATCCAAAGCCATGTCCCAACTACAGACAATGTCTCAGACAACGACCCCGTCTACGCAAGGAATTGGAAAGATTAAGTAAGTCTCAAGAGAACATCCTTAGCGCCATTGCCGATATCGAACATAGAATGAAAGAACGCGCACAACATATCCATAAAGGGGTAGATGACATACTGGCAGAAAATATGCAGGAAATACAGAAGATCAAGGAAGATACCATTATGCCACTGTTACAGGAAGAATTCATGAAAACCAAGGAAAAGTTAGACCATTTTGCCGAGGAAATTCTCTCCTATGACATGCATTTACGATCACCTGATCCAGTTGACTTGCTGAAATTCATGAAACAACGGCATGACCCAGGGGATATATCTAAGAACCATGTTGATGCTACTCAGCTACTTCCATCATTTACCCCAGGCCGTATATCTAGAGAAAACCTACAACAACTGTTTGGAAAACTAGTTACTATGGATCATACCAAGTCTTTAACTCCAACCGGTAGTAAATCAGAGTCAAGGGACATTAAAACAGACAACTCAAACAGGAATGGTAGACACATTGTACACAAATACGAGCAGGATAGCACAACATTACAACTGATCCGGAATCCAGTGTGTGAGACTGAGCTCACTATGAAGTACATGTACGAAGTAGGGGGGCTAGGACTACGATCACCAAATGAAGCCTGGGTACATGGTGGTCGTGGTACCACAAAGTTTGATTTATTGGAGAGGAGTGGTAACGTGGTCCGTACTGTGGATGCTGAATGTACACTGCATTGGTTGTCAGGTATGTGTGTAACAGATGATGGTGGACTAGTGTACAGTGATCATGACAACCAACGTATCAGATCATTATCTCCACGTGGTCAGGTCAGCACACTCTTCACCACGGAGGGCTCCAAACCACGAGGTCTATGTCGGCTAATGAGTGGGGAACTGGTGGTTGGTATGGGGGGGGGGAGTAATAAGGATCTACAATGTCGACGGGCGGATAGTCAGAGAAATAAAGAGTAAACATGTGAAATATCCCAACTATATTACCATCAACAAGGTAACAGACGACATCTGCGTGTCGGATAACTGTCAGCAGGTCGTAGTGTTTAAGAAGAATGGGGACCACCGATTCACATATACTGGACAGGGCAGTGATTCTGGGTTTAATCCTCACGACCTGTGTTCTGACCGTCAGGGCCGTCTCCTTATCACAGATTATGATAACGACCGTATACACATAGTGGACCAGGATGGTCAGTTTATACAGTACCTGGCTACACATAAGGATGGCATCCAGTGGCCTCTGTCTATAGACATAGACGATCATGGACATGCCTGTGTGGGAGAGTTCGGGTCATCCAAGGTGAAGATTATCAAATACTTACATTGACCTTTTCATTTTAATTCTATAAACTTGATTCATTCTTTTCATTATGTTATGTAAATACTTCATTTTCTGATGCATACAAAGGCTCAAGTGATCTTTTGCCCTAGGATGCATTGCTGTCCCATTGCAAACTAAGTTAATAAATGCGATGTTTGTTATGTTTGTGTGTAATAATAAACTTTGGTCTACTAAGAACTAATTGGAAGATATTGATATTGATTAACACCAGGTTTTATTATAGAGAGAAGCCTTGTAGCTGTCTTCAACTTTTATTGGAAATATCTGTTTGAAGGGGAAATTGATATTTTGTATGTTTGTTTGTTGTTTGTTTTATGGAGGGTTTTTGGTTTGGTTCTTGTTTGTTTTACACGTTTTTGTATCATGTCTTGATTATTCGATGTAGATGAACAAGTGTGCAGTATTTTATTAGTCTCAAAATCAATATGCAATAAATTTATGGCAAATTTCTTCAAGCAGTCAATTGTATGCGAATGAGCAAATTGTTCTCGGGTGAGCTACATAGACCTATTCAGGCATCTTCTTGTTTTTTCAAGTAATCGTTGCTTAAGCCGAAGCCAACAAAATCGCCATCGCCTTAACAATATCAAGATCACCTTACAAATTAACAAATTAACATCATAAGAATATAACGGCCACCTCACCAATTAACATAACAATGTAAATATCAGCTTACCAGTCAACATAATAACAATATAAAGATCAACTTAACAATCAACAACATAGCAATATAACGATCCCCTTATCAATTAACATCATAACAATATAACGATAAATTCACCAATCAGTATCATAACAATATAATGATCACCTTAACAATCAACATCATAACAATTTTACGATCACCTGACCAATTAACATAATGACTCTTACACGATCAACTTAGCATTCAACATTATTACTGCTTTTGTATTCAAAGATCATCTTTCGAAATCAACATTATATCAATTTAACGTGATATTTTAACTATTTCATTTTATCTCTATATAAGATAAACATATGCATTTATTATACCGATATTGTGAACGTCTGTGTATTTTTCATTTTATGAGGATATAAAACATAAACATGGCGGAGTTTACAATCTGATTTGATTGAAATCAGAATCATATATAACCTCTTGTGTATTACTTCCTCTGTATTCATCCTCTTCGGCGCTGACGATTCGGGTTCGATTCCCGGATTGTGCCACTATGTTTTAGAGCTTGGTTACAGCTTGCTTCCATGTCGCGATATAACTGTTAAACTGTTTAAAGCGACATAAAAAGAAATTAACAAGCTTTTATTTTCTTCAGATTTCATGGACAGAAAGTATACGACTTTTAACTTTTATTGTGGAAAAATTTGTCGTTTAGCATTATATTCAGGCATTTATTTTCCAGTTAGCAAAAGCTAAATATTTGTTATTAAGAATCAAATATATTCAATTGAACGTATACTGTATTGAAAGAGGGATATAACTCGTATATGATGAAGAGGTTTCCATATTACCTATGTATTAGCCACAAATAGTGGCTCTATATGAATGATGGGGCCACGATTCCTTACATTGTGTAAACTTGCACTTTTGATAAACGGAATAGCTGGCACGATTCTACGCATTTAGGCATCAAATGTAGCAAATATCTAACATATCTAAACATTAAGCAAACGATCGGCAATAATAAATCATACCCAATCTGTCGTCTGAAAGCTGTGCACACATTTTTTCTCTACCTGTGTCAAATTTCCCGGTTTATTTATACGTAGTCTGAATCATCCGCATGTTTGATTCTACTACCGAGATGTATTACGCAAACGTGTGGATGATTCACACAGTTACATTAATTAATTAAGCTTGAAGATGTCATATGCTTATTAGTATATATTTCAAATTTTATTTTTACATTAACATCATATAACACGATATCCCAGAAGTGTCATATTTAGGAATAAGAAAAATGTAATGGGACATTTTTTTCTGGTGGCACTTGCAATTGAACTTTTTCCAATTATAAACAATGTAAGGGGTCTAATACCGGACAAACAACTTTTTACTGGAATTTTACCTATGACGATAATGCTTGGAGTCTGACGAAAATCTAAGCAGTAATTTTGCATTTGTCCTGTATTGATCTTTACACCAAGTAAAATTGGCAAAAAGGTTATCACTTCCTTTAGAATACACCAATCCAATTTTTCAGAGACAAGGAGGAGTTACTGGCTCAATTATGTTGCAGAAGTCACCATGGAGCTATACAATACATGAATATGAACATGAACATGAAGCTCCATTTTTGTGGAGCTCGGGTAGCTCAGTCGGTTAGAGGGTCGGATGCATGGCAGCTAGGTGATTCGGTACCATAGGTCGTGGGTTCGAGTCCCAGACGGGGAACGAATATAAGTGAAATATAGGGTGCCTTGTTAACTGTAGTGTCTTTGTGCTTTATATGTTTGTCTAATTTGTCTTTATTTTCTACAGGTATTTCTTCGGAGATCCAAGGTCCATAGTACTCCCAGGTGTTTCACTGATTCTATTTGTGCTTTATATATATATATATATATATATATATATATATATATATATATATATATATATATATATATATATATATATATATATATATATATATATATATATATATATATATATATATATATATATATATATATATATATATATATATATATATATATATATATATATGTATATATATATATATATATATATATATATATATATATATATATATATATATATGTATATATATATATATATATATATATATATATATATATATATATATATATATATATATAGTTTTTGTTTATATTATTGAATGTTCTATTAAGAACTAGAAAGTTCTGTAATTGTATGTTATATAACTTGTTTACTTCCATAAGGATTTGCGAATATTCTTGTAAGTTCTTAATAATCTAGATGTTTCTATAAAAATATAGAACATATATACTTTTTAATTTTGTGCACCATATGCGCATTTCGACAACTTATGTCTCTTCAGTGATGCTCGTGGCCGAATGATTGGAATTCTCAAAATATATAAATATTTGAAGAGCGGTGTTGAAACCAAAATGACCGAAAAGTGAATCAAAGAATCTATCTGAGGACAGAGCTATGCATGAGGGAGATACTCCTTAGTTTTAGAGTGATTTACTTAATTTGATGACTGAAAATTTTAAGTATATATTTCATGTCAGTAGAAAAGCACTGAAAACTAGACTTATGATGCCTTAGGGGACTATCAGTCCACCAGCAGTGACACCGGCCTTGTGGTTATAATAAATATAGACAGAGCTATGCATGAAGGAGATAATCCTTAGTTTTAGAGTGATTTACTTAATTTGATGACTGAAAATTTTAAGTATATATTTCATGTCAGCACAAAAGCAGTGAAAACTAGACTTATGATGTCCTATTGGACTATCAGTCCACCAGCAGTGACACCGGCCTTGTGGTTATAATATATATAGAACATATATACCTTTTAATTTTGTGCACCATATGCACATTTCGATAACTTATGTCTCTTCAGTGATGCTCGTGACCGAATGATTGGAATTCTCAAAATATATAGATATTTGAAGAGCAGTGTTGAAACCAAAGTGACCGAAAAGTGAATCAAAGAATCTATCTAAGGACAGGGCTATGCATGATGGAGATACTCCTTAGTTTTAGAGTGATTTACTTAATTTGATGACTGAAAATTTTAAGTATATATTTCATGTCAGCACAAAAGCACTGAAAACTAGAGTTATGATGCCCTCCGGGACTATCAGTCCACCAGCAGTGACACCGGCCTTGTGGTTATAATAAATATAGAACATATATACCTTTTAATTTTGTGTACCATGTGCGCATTTCGACAACGTATGTCTCTTCAGTTATGCTCATGGCCGAATGATTGGAATTATCAAAATATATAAATATTTGAAGAGCAGTGTATAATGGAAATTACTTGAACATTGTACAAACTAGAAATATCTAGAAACTATGAAATGTATATAAGGCATGGACTCTGACATTTTGGTAACACTGCATTAAATTACCTTTCTAAATATATACTGGGGATTTATCGTGTTTACCAACTGCTTAAATTGGATTTATTGAACTGTGAAATTATACACTGGACACTTTATTCATGTTATAAACAGTGGATGCAATACGGATATCAGCGTTTCGGAATTGCTACCTACATACACCTTCATTGGACTTTGTGATTTTTGTTGGCTTTACTAAAGGGTTTCTTTCTGATCGTGACAATACAACAATGTGCCCCCTCCCCCTCCTCACACACAATTTATGAAGTAAATGAATTGACCTACTTTAATAGTAAAACATATTCACGGCCGTCGGGGCTTTTATTTTCTTTCTTAACTTCTTTTTTTCTTTCTTGCTTTTCAATATTCTGAAATATTGTGATCCCCTTCCGGGATATGCAACACAAAAAGCTATATAAGTTGAAATCGTACACATTGCATCATTATAAATATGCACTGCAAAAAGTACTATTTTATGAAGAAAAAAGGGTCATTTACAATAAGAAAAATACATAAATGATTGTGCTCTAGCATGCGTCTCTACTCAATGTCTTCATGCTGCATAGAAATCTTTGAATTACGCCGCACATGAATGACATACGGGCTCCAATTGAATACAAACGATAAAAACGCCTCCTTTGGGGTTATGCATTTCGAAGACTAACTGAAATGGATGATTTCGATTCGCATCATGGTAACCATGTACAGTTAATGCCACAATGAGATTAGCTGCTGTAGAAAAAAAAAAAGAAAACACATTGATAGAATAAACTATTTGATCTTTCCCTATAAATATTTACATGTGTCGTTTATTGCGACTTTATTCTTACAGGGGGAATTTAACATTATTGAAGGCATTTTGATGTGGTAATTTATAAGTAGTTATATTCTGATGATGAATGCAGGATTGAAATGATTGAAGGGGGATATAATGCTTTCATTCAAATTATTTCCATAACCATGATCGTCTAGAAAATCCAGACGGACAAGCAATGGTACCTAACGGTTATTTTGTATGCTGTCAAATAATTAAAACATACCCGGTATGGGGAACGTGTATTTGGTGATAAATTTAATCACAGATAAGTAATCACATCTTATCTAGAGAGTAACTCAATGATTTTAACCCTGATTGATTGACTGATCAGTCGATTCATTATCCTTATACGTCACTTCAGGTTAAATACATGTATATCATTAGTGACAGCACCTTGCTGATGCATTGCATAGACATTTCATAGTTTTGCAATGGACCATCCGAAGCAGTGAGGGATCTTTCACACGCCACGCCTACCATGACACGGGACTTCGGTTTTTAATGTTTCATCAAAAGGACAGGACATCGGTGCACAAAATGGCGAAAGTCGAACCCAGGCCTCACAGTCACAAGCCTAGTACCTCATCCACTGTGCTTCATCGGCTCTTGTTAATATTTAACAGCGGCACACAAAATTGTTTTTCTGATTAACATTTATTAATGCAAAATACGAAAGTAACTGTTGTCACATGACTATGGCACTAACAACAATGTACCACAGTGGACATTCACGGACCCCTGAAATTCAGAGGTGAGACCAGGTGCCCGGGAGGAGTGAGCGTCTCCTGTTTGGCTAGCCACACCCGCCGTGAATGTCCTTACACACAGACGAAACAATAATAATTCAACACTGTATATATAAATGAATGTGAACAAACACTGTGTAGAAAGTGTCACAGCCACATAACATCAGGAAAAAGGTATAATAACACTTAAGTCAAACTTAAGACAAATGGAAGATCCCGATACCGCAAAAATTACCGAATTGTGCGAAATGTCAGATTTGTATTTTCGCAAAATCTACTCCAGCAGAAATAACTACGTTTACAGTACTTGACGTCACTCTATAAGGAGTATGATTTCAATCCCCAGAAAAAAGAAACTGAAAATCACCTTTAAGAAAAAAAAAAAAAAAAAGAACAAAAAATAAACAAACAAAAACAAAAATATTTCGCTGTCCAGCGATGTTAATTGGTAGCGTGCCTATCCCCAGATCGAACATTCCATGGCACAGCTGGGTGGTTATGCAAAACAATAAATTTCATGAAAATATTGTCGGGTAGTATTATGTGATAACCGTGTACATACGTAGATGTAGAGGTTTTTCCCCTTGCGGTGTGTGCATTTTTCGTCAAGAGTGGTCATCTTTAATATGTTGTAATTAGATTTCAGTTGAACAGTTGAAGTTAATAGTTGAATCCACACTTTGCGTAACGTGTCATAGGTCAATGGGGGAAAAGCCCCTTTAGCAAAAGCGAGGATAAAATGTGCCAAATTATTAAATCAAACGCTGCAACATTAAGAAAAAATATAATAACCCTGTAGAGGTAAGTATAAATGATAATTTTAAATAGATTTTAGGTTAGTTTCATTCAATGTAATAGAAATATGTAGATTTAATGTACTACTACTGTCAAAAAAGCCAGTGGCAGTGTCAACATCACATGTGGGCCGGTATGAACATTTGTATCAATGAATAATAACATTGGATATTGTTAAAACGGTAGGTCCCATTTACTTTGAAAGCGGTTACAACATGTTTTTAAGGAAGTCCCAGGCAGGAAAGGCGGAATGTAGAAGTGTATACATGTGTTGGTGTGTGGGGGAATGGGGGCGGGGAGGGTGTGCAATGACATTAATGTTTTTGGTTAAAATTCCAGATGAATTAGGGACTCTAGGTTTTCCCATGCTGAAACCAACTTCTGGATTTGTGTATTATCTCACAAAGGTATTAAACATGTACACTACTGGAGAGGGAACGGTAATGTGAGATGCATTTGCTTGAGCATAATGAATACCAAAACACCATACCTGTGCTTTATGAATTTTATGAGCAAGCTAAGAGTTATTTGGTTTAAAATGAAATTTCATGTTATCATTCTTTTACACATTTTCACAGTCTGATGATGGGTATGTCTTGGAAATGAAACTTACTCACAAAGTAAAAAAAAAATACAAATTGAAAATATTTGTTGAAGTGACACGGGCAATGACTGTCATTAAACCTTTTAAACATTTGGAAAAATGAATAGAAAGTCAAGTTCTATACTGGAATACATTACTAGTACACCCCAGTCTTTTAATGATATTTTAGAGTATTGCAGGGTACGGTTACGCGTATGAAACAATGGAAAGGGCCAAATTGTTTGTACAATCCACTAAACTATAAAAGAGTGGTTTGAAAATTTGTTACTATGTTACTTCGTCAGAAATTGACCCTGAAACATAATCCTGTTTTAACGAAGTTGCGTCTCCTTTTTGAAGTTCTTGTAGGCAGGTTTGGAATTTCCACCACACTGGCATCTACTACATTGTATTTTGACTACATTGGTAAAAGTTTTTCTCAAACTATATATAGGTAATTTTGTTTTTAATTCCCTAAAGATGTAGTATGGTCAAATCTGCTTAAGTAATTCAAAGGCTGTGTCAAGATTTTGCGACGTCATTTTTCCATGCGACCCTTGAGTCAAAAGTCGTTATTCACATAAATGCGTTTTATTGCAAGCTGTGTCCCGATTGAGTCCATGGTATCACATAGAACCAATAAAATAATGACAAGATACACCAACTTTGGAATATTTAAACAATTTTTGTCTGGAGTTTGTATGGAGACACGGAACTGCAAAACCCTGACATCGTGAAAACGGGTTTTCTTTATCGAAAAACTATCACAAATACCATATAAAAGTCATAGGTTTACTTCGATTTATTCATCAATAACAATATAAGAGTTAACTACCAGAATACATGTATATTCAAAAGAAAACAGAGGAGTTACTGGCTCAGTTATGTGGCAGAAGTCATATATACATACATACATAGAGCTATACAATACATGAATATAAATAATATACTAGAACATATATCACATTACAAAAATATTTGAATGTAGTGCAATTACGATACCGACTTAGGACGGTCATTTAATTTGACAAAAGCCAAACAAATGGTGTGGTTAACCGGTTTACGGGCCCACCTTCCCACTCACCGTAACAGCAGAACAATCAAAGAAAGTACATTTAAAAATTTACAAAAAATCCTCCATGTAAAGAACAAGGGTCAACAGGTATCGCATATTGAAAGGTCATAAAAATATAAACACGTAAGGTAAAATACATAATGGTATAAAAATATATGCGACACCAACATGATAACCGTGCTCTGCCAGTCTGAAAGTGAGCTAAGACCCTAGATCTGTAGGAGTCCCGACTAACAGTCAGAGGGGACGAGGTTCAGGACCATGTCTCCTCTGAAAGAGGTTTGGACAAGGCCCGCCATATAGTCCCCACCGCCCTGTTAGTCAGCGTGCAACGTTCAAGTAAAAGTCTGCATAAGGCTGTAGAGGGGCCAAATACAAGACCTATAGTCTTTTTGATGATCTCAATATCATATTGTCTATTTAGAAGACGTTTGAGTATTTTATTACATGATAAAATAACGTTATCGGAGCCTTTTCTTTCCTTAGTTTATATACGAGATCACCGTAAAAATAAGGATGGGAAATTCCATTGGATACATACTGTTGAAAAGAAATATTTCCAAATTTATATAGAAGTTCTGAATAAGATCTGAAGAATTTGCCGAATGTTTTTCTTAGCTTGTGATATCTGTAAGCCTGAGTTAAAAGTTTCGTAGTAATTTGTAAATTTCGTTTATGAAAGCCCAAAACATCGGTGCAGCCTCTGACAAATCGAACTAATTGAGATATATAGATACCATATAATGGGAGTCGAGGGACATCGCAATCCAAGTAAGGGAAATTTACAATAGGAAATCCAAAATCCTCACGTTTATCATAAATATTAGTATATATTAGGTGGTTGATAATTTTGATGTTTAAATCTAAGAAAGGTGTAGATTTATCTCAAGTATTAGCTTTATTCAATGTGAGCTCTGGTGGATAAATTTCTGATATAAATTGTTCGAATTCAGGGTTGTCGATAACCAAAATGTCATCCAGATATCTGCAAGTATAAAATACAATTACAATATTACTTGAATATAGTGTGATACATATATTTAATTATATGACTTGAATATCTGATCTCATATATTACGATCATAATTATCTTATGTTAAGTCATAAATTTTTGAGAAGAAAAGTTTAATTCTGTATCCCTTACTCATGTATATACTTACTTGTATATGATTCAGCCTTAAAAACAATTGTTGGAAACACCAGAAAAAAGTGTAAGATTTATTTAGATTTTGCAACTGACACTACAACCATCTTGAAGTATGTAGAAATGCATTGATTGAAAAGAGAACTATTTACTTTCTTATAATTAACTTGTGCACAATAATTTCCCACGAATTTGCTCATATATAATTTGGTCAGTATATATCTGAATAATTGCAATTAAAGAATTAAAACTGATCATAATTTTGTTCTGCAAGAACTGAATTTATACATTATACATGTAATTGTAAATTGACTTTTAACTTTTGTGAAACTCGTAGCTAGCGAAACCATCAGAATACAAGACTGGCACTTTTTCCAATTAACCATCTGCACTAATCATTACTACGTTTTGCATTTCTACAAAAAAAAATCAGAATCTTCATTAAAGGAGCTCGAGATTTGAATAGAAAAACTTTTTTAAAATGGAGATTATTATAAACAAACAAAGAGTAAAATATTGTATTAAACACTACACTGCCTTTTTCATGGTGAAATTTCGCGAGATTTTTAACTGCTGAAAATGCAGATGTCTATACACATCATAATAATATACACAATAAAGGTAAAACTTATAGTATAACAACTACAAGATAAATCCTAAATAAAGTCTAGTTAGCAACACTCTGCACTTGGTATGCACTAACATCTTCCTGAACAACAGCATAATTGTCGTCCTTTTCATATGGGGTTAATGATACTATTTCACAAACGCTTAGATGATCCAGATTCGTGATTTGTTATGAGGTATACTACTCGAGATTTATCTTCAATTTCTAAGTAAAATCTTATTTTTTAATCTTTTGTTTACCAAGACTATTTTATTCAAAGAGAAAATATTGAAATATATATAATCTATGTATAAGTCTTCATTGAATTCAAATGCGGATTTGAAAATGTTTATATTGATTGATTGATTGATTATTGTTTAACGTCACACCACCAATATTTCGTGTGTATAGTGACGGCATCTGCCTGATGCGGGGCATACACACTTTGACTTTTGCAAGGGACCCTCCCGAAGCATTGAGGGATCTTTAACGTACCATGCATACCACGACACGGGGCCTCGGTTTTTACTGTTTCATCTGAAGGACGGAACACCAGCATAACCAGAGCGTGACTGGAACCCCGGCCTCCTGAATAGGAGGCGAGCGCGATACCACTAGGCACATATTTGACTGAAAATTTGCATTATTGCTTACGATAAAACCAAAGTCATATCCCATTATCCATTCGAAATGTCTTCAACCTCTTCTTATTAAAGGATCGGGAATTAACTCTACGCATACACGTAAAGGCGGTTACACCATTGCTCTTGCCATATTTCAGGACGTCATATAAAGGCGTCATTCTTTGTATCGACAACAGCGTTACAACGTAAATCTAGATATACATCATTCAAGGTTTTCAAGCGTGGTATTACAAACACCAATAAAACTCAGGTGTGTATGGAATCTTTAAAGATCCAAAGATGTTAACCTGTAGTTATTGAAGTCTTTGATGTGTGCGTCTGTAACTGTTAGGTTAAAACTTCAGTGGTAGAAAACTTGCCACACTTGAGATATGGATATGCCACAAAATCTTACATATGACAATTTATAACCAATGTCATCAAACGGATTGACTATAAATGGCAAATGGGCTAATATAGATGGAATTTCTTTGTTAGAAACAGTACAGGATATCCGTCAGTCTGTTTGCGTTCGTATCAAAAGTTACATATTTTCCTTTATTCATTTCTTTATTTCATATCATATATTTTTGTTTTATTTCATTTTCTGTTTCTTTTACTTTTTTCTTTTCTTTTCTTTTGATTTGTTTGTTTGTTTCTTTCTTTGTTTTTTATCTTATCGGTCACCCCTCCTTCAGCACGTTGCTTGTGACGCACACGATCCTGGATCCCGGATAATGGGCCACCTGTTGTTCGCATTCTGCCTTAATTCCTGGAGACAAAAAGCGCGAGATTAAACATGTTTTGTTGTTATTCAAACATCTGCAAATCCTTCACCGACTATGTCAGAAGCACGTGAATGCAAAATCAACTAACAAACAATAGCCATCGATTAAGATTAATATTTGTCAAAGGTGGATATTAAAATCATATATTCATTGATAGCATAATAATTAATATAATCATTAATCAGAATAACAAAATATTAAAAATCTAGGGTTTGAACAGTCCTTTCCGGTTACTTGAAAATGGCCTATTAAGTAGGTTATAATAATTATTATTAGAAAAGTTGCATGATATTTAATGATTAACATATCATAAACAATAACACTGAGGTAAACTGTACTAATATGTTTACACTGTCATTGAAATAAAAGAAGGATAACTCTTGTTTACTATTCACAAATTATGGACTTCAGCAGAAAAAAGTGAAAATGAGATATGGTCATAGATATAACTCATATTGATATAATTCATATGCAATCTAGAAATATTTCAAAAACTGGGGGAGGGGGAGCTGCAGTCTCGAATGACTATTGTTTTACACAATTGGGTAAAATTTTCCGACCTCGAGGGGGAGGGAGACGGGGTTGCGGGGGTAACAAACCAACCGCCTACCCTCATCCCCATCCCACTCCTCTAGTATGAAAATGTAATTAAGACGCATAATTTGACAACCTTAAATAAATGATTGAATAATGAATAAACAAGGATGAGGGACACAAATTACTAAATATGAATTGAACCCTGAGTAAAGGGAATATCTTATAACTACAAGGCAAACATTTCCTTAATAAGGTGTTTGTCCTGATCAAATCTAGATTTTGTTCTTACTTTCGGTTTACCTTGCTGACGTATCAGTGGCTCATAGCATTGATGACACACAAACTAGGAGCAAATATATAATGTAGATAAGTTGATGATATTGCCGATAGAGCTTTGCGTTATAGGTACGAGTAAAGAGCGCCATATGTTTACATTAGACCAAATGATAAAATGGAAGAGGTGTATTCACGTATTAAATTACATCCGTGTTCTTAAATTCCAGTAGCAAGGTATTAATATGGCTATTACCGCTATTATATTCTGATAATCTGGAGTGGTAGATGGTATATGCATGTGTAGAAGATACCATTTAATTCTTAAATGGTGTTGGTAAATTTGGACAGATTCTAGAATTCAAAACAAGCTTAGGGCAAAATATTTAGAGAGAGAGAGAGAGAGAGAGAGAGAGAGAGACAGACAGATAGACAGACAGACAGAGGGACACTCGTTAATTTTTGAAAACAATGTAAGAAAGATACAAGATTTATCAGTGGCTGATCCAGGATTTCCGAAAGGGAAGGGAAGCATATGTGTATTAGCCAAACTACTCAGCTATTTTGGTGCCAAATCTTACCCTCCTCCCCATTTAGCTTCACTTCTACCCTGTACCACATACATCTGGTTAACCACTCAACGACCTCTGATACCCTCTTCCCCATTTACCCCACTTCTACCCTGTACCACATACATCTGGTTAACCACTCCACGACCTCTGATACCCTCTTTCCCATTTACCCTCACTTCTACCCTGTACCACATACATCTGGTTAACCACTCCATGATCTTTCACACCCTCTTCCCCATTTACCATTACCTCTACCTTGTACCACATACATCTGGTTAACCACACAACCATCTCCGATACCATTTAATCTCACCTGTATCCTGTAATACATACATACAGTTAACAACTCTTCGATCTCTGATACACTCTTCGCCATTTATTTCTACCATTTACCACATACATCTCGTTAACTATGATCTCTCATACCCTCTTCCCCATTTACCTTCACTTCTACCCTGTACCACATACATCTGGTTAACCACTGCACGATCTCTCATACCATCTTCCCCATTTACCCTCACTTCTACCCTGTACCACACACATCTGGTTAACCACTCCACGACCTCTCATACACTCTCATACACTCTTCCTCATTTACCCTCACTTCTACCCTGTACCACATACATCTGGTTAACTACTCCACGACCTCTCATACCCTCTTCCTAATTTACCCTTACTTCTACCTGTACCACATACATCTGGTTAACTACACCACGACCTCTCATACACTCTTCCTCATTTACCCTCACTTCTACCCTGTACCACATACATCTGGTTAACCACTCTACGACTTCTCATACCCTCTTCCCCATTTACACTTACTTCTACCCTGTACCACATACATCTGGTTAACCACACCACAACCTCTCATACACTCTTCCTCATTTACCCTCACTTCTACCCTGTACCACATACATCTGGTTAACCACTCAACGACCTCTGATACCCTCTTCCTCATTTACCCCACTTCTACCCTGTACCACATACATCTGGTTAACCACTCCACGATCTCTGATACCCTCTTTCCCATTTACCCTCACTTCTACCCTGTACCACATACATCTGGTTAACCACTCCATGATCTTTCACACCCTCTTCCCCATTTACCATTACCTCTACCTTGTACCACACACATCTGGTTAACCACACAACCATCTCCGATACCATTTAATCTCACCTGTATCCTGTAATACATACATATAGTTAACAACTCCTCGATCTCTGATACACTCTTCGCCATTTATTTCTACCATTTACCACATACATCTCGTTAACTATGATCTCTCATACCCTCTTCCCCATTTACCGTCACTTCTACCCTGTACCACATACATCTGGTTAACCACTGCACGATCTCTCATACCATCTTCCCCATTTACCCTCACTTCTACCCTGTACCACATACATCTGGTTAACCACTCCACGACCTCTCATACACTCTCATACACTCTTCCTCATTTACCCTCACTTCTACCCTGTACCACATACATCTGGTTAACTACTCCACGACCTCTCATACCCCCTTCCTCATTTACCCTTACTTCTACCTGTACCACATACATCTGGTTAACCACACCACGACCTCTCATACACTCTTCCTCATTTACCCTCACTTCTACCCTGTACCACATACATCTGGTTAACCACTCTACGACTTCTCATACCCTCTTCCCCATTTACACTTACTTCTACCCTGTACCACATACATCTGGTTAACCACACCACAACCTCTCATACACTCTTCCTCATTTACCCTCACTTCTACCCTGTACCACATACATCTGGTTAACCACTCTACGACCTCTCATACCCTCTTCCACATTTACCCTTACTTCTACCCTGTACCACATACATCTGGTTAAACACTCCTAAATATCTCATACCCTCTTCGCCATTTACCCTCACTTATACCCTGTACCACATAAATCTGGTTAACCACTCCACGACCTCTCATACACTCTTCCTCATTTACCCTTACTTCTACCCTGTACCACATACATCTGGTTAACCACTTCACGACCTCTCATACCCTCTTCCCCATTTACCCTCACTTCTACCCTGTACCACATACATCTGGTTAAGCATTCCACGACCTCTTATACACTCTTCCTCATTTACCCTCGCTTCTACCCTGTACCACATACATCTGGTTAACCACTCCACGACCTCTCATACACTCTTCCTCATTTACCTTCACTTCTACCCTGTACCACATACATCTAGTTAACCACTCCACGACCTCTCATACACTCTTCCTCATTTACCCTTACTTCTACCCTGTACCACATACATCTGGTTAACCACTCCATGATTTCTCATACCCTCCCCCCCCCCCAAGTTTACCCTCACTTCTATCCTGTACCACATACATCTGGTTAACCACTCCATGATCTCTCACAACCTCTTCACCGTTTACCATGACTTCTACCCAGTACCACAATCATCTGGTTAACCACACCACGACCTCTCATACACTCTTCCCCATTTACCCTCACTTCTACCTTGTAGTACATACTCTGGTTAATAAACTGTCTGAAACCTCAGCTTGCCTACCACTGATATAAGATAAAAGTAGGTTACTGACGTCACTTTTTGGGGAAAATCATTGCGAATAGTCCGTGCTTTTATTGCTAGACATAGAGCTATCTATATATACTTTTGTCGTCAGATGATAGTGAGGTTAGTTCAGTTTTAAAGTATTATTAGAACAGAATTATCATTGTTCTTGAAATGTCCTTATTATAATATAGCCGATATAAATGTGTATGACACGAGAATTTATCATTTCACTTTCGGTTTCCATATGTAATGATAAAGGGGTGTCATGATTTACAGTTCTTATAAATATTACACTACTGTTCTTAACGTATATTTCAATTCTCCGCTCCCATGAGAGAAAAGGCCGTGTATTCTATCTATAAATTTATTCACGTCTTTTCAGTTCACTAACAGTGTCTCGATTATACTGTAGATTATCTTTCTGTCTGTCCGTCTGTCTATGTGAACATGTACTAATACTCAGAAATACTTCCACAATTATTGCATATATTCACTGTTTTTAATTCTTGTGCCATTGACCGTTATGGCATTTAATTGTATCTATAAACATTAGCTGCAAATTACATCCTGTTGCGCATAGTCAGCGAAGTAAGGAAAACCGTGATGGCACATGGTAATTAGGAAATATAATTTGGGGAGGGGTGTTGTATCAGCATGAACCTAAGAGTGTTTCATTATTTTATTAAAAGAAAATAAAAAAAAAAAAAGCCAACAACCCCTCCCCCTTTGCTGTCTACTTACATATGCCCTTATCGCTATGTTGTGTTTGAAGGTATTGTCTATTTGCTAATTTGGGAGATAATGAAATATAATTGGGGGAAGAGTGTTTAATCAGCATGAAATAAAGTCACAGTGTTACATTATTTTCAAAAAAAAAAAAAAAAAAGAAACAAGAAAGAAAGAAAGAAAGAAAGAACGAAAGACAGAAAGAAAGAAAGAAAGAATAAAAGAAAGAAAGAAAGAAAAGAAAAGAAAAAGAAAAGAAAAACTTATTGATGTCTACGTACACATCCCCACATCACTATGTTGTTTTTTTTTTAAAGTACCGTCCATTTGATAATCGGGGAGGGAGGGGGGTGCAAACCCGGTCATATAATTTTCTTTGCCCAAAACTTGGGGCAAGAGAATATTTTTTTTTCAGAAAGGAAGACGGTTTTTCCCATCAATAACATATTGTTGTATAGTAACACAAGTTTGACAATAAACACTTTTATTTTTGGCAAAATTCTGCCCAAACCGATTTCAGCTAAGTTATACGTTTTAGTCCATCATAATGATGCCATATTGTGAAATGAGGGTGAGTCTAGACGCAGGAGGGTGAGGAAGGAGAGGAGGGGATAGGGGTGTTAAAGAAAGAGGGCTAATCTGCATAAAAAATAGAAATGACAAAAATTCTGTAATTTTGAGAAATGTTGGTCCCGTCTTGGTCGCGAAATCAATCAAGAATTATATAAGGAAAATTTTTATGTGAAAATTGGGAATTTTGACATTGCCGTACCCATTTATAGTACTGAGATATCAGCAAAAGGAAAGCTGTTTTGAATTTGTCTCTCTGGGTTCTATCCATACACATTAAGCACATTAAGATATGTATACACTGCAAAATTCACCTGGGGTTGCTACTACCCCCTGTCCACCCCTCATGAGCCGTTTTAGCATATATCTATTACAAAAATTACAGTACTCAAAGAAAACGATAAACACATCTGTTTCTGCCATATGACAGAAATCACCATAGAAATGCACTGTTAATGATGAAATAATTAAAAAAAAAACCAAACAAAAAGAACTTGTTACAATAACATCACAAAAGACTATCGATTGAGGTGTAGTTGTAATACGGACGGAGAATTGATATGGCAGTAGTCAATCAATTGGAGTGGTTAACCGGTTTACGGGCACTCCTACCCACTTTCCACAAAGCTGTATAATCAATGAACACCGATTTAAAAATCTATGAATGATCTTCCACATAGAGAGCAATGATCAACAACTTTCTCAAGTTGAGAGGTCATAAAATATAAACATGTATAGTAATGCTGAGTATGACCAAGTTATCAAAAATGCATAAAGTGACATTAACATAAGTGAACTGTGCTTTGTCGATCTGGAAGCCAGCTCAGACCCTTGATCTGTCAGATTCCCAAATAATAGTAAGAGGCAATGCTGTTCTGGACCATTTTTCCTTTTAAAAATGTTCAAACAAGGTCCACCATATAGGCCCCACCTTCCTGTTAGTCAGCGTCCAGGTTCAAGTACAAATCTCTGTATAAAAGTGCTGAATTGATCATTAAAAGAATAACTGTCCTTTTGATAGTTTCCCGGGTATATTGTTGTATATCTCCGAGTCAAACTGTACATCACGAAAAGCCTTTCTCTATTTTGGAACTCGACGAGATAAACTTATTGGAATCTTAGACCCTATATTAAGTTTGTATAAAAGATCACCGTTGAAGTTGCAATGAGAAATTCCATTGGATACAAAGTAATATTCTTAATTTTGATAAAAGTTCTGAATAAGACCTAAACCAATTTCCGAAGACTTTCTAAGTCATGATACTTGAAACCCTGAGTCAAAAGTTCCAATTTTATTTGTACTTTTTACGCACCCGGGTCGATAGTTAGGAGGCAAATTGTTTTGTTCTGTCTTTTGTCAACTTTAACCTAGACTAAAACGTTTGAACCGTGGGGGTTAGAGACTTCATATTTGTCATGCCTGCTCAACTAATCAGATGAAGCCCTTTCAGATGAGGACTTTTTACCCTGACAATGACTTCATGCTAAAAATAATTTATTTTTAAGACCGGGGCCATTTTTGGGTTTGGTTCTTTTTTTCTTTTATTAGTATTATTATTATTATTTTTTTTTTTTTGAAAATGTAAAACGAACGAGGAAAATTTACAACAGGAAATCTAAATTCGTCATGTTTATCATAATATTGATATAAATTTTATTGTTAATTGTCTTAATGTATACGTCCAAGAAAATCAATATCGAAGAAGTACCAAACCTTTAATCATTCTGAAAGTCCAAGGACAGATACAAAATCGTGTAAGTTTCAAAAAGGAACTGTTGTGAAACCCGAAATACTGAAAAATTCCGAGGTGAGACCAGGTGCCCGGGGAGAGTAAGCGTCTCCTGTTTGCATGCATCACCCGTCACAGCAGTTCTTAAGAAACATGTCAGAATCAAGAGTTTTGCTTTCCTAATTGTACATTCGAAAATACAAAGTGGTATACAAAGTCATATTTGGTGTTCACTGAACAGGTCATTTAGTCGCATTCCAGAATATTATCAATCATTCTAGAAAGAGGCACATCATATTTTCGTACAAGATCCCCATAGCGACCGTGGAAATTCCTCAGTGACGATTTCTAACGTTCTTTAACATATCCCTGCATGAGCAACTTAGTGGCCAGTCGTTTGGCCCTTGGAATAAAACCGTCGTATAGAGAACAGGCTCTTGCGTACCTTATAAGTTGAGATATAAAAACTCCATAGGCAGGTGAGGACGGGATATTGCTGCAAAGAAACGGAAAGTTAGTTATTTGGAAGTTAAAATCGTCACGTTTGTCATATAGAGAGGTGTTCAAATGACCATTATTGTCGAAAGTTCAAAATTTCTCTGTATAAAGTATTTCTGTATTGTCTTTGTTTAAATGAAGTTCAGGTGGGTATATGTTAGCTATATATCTTTCAAAGTCAGGGTTAACTAATAACTAAGATTTTGTCATGATACATGTACATGTAACTAAAGGTATCATCCAAGATCTCCGTAAGGTCGAATCGTTTGATTGGAATACATGCTATAAGAGGCGCAGAGTTAGTGCCCATAGAAATCCCAACTATCTGCTGATAAATCTTGCCATTCAGTTCAAGAGACAAATATGATAGGTTTTTCTATTATTGAACTTTCCTACAGGTAACACCTTATCATATACAGTCTCCTCTAATTAATTCAAAGAGACAACAAATGAATTTTTAACGTTGCTTTCATAGTTTATAGTAATTTGTACTCAAAACTGAAAACTGTCTGTCCCCACAGGTAATTTTTCCGTTAAATAATATTCTTCCTAGTGAACACATTATTCTTTAATTTCGCATTTGTGGCCACAACGTAAATCTTGCCCCAAATTATAATATTTAAAAGTGCTCAACGCAAACTCTGTACTCAGAATCTGAAAAAGTGCTTAGTAAAGATCGATATTAGAGTTTCAGTTGGGTAGAGGTTATAGATGTTTTGAGCATGGGTTTGAGCAATGTATTGAAAATAAAATCTGAGCATATGCTCAATCCTGAACACTTTGAGAGAAAGTTTTAATACCAATCTGCAGACTCAGACCTTGAGCCTCATGTTTAACATATATACGAATTGATTATAGTAAAATTAAAATTACATATTTTATTTCAAGCCTTTTTATAAGTGATATGATTTTATATATATTACACTATGATTATCTGTTATACCCCTCAGCGCGAAATTTAACCCCAGCCCAGAACGCCAGACCGTAACATGACACATTTGCAACATTTTTTAGAATATCAAAATTACACAATAAAGATCATTTTGAAATTATGAATATTCTGAAAGCCGCTGCGAAATGAAATTCATTCTTTCATTTTTGAAAATATCTCTTCAGAGAAAATTTTACTAACAACCTGCAGATTTATTCCTTAAGTCTCATGTTTAACACATACATGAATATTTGATAGTAAAATTTATTTGATATAAATATGTTAATATTTTCATACGTGATATGATTTAATAAGCTAACCATTCTACTAATAGATATTATTTTATATTTCTATTGAATTTCAGAAAGTACTACGTATGCTACTAAAAAGTGCCTATAGCAGATGGCGCAGTGGTCAGCCGTTTGCGTTTTCTGTGACAATACAGCAGAACAATACTGTAAATATTGCGGGATCAAACTCTGCTCCCCCTGTAAAGACGACCATTTATCTAAGAGGATTTACCGACACCATGAAGCTGTGCCATACACGTTTGAAGTAGGGCATGAAAGCGAGGCACCGACCGAGTGTTTAGAACATCCTGGAGAGCGTTATCACCTTTACTGCAAGCCATGCCAAATTCCTGTATGTCTGACATGTATAGTGGAGAATCACTTTCACCACAACCACATAAACATTACTGATGCTTACGAGGCTATCAAACCTACAGCCATGACAAAACTCCAGACAATGTCTCAGACAATCCGACCCCGTCTACAAAAGGAATTGGAGGGATTAAATAAGTCACAGGTGGATATCCTTAGCGCCATTGCTGATATCGAACAAAGAATGAAAAATAACGCACAACATATCCATCGAAAGGTAGACGACATACATGTACTGAAAGAAAATATGAAGCAAGTACAGAAGATAAGGGATGAAACTATTATGCCATTTTTACAGGAAGAAATAAGAAAAACCAAGGAGAGCTTAGACCATTTTGATGAGGAAATTCTCTCATATGACAAACATCTACGATCAGCTGACCCAATTGACTTGCTGAAATTCATGAAACAACGACATGATTCAGTGGATATGCCTAAGAACCATATTGATGCTACTCAGCATCTTCCAGTATTTACCCCAAGTCGTATATATAGAGAAAACCTACATAAACAGTTTGAAAAACTAGTCACTATGGATCATACCAAGTCTCCAACTACAACCGGTAGTACATCAGAGTCAGGGGACATTAAAACAGACAACTCAAACAGGGATGGTAATGTAGACACATTGTATACAAAACACGAGCAGGATAGCACAACATTAAAACTGATCCCGAATCCAGTATGTGAGACTGAGCTTACTATGAAGTACAGGGTATTTGGACTAAGACTACGATCACCAAATGAGGCCTGGGTACATGGTAATTGTACCACAAAGATTGATGTATTGGAAAGGAGTGGTTACGTGGTCCGTACTGTGGATGCTGGATGTAAACTCTATGACTGGTCAGGTAAGTGTGTAACAGATGATGGTGGACTGGTGTACAGTGATATCGTCAACCAATGTATCAGGTCATTATCTCCACGTGGTCAGCTCAGCACAGTCTTCACGACGAAGGGTATCTATCCACGAAGTCTAGGCCGCCTAATGAGTGGAGAGCTGGTGATCGGTATAAATGGAAGAAATATAAGGATCTACAATGCTGAAGGGCGGGTGGTCGGAGAGATAAAGAGTAAACACGTGAGAAATCCCTACTATATTACCATTAACAAGCTAACAGAAGACATTTGCGTGTCGGATAACAATGAGCTGGCCGTGGTGTTTAAGAAAAATGGCGACCACCGGTTCAAATATACTGGACATGGCAATAACTCTCGGTTTAATCCTCACGACCTGTGTTCTGACCGTCAGGGTCGTCTCCTTATCACAGATTGTGAAAACCACCGTATTCACATAGTGGACCAGGATGGCCATTTTATACAGTACCTGGCTACACAGAAGGATGGGATCCGGTATCCTGTGTCTGTAGATGTTGACGATGATGGACATGCCTGGGTGGGAGAGGACTGGCTATCCAATAAGGTGAAAATTATCAAATACTTACAATGAACTTATCATTTTCATTCTATGAACTTGGTTCATTCTTTTCATTATGTTGTGTAAATACTCCATTTTCTGTTAAAGGAAAAACGAAGTTCTCTACTGTTCAAGTGAAGCAAATTATTCATGAGAAACACTTTTTAATACCAAATGTTGGTAAATTGTTTAGAGAAAGCAGTTTCCAAATTAAATTTGTATTATTGTTGAAAGGTTGAATTATGAATTCACGAAATATTTTTGTTTCATTCTGCCGAGGAACAAATTCATAGCACTCGCCCAGTTACATACCGTTATAATGATATTCATAGGGATTCTGTGTTTTCCTGGAATTTAATGCATGAAACGCTCACCCTTGGATCATCCGATTTGGTTTGATGGATAAACAGGTCAGAGATTCGAATTTCGTCGGAGTCAAAATAATGTGGTTTTAACATCAGATAAGGCAAAGGCTCCAGTGACCAAATGTTATAGCGTGAAATTCTAACTCAACCAAACGAAATGCTCCAATGACCTATTGTTATAGTGTGACGTTCTTCCTCACCAGAACCAAAAGCTCAAGTAAGCTAATGTTATAGCGTGACGTCTTAACTCACATAATCCAAAGGCTCAAGAGACGTATTGTTATAGCGTGACTTCGTTACTCACCAAATCCAAAGGCTCAAGTGAATAAATGTTATAGCGTGAAGTTTTAACTCACTTAAGCCAAAGACTCAAATGACCAATTGTTATAAATTGACGTTCTAACTCAACACAGTCAAAGGCTCCAGTGACCTATTGCTATAACATGACGTTCTACCTTACCAGAGCCAAAGGCTCTAGTGACCTATTGTTATAGCGTGACGTTTTTACTCACCAGAGCCAACGACTCAAGTGACCTAATGTTTCAGCTTGACTTCCTAACTCACCTAAGCCAGCCAGAGGTTCAAGTGACATATTGTTATAGCGTGACGTCCTGCCTAGCGTGCCGTCCTACCTCACCTAATCCAAAGGCTTATGTGATCTTTTGTCATAACGTGACGTCTTAAACTAGCCTAGCCAAAGGCTAAAGTGACCTAATGTTAAAGCTTCACTTCCTACCTCACCTAAACCAAATGCTCAAGTGAGCTATGTTATAGCGTGACATCTGTCTTTTGAAACTTCATACCTACGACATTTTCCGGTACTGCTGCGTGGAGTTTAATAAAACACGTAGATATAAATGACTAAATGTTCCGTACAAAAGTGTTTTACTGGACCCTGAGGCGGACTCAGAGTGGGACGACGTAGTCTCAGAGATGACCTTCCTTTTACGAAATTCTTCAGACCGGTTGCATACATCATCAAAACGAATGTATAAGACTGATATAGAAGGGTGCCCTAAGATGGGTTGTTGTTTTTTGTTCCATTGCAAAATATTTTTCCGGCGAGAAAAGTGATGTTTGTAATGTTAGTGTGTACTAATAAACTTTGATCTACTTAGGACTAAACTGAACATATTGATATTGATTGATACCAAGTTATATTATAGAGAGAAGCGTTGTAGCTGCCTTGAACTTTTACTGGAAACATCTATTTGAAAGACAATTTGAAAGTCTTTCATCAGATTTAAAATCAATATGCAATATATTGATGGCGAATTTTTTCAAACAGTTAATTCAGGTTAGTGTCATAGACCTCTTAGGCTTCTAATTAAGTAACTGTAACTTTCAGCTGAAGCAAACAAATTTATACTCGGCTTAATAATATCAACGTCTCCTTAGTAATTAACAAACTAACATCATAACAAAATAATGATTTCCTTACCAATTAACATAATAACGGTATAATATTATCATAATAGTATAACGATTACTTTACCAAATAAAATCATAACAATACAACGATCACCTTACCAGTCAACATCATATCAAAAGTCGATCACCTTACCAATTAACATCATAACAGTAGAACAATCACTTTACCAATGTACATTATAACAATATGATAATCACCTTACCAATTAACATCATAATAGTTTAACGATAACCTCAGCATTCAACAACATGGCAATATAACAATCACCTTACCAATTCATATCATACAGTATAACGATCACCTTACCAATCAACATTATAACAATATAACGATCATCTTACCAATTCATATCATACAGTATAACGATCACCTTACCAATCAACATTATAACAATATAACGATCATCTTACCAATTCATATCATACAGTATAACGATCACCTTACCAATCAACATTATAACAATATAACGATCACCTTACCAATTCATATCATACAGTATAACGATCACCTTACCAATCAACATTATAACAATATAACGATCATCTTACCAATTCATATCATACAGTATAACGATCACCTTACCAATCAACATTATAACAATATAACGATCATCTTACCAATTCATATCATACAGTATAACGATCACCTTACCAATCAACATTATAACAATATAACGATCATCTTACCAATTCATATCATACAGTATAACGATCACCTTACCAATCAACATTATAACAATATAACGATCATCTTACCAATTCATATCATACAGTATAACGATCACCTTACCAATCAACATTATAACAATATAACGATCACCTTACCAATCAACAGCATAACACTATAACGGTCACCTTACCAATCAACATTATAACAATATAACGATCACCTTACCAATTCACATCATACAGTATAACGATCACCTTACCAATCAACATCAAAATATATAACAATCACCTTAACAATCAACAGCATAACACTATAACGATCACCTTACCAATCAACATCATAACAATATAACGATCACCTTACCAATCAACATCAAAATATATAACTATCACCTTAACTATCAACAGCATAACACTATAAAGATCACCTTACCAATCAACAGCATAACAATATAACGATCACCTTTCATTTGTGATATTACAAAACATTGTTGAGAGGGAACAAAAAAAAAAAAACAAACCAAAACAAAACAAAAGTCAAAAATTATTAAACCTTTCTGTTCGGCAGAATTCGTCAACTGCGAGTATGAACAATTTAATATTTCCATTGTGGAAGAATTCGTGAAAATTTTACTATTTACATTTGACGTTCAGCATTATATTCTTGCCATCATTTTCGAGTATGCAAAAGCTAAAATAATTTGTAATTTATAGTGGCGAATATAGGATTTCTGAAAAGAAAAAAAAAGGGGGGGGCACATATGTATATACATACCCTCTCGCTATTTTTTTTTTTTTTTTTGGCCAAAATCTGGACTGTTACTTGTAAATATGCGGCGAAAATGGGAGGGAGGGCTCCGGGCCCCCTCTAAATCCGTCGCTGATTTAAAATCAAATATAGTCAGTTGAAAGTATACTTTATTCAAAGAGGGATAACTCGTATAACATGATGAAGAGGTTTTCACATCACCTATGTATATATTATATACTATTTATATTATTATTGTTGTTGGTGTTAATAGTACTTCATTGTGAAGGTGATGTATAAAAACAGTGGCAACATTTATGCTTAGATGGGAAATAAATGAATAAATATAAAAATTAAAAGACTTGATTGGAGTAAGCAATTTTATATCATGATGTTTCTGTTATCTTCATATTGATGGAAAGACGTACTGACATGGGGGTCTTTTACATGTTAAGACTTATTAAAGGTGGTTAAGCTACGATGTGGATTTTGAATTCAATTATTAAAACAAGCAGATTCACAGAATCGAGAACCCTTGTTTGTATGGCTAATATTTGGAAAAGTAAGTAAAGTATTTAGGTCAAAATTGAGAATGAAAGCGTTGATTATGAGGAATCTGCTAGATGTGAAAATTATATTGCTTGCAGTTCAAAGTTCAAATTTTTGTAAGAGACGGACATAGAGACGAGTTTTAATACCTCCCGCGCTTCCACTTAAAAGTATATGACACAATATAGTAACATACCTAATGTAAGCTAACAGTTGTTATGTTTAAACAATGATGCATTTCAAAGTAACAAAAAGAAAATTTGGGGTAGTATCGTTTTATTCTCTCAAGTACAAAAACATCATGTCGTCATTGGAAATTTGTCGCACTTACATAACCGTTGCACCTAGGTACAAAATGCTGATAGAATTTGTTCACATCTGTCGTACAGGAAAGAGTTAAATCTGTTCCCGAAACATCAGCAACAACTACAGGCAATCAATAATGCAGTGAATTGTATACATATATTTCACAGTAACTAATAGCTAGTAGCAAAAATTAACAAAGGTCAAAATATGAAAGATCAATATACCCCGCTGTATGCTTAAGCGTAGTTCCATTTGCTGTATTCCTTGCTGTATGCTTTCTCTATCAATTCTCTTTCTTTGCTTGCTTGTTGATTGATTGAGTTTTGTTTAACGTCACACCACGAATATTTCACGTATATGGTGACGGCATCTGCCTGATGCTGGGCATACAAATTTTGACCTATGCAACGGACACACCAGACCCAGTGAGGGATCTTTAACGTGCCATGCATCTTACGACACGGGGCCTCGGTTTTTACTGTCTCATCCGAAAGACAGGACACCGGAATGACCAGAGCGGGAATCGAACCCCGGCTTCCCGATCAGGAGTCAAGCGCGATACCACTAGGCCACGCCGGCTTAGTATTACTAGTGTATTTGCAAATTCTATGTATAACTTGTGTGCTTGCTTGTTGTTTGTTTTACTTGTGTGCTTGCTTGTTGTTTGCAATACGTGTTTTCTAGCTGGTTAGTTGTATGTATTACCTGTGTGGTGTGCTTGCATGTTATTTGTATTACTTGTTTCCTTGCTTGTTCTTTGTGTTACTTGATTGGTTTCTTGTTGTTTTTATTCTATTTTCTTTTTTTCCTTGTTGTTTGTATTATTTGCCTGCATGTTTATTGTTTGTATTATTTGTGTGATTGCTTGTTGTTTGTAGTACTTATACGCTTGCTTGTTGTTTGTATCATTTGTGTGGTTGTTGTTGTAGTACTTGTTAGCTTGCTGCTTGTATTTCATTCTGGCTTGTTGTTTGTATTACCTGATTGTTTGCTTGTTGAATGTACAACTTGCTTGTTGTTTATAATACTTGCTTGTTTGCTCTTGTTTCTATTACTTGTGTTCTTATTTATTGTTTGCATTACTTCTTTTCTTGCTGGTTAGTTGAAGTACGTTTGTGCTTTGCTTGTTGTTTGTATTATTTGTTTCTTTTCTTGTTGATTGTAATACTTGTTTGTTGTTTGTTGTTTGCATTACTTGTTTGCTTGCTGGTTATTTGTATTACTTGTTTGTTGTTGTTTTTATTACTTCTGTGATTGCTTGTTGTTTGTATTACTCGTTTCCTTGCTTGTTCTTCTTAGTACTTGGGTGGATTCTTGTTGTTTTTATTACTTGTTTCTTTGCTTGTTGCTTGAATTCCTTTCTTTTTTGCTTGTTGTTTGTATTGTTGGTGTGCTTGCTTATTGTATTTACTACTTGTTTGTTTGCTTGTTGTTTGGATTCCTTTCTTGCTTGCTTGTTGTTTCTATAATTTGCATGCTTGCTTCTTGTTTGTACTACTTGTTTGCTTGCATGTTGTTTGTATTACTTGTGTGTTTGCTTATTCTTTGTATTACTTGTTTGATGTCTTGTTGTTTGTAATATTTATTTAATTGCTTGTTGTTTCTATTTTCCGTTTTTTGTTTTTTGTTTTTTGGGGGTTTTTTTTTTGTTTTGGTTTGCTTGCTGTTTCTATTATTTTTGTGCTTGCTTGCTTTTGTATCTATTACTCCTTTGCTTGCTTGTTGTTTGTATTACTTGTTTGTATGCTTGTTGTTTGTAATTCTTGTTTGTTTGTTTGCTGTTTTTATTATTTGTTTGTTTGCTTGTTGTTTATATTATTTGTTTGCTTGCTTCTTCTTTGTAATACATGTTTGTATGCTTGTTGTTTGTAATTCTTGTTTGTTTGTTTGCTGTTTGTATTACTTGTTTGTTTGCTTGTTGTTTATATTATTTGTTTGCTTGCTTCTTCTTTGTAATACTTGTTTGTATGCTTGTTGTTTGTAATACTTGTTTGTTTGTTTGTGTTTGTATTACTTGTTTCTTTGCTTGTTGTTTATATTATTTGTGTGATTGCTTGTTGTTTGTAGTACTTATACGCTTGCTTGTTGTTTGTATCATTTGTGTGGTTGTTGTTGTAGTACTTGTTAGCTTGCTGCTTGTATTTCATTCTGGCTTGTTGTTTGTATTACCTGATTGTTTGCGTGTTGAATGTACAACTTGCTTGTTGTTTATAATACTTGTTTGTTTGCTCTTGTTTCTATTACTTGTGTTCTTGATTATTGTTTGCATTACTTCTTTTCTTGCTGGTTAGTTGAAGTACGTTTGTGCTTTGCTTGTTGTTTGTATTATTTGTTTCTTTTCTTGTTGATTGTAATACTTGTTTGTTGCTTGTTGTTTGCATTACTTGTTTGCTTGCTGGTTATTTGTATTACTTGTTTGTTGTTGTTTTTATTACTTCTGTGATTGCTTGTTGTTTGTATTACTCGTTTCCTTGCTTGTTCTTCTTAGTACTTGGGTGGATTCTTGTTGTTTTTATTACTTGTTTCTTTGCTTGTTGCTTGAATTCCTTTCTTTTTTGCTTGTTGTTTGTATTGTTGGTGTGCTTGCTTATTGTATTTACTACTTGTTTGTTTGCTTGTTGTTTGGATTCCTTTCTTGCTTGCTTGTTGTTTTTATAATTTGCATGCTTGCTTCTTGTTTGTATTACTTGTTTGCTTGCATGTAGTTTGTATTACTTGTGTGTTTGCTTATTCTTTGTATTACTTGTTTGATGTCTTGTTGTTTGTAATATTTATTTAATTGCTTGTTGTTTCTATTTTCCGTTTTTTGTTTTTTGTTTTTTTTTTGGGGGGGGGGGGGTTTGTTTTGGTTTGCTTGCTGTTTCTATTATTTTTGTGCTTGCTTGCTTTTGTATCTATTAATCCTTTGCTTGCTTGTTGTTTGTATTACTTGTTTGTATGCTTGTTGTTTGTAATTCTTGTTTGTTTGTTTGCTGTTTTTATTATTTGTTTGTTTGCTTGTTGTTTATATTATTTGTTTGCTTGCTTCTTCTTTGTAATACATGTTTGTATGCTTGTTGTTTGTAATTCTTGTTTCTTTGTTTGCTGCTTGCATTACTTGTTTGTTTGCTTGTTGTTTATATTATTTGTTTGCTTGCTTCTTCTTTGTAATACTTGTTTGTATGCTTGTTGTTTGTAATACTTGTTTATTTGTTTGCTGTTTGTAATACTTGTTTCTTTGCTTGTTGTTTATATTTTTTGTGTGATTGCGTGTTGTTTGTAGTACTTATACGCTTGCTTGTTGTTTGTATCATTTGTGTGGTTGTTGTTGTAGTACTTGTTAGCTTGCTGCTTGTATTTCATTCTGGCTTGTTGTTTGTATTACCTGATTGTTTGCTTGTTGAATGTACAACTTGCTTGTTGTTTATAATACTTGTTTGTTTGCTCTTGTTTCTATTACTTGTGTTCTTGATTATTGTTTGCATTACTTCTTTTCTTGCTGGTTAGTTGAAGTACGTTTGTGCTTTGCTTGTTGTTTGTATTATTTGTTTCTTTTCTTGTTGATTGTAATACTTGTTTGTTGCTTGTTGTTTGCATTACTTGTTTGCTTGCTGGTTATTTGTATTACTTGTTTGTTGTTGTTTTTATTACTTCTGTGATTGCTTGTTGTTTGTATTACTCGTTTACTTGCTTGTTCTTCTTAGTACTTGGGTGGATTCTTTTTGTTTTTATTACTTGTTTATTTGCTTGTTGCTTGAATTCCTTTCTTTTTTTGCTTGTTGTTTGTATTGTTGGTGTGCTTGCTTATTGTATTTACTACTTGTTTGTTTGCTTGTTGTTTGGATTCCTTTCTTGCTTGCTTGTTGTTTCTATAATTTGCATGCTTGCTTCTTGTTTGTATTACTTGTTTGCTTGCATGTAGTTTGTATTACTTGTGTGTTTGCTTATTCTTTGTATTACTTGTTTGATGTCTTGTTGTTTGTAATATTTATTTAATTGCTTGTTGTTTCTATTTTCCGTTTTTTGTTTTTTGTTTTTTGGGGTTTTTTTGTTTTGGTTTGCATGCTGTTTCTATTATTTTTGTGCTTGCTTGCTTTTGTATCTATTACTCCTTTGCTTGCTTGTTGTTTGTATTACTTGTTTGTATGCTTGTTGTTTGTAATTCTTGTTTGTTTGTTTGCTGTTTTTATTATTTGTTTGTTTGCTTGTTGTTTATATTATTTGTTTGCTTGCTTCTTCTTTGTAATACATGTTTGTATGCTTGTTGTTTGTAATTCTTGTTTGTTTGTTTGCTGTTTGTATTACTTGTTTGTTTGCTTGTTGTTTATATTATTTGTTTGCTTGCTTCTTCTTTGTAATACTTGTTTGTATGCTTGTTGTTTGTAATACTTGTTTGTTTGTTTGCTGTTTGTATTACTTGTTTCTTTGCTTGTTGTTTATATTATTTGTGTGCTTGCATGTTGTTTGTATCATGTGCTTGCTTGTTTGTTGTATGTATTACCTGTTCGTTTGCTTCTTGTTTCTATTATTTGCTTGCTTGTTCTTTGCATTACTTGTTTGCTTGCTTGTTGTTTGTATTACCTGTGTGCTTGCTTTTTTGTTTCTGATATTGTTTTTGTTTAACCTGTTACTGATATACACACCCTGTGCTCTCTATTCACATTTCGATACGTTTATACTCCCTGATGATGAATTTTGATTTTATTCCATGTGGCATTTTAACATTGTTTGAGAAATATGATACATTCTTTTCAATTTTTATATTTTGGGCTCCATAAAATAGAGTGTTCTAGGTTTACCAAATCATCTTAAAGTTTAATGGTATTTTGATTTATTAATCAATGATACCCATTTTCTTTACCAACCATTTGATTTTCTTCCGCACCTCGTCCTGCATTAGATTAAAACACATCGCGACAATAGCAAGGCCGAAGAAGAGATAGAAACTGCAAATGACCAGCTTCTCCTTCTGTGACGCGTCTCCCGTCCCAGGCACAAGATCTCCGAATCCAATGGTCGTCAATGTGATGAAACAGAAGTAAGCGCCATCTAGAAGCGCCCAACCTTTCTCCCACTGGGAGAACAGGACGGCTCCAGTCAAAATATACAATAATATCATAAGCACGCTAACTTTCGTAGACAATAGCATTCTTACGTCACGTTTTATATTTTTGTCTACGTCATTATCTACGTCATCTACAGCAACAGCTTTCACTGACGTCATTGGTACAGCCTCCATCTCTGATTGCGTTTTGTTTTTGTTTGTTTGTTTGTTTGTTCTTTTGTTTGTTTTTGTTTGTTTGTTTGTTCTTTTGTTTGTTTTTGTTTGTTTGGGGTTTTTTTTTTTTTTTTTTTTTTTGTTTTGTTTTGTTTGTTTTTTTTTTTTTTTTTTGACCGATGACCACTTTCCTTGTGAAGGGCAGCATAACTTGATGATCAGCAGACATGTGTGCTTATAGAAAATCCTGAAACAACTTTCAAGTAGGGTGCCAAGATTTGCTATACATAAAATAGTCACAGGAATTCTAAAGATCAAATAAGGCATAACATTAACACTTCAAAGGGACATTTATATTAATTTGGGTAAGGAAGACATATTCAGGTTCAAGTTCAGGTTCATTTATTCAGTGTTTAAGGCATACATGCCAAGAGTACAAGCATGTGTCAGTATCCCGACAGAGTATAATATAAAAGTGCAAACAATTTATTCAAGGTAGTTAATTCTAACATTAACACATTTACATATTATTGTCATCATACACAGATAAGTCATGATGTACAGCAGGTACATCTGTATCATATAATGTGAGTAGAATATATGTACACATTCTAAATAGATATCATGGTCTTAATATCAATAATATTATATCATACTATTATCTGCTTAAGGAGAGTATGCCGAACTTTATTACAGTGATAAATGTAAGTAGCCAACCTCTGGAGGAGATCTGCATTTACCGATGACATACATAATCCTAAAGTCAATTTGAATATGTCTGGTATATATTGATGTCTTTAGTTCTCATACTGACTACACATTTTCAACACATGCTCTTCGTTTTCTGTATATGTATAACCTTTGTTGAAACACAATAAATACTGTCTCTGTTGTACATCAATACTATTATATTGACCTTTTTCTATGTGGAAATCATGGTTTGAAATACGAAATTTACACATATATCTCCTCTGTTCAGAAGTTGTAACAACTGAGAAATATTTCTCATACAAAAGCTCAGACTTAAAAGTGCAATATGTACCAAGTTTGTCTGATAAATGAATGCTATTGCTCCAATTTCGTTTACAAGTATCAATAAGTCTGCTTAAATACATCTATGAATATTTCTATATTTCCACATCCTTGATTCTCCCATACTTCACCAAATCCATACATATAGAGTAAGTCCGTAACACTGCTAGCCCATGTTTTCCTACCATTTCTATCCAACTCTAACAACATATTATAGCAGGATCTAGGTAGCCTGTCACAACTCATAGTCAACAATCTGAACAATATTTTATACATCTGGTATGATAGTCAATACAAATGCGAAATCGACCACATTCTCCCAATACTGCACTTGTACAAGCACTATTTGACACCGTGGGTATGCTTTTACTATATCCGACACTTCATATCCCTAAATTTCTGAACCGTAGGTAATAATTGGCTTAATCAGAGTGTCAAATATCTAAAACAACCCAACATGTGCTAGATGTCCAATTTTTTTGTAAAGTTTATAAGACATTCCCAGGGCCTTGTGATGCTAATGTACGCTTTGTTTTTGACCAGGACAATTTCGGGGTGAATACAATTACCAAGTACTTATAAAAAGACACTACTTCAATCTGTACTTCATCACAAATCCATTTCTCATAGTGTCTGAGGTAACCAACATTTCTAAAAATAATCACTTTTGTTTTGTCAATATTTACTTTCATTTCCAACGTTTGCAAAATAATGACAAGTGGTCAGCAAGTTTTTGCAAGTTACGGACAGTGTCTCCACAGTTTGCAAGATAATACGCATAAAAAAGTGATGTAACATTACTAAATTGTTCATCAATATATAAACCTTGACATGTATTATCCTCATATAAATATACAAGGTCAGTTATGTACATACAAAACAAATATGGACTAACCATACATCCCTGTCTTGTTCCAACCTTACAAGCTAATGTTTTGGTATAATGTGCAGATTTTGGTAACCTTACAAGATTTCATTTGTGAGTACATAGACTTAAGAACCTGCAGTATCTTGCCATGAATGCCTTTATTACTTATTTTATGCAACAAATACTGATGATCAACACAGTCGAATGACTTTTGGAAGTCGACAAACATACAATAAAAACGGCCTTCTTTACGTGAAAGATATTTTTGGAACATCGCCTGCAGGGAGAATATTTGGTCTTGGGTTGAATATCCCTTCCTAATTCCAGCTTGACACTGATGTGTAATATTTTCTTCTTCAGCCCATAGTGTAAGACTGTTGCTTAATACTTAAGTGAACACCATACTAAGAACACCAAGTAGTGATATTCCATGATAATTATTTGGATCATTTATATTTCCTTTTTTATGTAACGGACATATGGCTGCTACGGACCATGATTCAGGGAATGTTCCCGAATTGAATACTTTATTAAAAATATCACAGATGTAGAATACGAGTTTATAGTTTGCGTGCTTCAAAAACTCAATGATTACAGCATCCATCCCAGCTGTCTTGCCGTTAGGCACTTGTGAGATTGATTTTTGTATGTCCTCCAAACCGATCAATGCATTTAGCGTTTAAGGTTCATTTTTTTTCACACTTGTCACATAAATCTTCATGCATGCTTATTTCAGATAACAAGTTTTCATGAAAAACATTGCCTAGTGTTGGATTGCAACTGCTTAATAGGTTTTGAAAAATATTCATAACACTGTGTAGAAGAAATTTCCTGTCGACCTTGTGAGTCTCTCCACATTTGTCCAGAAGGAGTTCCCGTCATTACAGCTAACTGCCACCTTATGTTTGGTTGCTACGTTGAAACATTCCTGCTTTTCTCGAAATAGTTGTTTAAATCGCTTCTTACTTTCAATATAAGTTTGAACGTTAACTGCATTTGCCACTATACGCATTTTATTTAAACTGCGATATCTTAACTGCTTTGCCAATTGACAGTCAACATCCCACCAATCCGGCTGTTTGTTCACCTGTCGACCGCTACTCTTTGTAGGTTTCATATTATCAGCTGCCCTATAGAAGATTTTATTAAGGTGCAACACAGAGTCATCTATGTCAGTTTGTAAATATATTTATCATAGTTTCATAACAGATAACCTGTTCTTCAGGTTTTCTATTTATAGTTTATAATATCCAATCATGTGATGTGATTGGTCATTTGTGAAAAGAATGTTCGAATAGTGATTCGAAGGCTCTTTCACGGTGCGTGCAGTCGTATGTTGTTTTCCCGCCCGCCCATCCCCTTCAAGTTATTAAGTTCTGTTTTTATTAATTCCGTTGTATACATATCTGGTACTGATATGCTTATCAAGATTAAGATATTATTAAGATATGTTTGTATTTTCAGATCAATCGATCATCGAAGGCATGAAAATGAAAATTGCCAATTTTGCTATATGTAATATAATGCACATTAAACGCACTCCATAGAGCGCGTCATTCCTAATGAGTTCTTATGTTTATATTATAAACTATTTATGTTCGTTTAAGTGAAGCGATTTAGAACATAATAAGCATGAACACTCATCTATCATAGCGCTTCTCACTTCATCATTTAGTTTTTCTTTGAAATCTTCTATTTCATACATGTCCCATTTGAATTTTTGCCCTTCAACGATCTCAACAGGATTATCGCATGTGTTATTTTGCTCTGTATGTTTCTCACACTGCAACTCAGATGACATAGGGAAGTGATCTGCGAAATCTTCATTTAGAATTTCAAAATATACAATATTGTCAAAAAATTCTGTGTATACTATAGTATAATCTACTACGTTAGCTCCATCATTCGTAACACAAGTAAACTTTCCCTCGTAATCTTCTGGCGACCTACCATTCATGAAGTGTATACCATATTCACAGCACAAGTCTATTAGACTTGAATCAAAAGCATTCACGACAAGATCCTGATTGTTTCTTGGAACCTTGAAAGTATCAGATATATACCAATCACTTATATCTAAATAAGTTGCATCATCATCAACTACAAAGTATTCTAGATTTCCTGTTCTTGCATTAAAATCACCTGTCAAAATTATATCAAAATCATCATACATTAACATAATGTTTTCTACAGCATTGTATAACATATCAATACCATTACTCTCATCTGGGCTATAAAAAGGTGAACCTTGAGGGGGTATGTATACAAAAGAAAAAAGAGGAGTTACTGGCTCAGTTATGTGACAGAAGTCACCATAGAGCTATACAATAAATGAATATAAATAATATACTAGAATATATATCACATTACAAAAATATTTGATTGTAGTGCAATTACGATACCGACTTAGGACGGTCATTTAATTTGACAAAAGCCAAACAAATGGTGTGGTTAACCGGTTTATGGGCCCACCTTCCCACTCACCGTAACAGCAGAACAATCAACGGACGTACATTTAAAAATTTATAAATAAACCTCCATGTAAAGAACAAGGGTCAACAGGTATCGCATACTGAGAGGTCATAAAAATATAAACACGTAAGGTATTGTAAAATACATAATGGTATAAAAATATATGCGACATCAACATGATAAACCGTGCTCTGCCAGTCTGAAAGCGAGCTAAGACCCTAGATCTGTAGGAGTCCCGACTAACAGTCAGAGGGGACGAGGTCTCAGGACCATGTCTCCTCTGAAAGAGGTTTGGACAAGGCCCGTCATATAGTCCCCACCGCCCTGTTAGTCAGCGTGCAACGTTCAAGTAAAAGTCTGCATAAGGCTGTCGAGGGGCCAAATACAAGACCTATAGTCTTTTTGATGATCTCAATATCATATTGTCTATCTATAAGACGTTTGATTATTTTATTACATGATAAAATAACGTTATCGGAGCCTTTTACTTTCCTTAGTTTATATACGAGATCACCGTAAAAATAAGGATGGGAAATTCCATTGGATACATACTGTTGAAAAGAAATATTTCCAAATTTAGATAGAAGTTCTGAATAAGATCTGAAGAATTTGCCGAATGTTTTTCTTAGCTTGTGATATCTGTAACCCTGAGTTAAAAGTTTAGTAGTAATATGTAAATTTCGTTTATGAAAGTCCAAAACATCGGTGCAGCCTCTGACAAATCGAACTAATTGAGATATATAGATACCATATGATGGGAGTCGAGGGACATCGCCATCCAAGTAAGGGAAATTTACAATAGGAAATCCAAAATCCTCACGTTTATCATAAATATTAGTATATATTAGGTGGTTGATAATTTTGATGTTTAAATCTAAGAAAGGTGTAGATTTATCTCAAGTATTAGCTTTATTCAATGTGAGCTCTGGTGGATAAATATTTGATATACATTGTTCGAATTCAGGCAATCCCAAAATAATGTCTTTACTCAACTGAAAAATTGCCTTTTCAATCTAAGAAATATCATACAATCTATCTCTGCTTCAATGCGTTCAATACCTGAGATAAGTAACTGTTTGACATATACAGCAATACCACATACCCCTCTTCTTTTATCCTTACCCTTCTGTATGCATGAATACATATCATAGTTTGGCAAAGGTCTAGAAAGTCATCACAATTTTTAGCCCATGTTTCAAATATACCAATGATATCAAATGTTCTCAACATATCGATACATGATTGATTCTGAAAATGTCTCTTAAGTCCACCTACATTCCATGCAGCACATTTCAAGTTCACCTCATCATTATACAGGTATACATTATTTACATTGCCTGTACTCTTGGCCCGGCTGTATCCCTATCTCTCAGTCCGCATGTTCACTATTCCCCTTGTCCCGCCACATGTGTACACATCTCTATCCATAATAAGTTTGTCTCCATGAAAGAACGCCCTTTTCCTTCATTCCTTGCATTTGCGTTTATCATTGACGGTATAAGTTGTTTCCGCTTGTCACGCACAGTTTTTGAGAAATCATATGATACTCTCGCTTCCTTTATGTCTTTCAACACTGAAGACATATTCAAAAGCAAAGTAAAAACACAAAAAGAAATCTCTGCAGTATATAAATAAATAAAAAAAAAAGAAAAGAAAAGAAAAACTAAACTAAACAAGCCGAAACACACACACACACACACACACACACACACACACACACACACACACAACCAAAAAAGAAAACCACCCAGAAAATAAGTATAAATCTATAAAACGAAAGAAAAAAAGAAAAATGGAAAGTGGTCTATATGGCTTACCAATAAAAAAACCCAAACAAGCGAACAGACACACAACCCCCCACTTAAAAAAAAGTGCGGAAACAGTTATTGTTTTGCGGACCAAAATTTGTTTGGCAAATGATGTTATTTTCTATAGAATTTATGACGTCATAATAGAAAAAAAATGGATTGTCTCTGACGTCATTATGTGGGAACAAGAGAAAAAATAAAAAAATCAGATTAATAATGGAATCTGGATATTAGAATTAAAAGTTTGAGTGACGGCAACATTGAGATTAATCCATATAATTAAGTTTGAAGATATCATATGCTTATTAGTATATTTCAAATTTTATGTTTACATTGACAACATTTAACACGATATCCAGAAGTGCCATATTTAGAAATAAGAAAAATGCAATTGGGACATTTTTTCTAGTTGCACTTGCAATCACTTCTTTTAGAATACACCAATCCGATTTTCAGTTACAACGTGACATTTAGCAGACTATTGATTGTTATCCCTGTGATGTCACGATCAAATGTCCGACCTAATATGACGTCATAACAATGAAATTCCAGAGCTAAATGTTGTGTCATTAATGACAAACGAAACGGTGTAATGCATTTCATTGAATTATAATACTAGTTAGCGTATACATTGATGAAAGACTTTGGGTGATATCGTGCCAAATTGTAAAGCTCTGTGTATATTTGAAGTCATGGTTTTGTTTTTGTTTTTGTTTGCAATTATGGCGTAAATGAATTGACCTACTTTAATACTAAAACGTGTACACGGCCGTCGATGTTTTATTTTTCTTTCCTATCAATATTCTGAAAAGTTGTGACCCACTTCCGGGATATGCAACTCCAAAAAGCCTTATATTTTTAAATCGTACACATTACACCATAATGAATATGCACTGCAAAAAGTGCTATCTGACGGAAAAAAGGATCATTTACAATAGGAAAAATGCATAATTCATTGTGCTCTACCATGCGTTTCTACTCAATGTCTTCCTCGTGCATTGAAATCTTTGAATTACGTCGCACATGAATGACGTACGGGCTCAAATTGAAATCAAACGATAAAAACGCCTCTTTTTGGGTTATGCATTTCAGCGGCTAATTAAAATGGATGTCATCGTTTGCATCATGGTAATCATTTACAGTTAATGCCACAATGAGATTAGCTGCTGTAGAAGAAAAAAAAAGAAAAAAATGATGGTGTATGCAGGATTGAAATGATTGAAGGGGGATATAATGCTTTCATGAACATATATCAAATTGTGGCTTATTCTTCTCGTTTAAGCCCTTGTGTCTCAGTAGATGAGATGCTTAACTCTTGACCGAAAGGTTTCGAGATCGACTCCCGTCGTAAGACAATGAAAAATCAAGGCCAAGGTTTTGTTCAGTAGGGCGGTAGGTCGGCCGTTCAGCTACATCGGTTTTCTCCGGTGCTTCTGTTTCTCCGGAATGTCAATGTAAAGTATTGATACAAGTTGTATAACTTGCAGTAACATGTATAACATGCAGTAATTTTTTAAATGGAAGACATGACCAAACTCATTATATTTGAAATCATTTTGTGTTATAAAATTTCTGAAGTCCATATAGTGGCTGTCCGGCAGCAGAAGTATCGACATACAATTCTCACAATTCAACATTGTTTCCTATTGATCTTATATTTCATTCAATGACAGAACTACGACAATATGCAGTAAAACTTTACGTCATTGTATTCTGACGTCACTGTGTTAGCAGTTACGTCAAAATGAAAATCCCGGCAAAAATAGCATGTAAGTCCTTTATATCATGTTATAAAATGGGGAAAACATCAACTGAATTGTATTTTACCCAGCGATGAACTACAGACCGTCTAACCTAGCAAGGTATAGACAATGAGAAATTAAAATTCATTGCGAAAAACACTGCTGTTGTTTCTATTTCTATTTAATTATCAGACCATATCATTCCTAATTTGGATTTCTTTCCCGAACGGTATCGTGGTATTTAAAGTCTCAGTCCAATGTACTTATCTCGTCTCATCTAGTAGTTAGAATTCATCATGCACATTTCTATGATAATTAATTTTAGATTTGATATACTATTCTATAGAATTAAAATGTATTGAAACTGCCTTATTTCTTTTGTGTCTGATGTCTGTTAGGTGTTCTTTTACACGTTCGCCAACCGTCCTTTCCGTTTTTCCGAAGTATACAACCTTATCATATTTATCACACCTTAGCCCATATACAACATTGATTGATTTGCAATAGACCTTTTCCCAATTTTAAATGATGTAAGGGGTCTCATATCGGACAAATCACTTTTTGCCGAAATTTTCACCCTGAGGTTAAAGCTTGGAATGTGACAGTAATTTAATGCAAATCTAAGCGTCAATTTCCCCTTACATCAAATCTAAGCGGGTATTTCCCCTTACATCATGTAAAATTGGAAAAAAAGTTTATTTACTCTTGTTTCAATCTTCCCTGTGTGCGAAATTTCCGAATCTAAACTATTTATAAGAATACCGTAAACTACGTACCCTTTTGTACTACGTCCGTTTAACGTCTTTACTTTTTTCAAAAAATATTTCATTCAATTTTTAATTTTTCAGTTTTTAAATTTCAATTTTCATGTTTCGGTTGTGTAGGTGTAGAAAGAAATGGAATGTGAATAATCGTTCATGTGAATCATCTTGATAAAGGCCATTGGCCGAAACGTCATAAAGAGCTTTAACCAACAGATATATCAAGTCATTCCCTACGGAATATTTTGACAGTGTTAAATAATTTTGCTCAACTGAGATTTGTGAAAAGAAAGACGTAACAATCAGTAGTTTGACATGTAAAATCTAAGTTTTTAACGGTTTTTTCCGTTTACTTGAAAATCGCCTATTGTTATTGCTGTAAGCCACCTTACATACTTTCATTTTGCATGAAGGTAAGTAAAGAAATAAAGCTTGGACATCATTTCTATGTCTGTATTGTTTATCAACGAATGTTTCCTATTCGAACGCATCATAACGTGATCGAGACGTAACAAATTACGTCACAATAACGTTAAATTATGTCGTCAGAAATTTTCAATGAAAATAAAACCCACTCTGACATCCTTAGAGCTAGTTTACTTCGACTGTTTATGTTTTGTTTTAAAATTGTTTTGTAAGAATAAAACTTCATACATGCTAAGTTACGTCAAAGAAGGACTGACTGTAAAACACAGAAGATGGACAGACGACGGACGACAAAAAATAGGGTTTCCATTACCATAATCGTCTAGAGAATTCAGACGGACAAGCAAAGTTACCTAACGGTGTCAAATAATCAAAACATAAGAAGTCAATACCGGGTATGGGGAGCGTGTGTATTTGGTGACAAATTTAATCACAGATAAGTAATCACATCTTATCTAGAGAGTAACTCAATGTTTGATGGTGGTGATTTTAACCGTGATTGATTGACTGACCAGTAAATTCATTATCATTATACGTCACTTCAGGTTAAATACATGTATATCATTAGTGACAGCAACTTCCTGATGCATTGCATAGACATTTCATAGCTTTGCAATGAACCATCCGAAGCAGTGAGGGATCTTTTACGTACCACGCCTACCATGACACGAGACTTCGGTTTTTAATGTCTCATCAAAAGGACAAGACACCGATGCACAAAATGGCGAAAGTCAAAGCCAGGCCTCACAGTCACAAGCCTAGCACCTCATCCACTGCGCTGCATTGGCTCTTGTTAATATTTAACAGCGGCACACAAAATTGCGTTTCTGATTAACATTTATTAAAACAAATGGAAGTTCCCGATACCGCAAAAATTACTGAATTGTGCGAAATGTCAGATTTGTATTTTCGCAAAATCTACTCCAGCAGAAATAACTACGTTTACAGTACTTGACGTCACTTTATAAGCAGTATAAATTCACTTCCCAGAAAAAAAGAAACTGAAAATCGCCTCTAAGAAAACAAAAAAAAAAAAAAGAACAAAAAACCAAACAAACAAACAAACAAAAACAAACATATTTCGCTGTCCAGCGATGATAATTGCTTATCTCCGGATCGAACATTCCATGGTACAGCTGGGTGGTTATGCAATACAATAATTTCATGAAAATATTGTCGGGTAGTTTTATGTGATAACTATGTACATAAGTAGATGTAGAGGTTTTTCCGCTTGCGGTGTGTGCATTTTGCGTCAGGAGTGATCATCTTTAATATGTTGTACATTAGATTTCAGTTGAAAAGTTGAAGTTAATAGTTGAATCCACACTTTGCGTAACGGGTCAAAGGTCAATGGGGGAAATGCCCCTTTAGCAAAACCGATAATCAAAATGTGCCAAATTATTAAATCAAACGCTGCAACATTAAGAAAAAAATATCATAACCCTGTAGAGGTTAGTTTAAATAATAATTTTGAATAGAATTTAGATTAGTTTCATTCAATGTATTAGAAATATGTAGTTTTAATGTAGTACTACTGTCAAAGTAGCCAGTGACAGTGCCAACATCACATGTGGGCCGGTATGAACATTTGTATCAATGAATTATAACATTAGATATTGTTATAACGGTAGGTCCCATTTACTTTGAAAGAGGTTACAACATGCTTTAAGGAAGTCCCAGGCAGGAAAGGTGGAATGTAGAAGTGTACACATGTGTTGGTGTGTGGGGGAAATGGGGGCGGGGAGGGTGTGCAATGACATTAATGTTTTTGGTTAAAATTCCAAATGAATTAGGGACTCTAGGTTTTCCCATGTTGAAACCAACTTCTGGATTGGTGTATTATCTCACAATGGTATTATACATGTACACTACTGGAGAGGGAACGGTAATGTGAGATGCATTTGCTTGAGCATGATGAATACCAAAACACCATACCCGTAATTTATGAATTTTTTGAGCAAGCTAAGAGTTATTTGGTTTAAAATGAAATTTCATGTTATCATTTTTTACACATTTTCACAGTCTGGTGATGGGTATGTCTTGGAAATGAAACTTACTCACAAAGTAAAAGAAAAATACAAATTGGAAATATTTGTTGAAGCGACATGGGCAATGACTGTCCTTAAACCTTTTAAACATTTGGAAAAATGATTAGAAATTCAAGTTCTATACTGGAATACATTACTAGTACACTCCAGTCTTTTAATGATATTTTAGAGTATTGCAGGGTTTGGAATTTCCTACACACTGGCATCTACTTCAATGTATTTTGACTTCTTTCTCAAACTATATATAGGTAATTTTGTTTTTAATTCCCTAAAGATGTAGTATGTTCAAATCTCCTTTCGTAATTCAAAGGCTGTGTTAAAATTTTGCGACGTCATTTCTCCATGCGACCCTTGAGTCAAATGTCGTTATTCACATACATGTGTTTTTATTGCAAACTGCGTCCTGATTGAGTCCATGGTATCACATGGAACAAATAAAATAATGACAAGCTACACCAACTTCGGAATATTTAAACAATTTTTGTCTGGAGATTGCATGGAGACACGGAATCGCAAAACCCTGACATTGTGAAGACGGGTTTTCATTATCGAAAAACTATCACAAATACCATATAAAAGTCATAGTTTTACTTCAATTTATTCATCAATAACAATATAAGAGTTAACTACCAGAATACATGTAAATTCAAATACAATTACAATATTACTTGAATATAGTGTGATACCTATATTTAATTATATGGCTTGAATATCTGATTTCATTTATTACGATCATAATTATCTTATGTTAAGTCAATAAATGTTTGGCATAAATTTTTGAGAAAAAATGTTTAGTTCTGTATCCCTTACTCATGTATATACTTACTTGTATATTATTCAGCCATAAAAACAATTGTTAAAAACACCAGAAAAAAAATTGTAAGATTTATTTAGATTTTGCAACTGACACTACAATCATATTGAAGTATGTTATAGTACATTGATTGAAAAGAGATTATTTACTTTCTTATAATTAAACTTGTGCACAATAATTTCCCATAAATTTGCTCATATATAATTTGGTCAGTATATATCTGAATAATTGCATAATTGAATAACATTCATCATAATTTTGTTCTGCAAGAACTGGATTTATACATTATACATGTAATTGTAAATTGACTTTAACCTTTGTGAATCTCGTAGCTAGCAAAACCATCAGAATGCAAGACTGGCACCTTTTCTACTTAACCATCTGTACTAATCATAACTGTGATAAGGTGTTTTGCATTTCTACATAAAATCAGAATCTTCAGTTAAGGAGATTTGAAAAGAAAACTTTTTAAAAAGGAGATTAGTATAAACAAACAAAGGGTAAGATATTGTATTAAACACTACACTGCCTTTTTCATGGTGAAATTTCGCGAGATTTTTAACTGCTGAAAATGCAGATGTCTATACACATCATAATAATATACACAATAAAGGTAGAACTTATAGTATAACAACAGCAAGATAAATCCTAAATAAAGTCTAGTTAGCAACACTCTGCTCTTTGGTATGCACTCTCATCATCCTGAATAACAACATAATTGTAGACAGGACAAAAATAAACTTTTCTCTATGATGTCATTTGCGCTACAGTAGTTCTTTTTTTTTTTTAAACATCGAATATCTTCACTGAACGATGTACTCCGCCATTGTTTCCATTGTAAACAACGCGAAAGTTTTCCCCATTGACCCTTGACCCGTGACGTCATATTGCTGCTATGACGTGGGTGTGGATGGGTCTATACATACATCGCTGTGGGACTGATTTGTGACGTTATTTTTGCAGAAGTTTCCTATTTCAACTTCGCCTTCGTCGTCCTTTTCTTATGTGATTAATGAGACTATTTCACAAACGCTTAGATGATCCAGATTCGTGATTGGTTATAAGGTATACTACTCGAGATTTATCTTCAATTTCTAAGAAGTAAAATCTTATTTTTTTAATCTTTTGTTTACCAGGACTATTTTCTTCAAAGAGAAAATATTGAAATATATATAATCTATGTATACTTCTTCATGAATTCAAATGCGGATTTCAAAATATTTATATTGATTGATTGATTGATTTTTGTTTAACGTCACACCACGAATATTTCGCGTATATAGTGTCGCATCTGCCTGATGAGGGGCATAACCATTTTGACCTTTGCAAGGGACCCTCCCGAAACATTGAGGGATCTTTAACGTGCCATGCATACCACGACACGGGGCCTCGTTTTTACTGTTTCATCTGAAGGAAGTAACACCAGCATGACCAGAGCGGGACTTAAATCCCGGCCTCCCGAACAGGAGGCGAGCGCGATACCACTAGGCACATATTGGACTGAAAATTTGCATTATTGCTTACGATAAAACCAAAGTCATATCCCATAATGCATTCGGAATTTCTCCCACCTCTTCTTATTAAACGATCGGGGATTAACCATACGCATACACGTAAAGGTGGTTAACCCCATTGCTCTTGTCATATTTGAGGACGTCATATAATGGCGTCATTCTTTGTATCGACGCCCACGTTACAACGTCAATCTAGATATACATCATACAAGATTTTCAAGCGTGGTATTATAAACACCAATAAAACTCAGGTGTGTATGGAATCTTTAAAGATGGAAAGATTTTTACCTGTAGTTATTAAAGTCTTTGATGTTTGTATCTGTAACTGTAAGTTTAAAACGCAACATTGTCAGTGGTAGAAAACATGCCACACTCGAGATATGGACATGCCACAAAATCTTACATATGACAATCTATAACTAATGTCAAAAAACGGATTAACTATTGATGGCAATGGGGCTGACCTGAATGGAATTTCTTTATTAGAAATAGTACAAGATATACGTCAGTGTGTTTGCATTGGTATCACAAGTTTATTGGTTTTTTTTTTTTTCATTTCTTTATTTTATTTTATATATTTTTGTTTTATTTCATTTCATTTTCTTTTACTTTTTTTCTTTTCTTTTTGTTTGTTTGTTTGTTTTATCTTATCGACCACCCCTCTTTCAGCACGTTGATTGTGACACACACGATCCTGGATCCCGGATAATGCGCCACCTGTTGTTCGCATTCTGCCTTAATTCCTGGAGACAACAGGAGAGAGATTAAAGCATGTTTTGTTGTTGTTCAAATATCTGACAACACTTCACCGACTATGTCAGAAGCATATGAATGCAAAATCAACTATCAAACAATAGCCAAGATTAATATTTATTCACAGTGGATATTAAAATCATATATTTATTGATAGCTTAATAATTCATATAATCATTAATCAAAATAAAAAATATTAAACATCTAGGGTTTGAACAGTCCTTTTACTTCAAAATAGCATGTTAAGTAAGACAGGCGTTATAATAATTTTTACTACATAAGTTGCGTGGCATTTAATGATTAACATATCATAAACAATAACACGGAGGTAAACTCTACTAATATGTTTACACTGTCTTTGAAATAAAAGAAGGATAACTCTTGTTTACTATTCACAAAGTAGGGGGGGGGGGGGGAGTTGCAGTCTCGAATGACTAATGTTTTACACAATTTGGTCTGGAAAGAGGGGAGTGCAGTCCTAAAAATGGTCGTACATAAACTTTTTGGTAACATTTTCCGACCACGAGAGGGAGAGGGGGGGGACGGGGTTGCCGGGGGTAGCAAACCAATCACTTATCCCCACCCCCATCCCAATACCCCAAATTCCGCCAATGTAATTAAGTCGCATGTTTTGAATAATGAATAAACAAGGATGAAGGACACATATGACTAAATATGAAATGAACCCTGGGTAAGTGGAATATCTTATAACTACAAGGCAAACATTTCCTCAATAAGGTGTTTGTCGTGATCAAATCTAGATTTTGTTCTTACTTTCGGTTTACCTTGCTGACGTAAGGTGTTTGTCATGATATAATCTAGATTTTGTTCTTACTTTCGGTTTACCTTGCTGACGTACAACTTATCAGTGGCTCATAGCATTGATGACACACAAACTATGAGCAAATATATAATGTGGATAAGTTGATAATATTACTGATAGAGCTTTACGTTATAGGTACGAGTAAAGACCGCCATATGTTTACATAAGACCAAATGATAAAAGGGAAGAGGTGTATTCACGTATTAAATTTCATCTGTGTTCTTAAATTCCAGTAGCAAGGTATTAATATGGCTATTAGGGCTATTCCATTCTGATAATTAATGTAGTGGTAGATGGTATATGTATGTGTAGAAGATACCATTTAATTCTTAAGTGGTGTTGGCAAATTTGGATAGATTCTAAAATTTAAAATAAGCTTAGGGCAAAATATTTTTTTGTCATGACCCGCCTCCTCCCCCTTCCGCTTGTTCCGATTGAGTGATATAAAAGTAAGAACAGAGGAACAGATTTAATGACAGATCTGTGTATGGGAGAAAGAGAAAGAGAGACAGAGGGACAATCGTTAATTTTAGATCAGTGGCGGATCCATGATTTCCGAAAGAGAAGGGGAGCACATGTGTATTAGCCAAACTACTCAGCCATTTTTGGTGCCAAATTTTAATTTTTACTAATAAATTTGTGGCGAAAAGGGGAGGGAGGGGGCTTTCATACCCTCTTCCCCATTTACCCTCACTTCTACCCTGTACCACATACATCTGATTAACCACTCCATCATCTCTCACACCCTCCTCCCCATTTACCCTCACTACTACCCTGTACCACATACATCTGGTTAACCACTCCACGATCTCTCATACCCTCTTCCCAATTTAACCTCACTTCTACCCTGTACCACATACATCTGATTAACCACTCCATGATCTCTCACACCCTCCTCCCCATTTACCCTCACTTCTACCATGTACAACATACATCTGGTTAACCACTCCATGATCTCTCATACCCTCTTCCCCATTTACACATATTTCTACCCTGTACCACATACATCTGGTTAACCACTCCATGGTCTCGCATGCCATCTTCCGCATTTACCGTCACTTCTATCCCTGTACCACATACATCTGGTTAACCACTCGCCGATCTCTCTTACCCTCTTCCCCAATTACCCTTATTTCTACCCTGTACCACATACATCTGGTTAACCACTCCATGATCTCTCACACCCGCTTCACCACTTACACTCACTTCTACCTTGTACCACATACATCTGCTTAACCACTCCATGATCTCTCATACCATCTTCCGCATTTATCCTCACTTCTACCCTGTACCACATGCATCTGGTTAACCACTCCACCATCTCTCATACCCTCTTCCCCATTTACCCTCACTTCTACCATGTACCACATGCATCTGGTTAACCACTCCATGATCTCCCATACCCTTTTCCCCATTTACCATCACCTCTACCTTGTACCACATACATCTGATTAACCACACAACAATCTCTGATACCATTTAAACTCATTTGTATCCTGTACTACATACATCTAGTTAACAACTCCTCGATTTCTGATACACTCTTCGCCACTTATATATAATTATTTCTTTATTTATTTACTTCTATCATGTACCACATACATCTGGTTAACCACTCCATGATCTCTCATACCCTCCCCCCACCCCATTTACCCTCACTTCTACCCTGTACCACATACATCTGGTTAACCAATCCATGATCTCTCACAAACTCCTCCCCATTTACCCTCACTTCTATCTTGTACCACATACATCTGGTTAATCTACTGATTTAAACCTCAGCTTGCCGACGACTGATATAAGAGAAAAGTAGGTTACTGACGTCACATTTTCGGAAAATCATTGCGAATGGGGTGTGTGTTTTGGACATAGAGCTATATATTTGAATTTTGTCTTCATTGTTAGTGAGGTGAGTTTATTTTTAAAGTACTATTATTTATAGGAGGATTACATTATTTCTTGAAATGTTATACCTATAATATACCTGATATACATGTGTATGAAATAGACATCAACATTGACACGGGACTTTTACTTTCGGTTTACATACCTAATGATAAAGTAGCAATGATTGACTTTTATCGGGGTTGGAAAAGCGGTCCTACTACTTACCGGATTGACTGCGGAATTACCGGATTGACTACGGAATTACCGGATTGACCAAAAAAGTTACCGGATTGACCAGTTTTTTTCAATTTTTTTTGCAGATATGGATCGAGTGATTTTAGTTACAGGTATTACGCGACTTTTTAGGCAAAAAACGCATTCCGGGAAGTTGTAGTAATAGTTGGAATTTCCTCCGTTTGCACCGCGGCGTAAAGAGAGATAACTCTAGTTTCTTAGTGGTATGAATCGGGAATATGAATTTGTGTACATAGCTTAATTTACATTGACCAAATTACATGAATATGAATTTAATTATTTAATGTCATTTTATTTGCAGGTTTCAAATATATCAAGTCAATACAAGTCAAGTTGAAAATATTACAACTGGATGAAGATATAAATATTACAAATTAACGTTTCCAAATTACGATATAACTATAATTATATTAATGTTATGCTAAAAGCATGTATTTGCTTAAAGCTCAATAAAATATATATATATAAAATAAATTAAATATATATAAATACAGAGTATAGAAAATAAGAACAAGTACATTTACTAAACAACTTGAAAACTATCACGTACTTTGAATGCCTCACGGATATATTTACCAAAGTTACACAATTCGCGAATGTTATTGCTGCTCAAAAGTTGTGTCATTTTGAATTTAAATTTGAATTTGGATTTAAAACATAGAAAGCGTATTATTTTGTAGTAGTTGGTTATATTTACAAAATAAGGAGGGTCCATATACGTTCTGGGTGAAGTTCTAAAATTCAGATAAATATATGTCAATTAATGTATGATATATATTGTGTTCATCTTGAAGTTAAATTATTACTTTATATTTGCATTATCTGATGTACCAAATGACATAAAGAAATAAATGAAACAAAACTAAACTGAATGGTCGAGAGTAGATTATCGACCAAGTACTTGTCTATAGTATTGCGTAATATTACGACCACGGGTTAAATGAATGGATGAATTATCACACCTTGTGTCATTTAAAGGTATTAATTAGCGACACTTCCGACGGTCGGGGTATTAAAAAATAATGCTAAGAATATTTAGATGAATCATGAAACACTTGAGGACAACTACATTTTATCTACTGTAAAAGAAAGATTAATTGATATTCATAAACAATCACTTATGTCAGAAATTAATGCATCATCAAAAGTTGTTTTGTATAAACAACTAATTGATAAAGTCACGCTACAATCATATTTAACAAAACCTATATATGATGAATATAAGAAACCTATCAGTAAGATACGTCCCTCAGTTGATCATAGCGAAAATGCACACTGTTAATAAATGAAATTGGTAAATATTACTAAGAAAAATACAAATTAGACCACATTGAAAAAAGAAGAGAGAGAGAAAAAACACCCCAGGAACAAGCAAAGGTATATATAGTTATAATATACAATGAATGATATCAGATAAATAGAAGCATACTTTGACAGAGAAGTACTGAGTGCCATTATATTTGTATGTGTAATAACCCGGATCCATTATGAACATGTAGAATATTCCACTTTACATGTCATTAATTGTGTCTATTTTAGAAACAGCCGCGAACAACCTCTTAATTTGTTTTGTTTTGTTTTCTTCTTCATTTTATTATTAAGTTATTTATTAAACAACAAACACAAATTTGATAATGATAATTCTTTATTCTCGGCTATCTATATATTACTTGTAATAGGACGAATTTTGGATATTTTTATACAAAACTGGAGTCATGAAATTAGAATGTCACCAAAACTACAAGTCTTTTCTCAAATTAAAGATAATTTTTTGTGCTCTTCTTATTTGAATAATATTCTGAATAAGAATTTGCGTTGTGTTCTCACGAAAGGTGGAAAGGGGGGGGGGGGGGTAACAGGATGACTTTGTAAACAAAAACCGGCATGCGATGTAATAAAATCTTGTAAATTATTTCGTATTGCGCGTCTGAAAATACACAAAGTTCACACCCCCTCACATAAAATCAAATGGTTGTCCCGTAACAAACATCATGTAGTCATGAATATAGAGGCAATGCGAGAATTTTTATCTGAAAGGGGAATGGCAACCAAAGGCACTAAATCTGAACTTGCAGCCCTATGCTTTGCAGCACAGCAGCTTAAAATTGATAAAGTGTTGTCAGCCAAGCAAATTTCCGAGCAAAACAAATGTGACTATCAAAATCTTCTCAAAATAGATGGTAAACAAATAAAAGACCCCCTCCAAATATTGTCATATTTAATGGGTTACTCAAAGCCAGTCCATGTCAGAGCTACTAAACATGGGTTAGAGACTGAACCTGAAGCAAAGAAAGTGTACTTGGATCAGTACTGTAAAAGGCATGTTAGTGTTTTCCATTCAGAGTGTGGCCTTTTTGTAGACAAAACGTACCCATTTTTGTCAGCATCACCCGATTAACTAGTTTCTTGTTCATGCTGTGGGCTTGGTTTGTTAGAAGTAAAATGCCCATTGATAGGGAAATGTGACAAGTGTACTTCATTCTGTACTTGTCAAATTCTGTCGTACCTTACTATGAAATCTGGTGAGAATTTAGTTTTGAAGGAGAATACTATGTACCTTGCACAAGTGCAGGGACAGATGGCCATAACAGGAAGGAAGTGGTCTGACTTCTTTGTGTACACTGTAAATGGCCACTTCTTACAAAGAATTGTTTTCAACAGTGAATACTTTAGTAAAATTTTGAACAATTTGGTTCTTTTTTTTCAAAAAGTACATGATACCAGAAATTTTGTACAGAAATTTGCAGTCTTCTTTGCAAAATGACAGAGTAGAAGAGCCAATGTGTATTGAAGGTGACAATGTTGCTTCTCCTACTGGTACCATCTCATTCTGTCCTGTTTGCAGATATGTTATAAAGGAGGAAAATGATATTACAGCTTTAAAAGACCAGAGTGTGTGTTGTGACGTTTGCCAAAAGTGGTACCATTTTGCCTGTGTAAAAGTTACAAATGCATCACTGTCGAAAATCCAAACATGGTGTTGTGAAAAATGTAAATAGAGAATTGTGTGTAAATTTTCAAGTGCATAAGATGTTGTTGACATGACATGGGTTTACAGAAGGTGACATTTTATCCCTGTCACAATGCAATGCGTTGCAACCGGGATATAGTAACGCTCCTGTGCCAATATCATATCATTATAATTGGCAACAGAAAACAAATGTGACTCTCAGTCAGCCATTTCACATGGTTTGTAATTCAAATTTTAAACTATGAACACTGTACATACATATATACATGTATAATAAAAAAGATATTGAACATATTTCATGCAAAATATGGAAATGATTAATGTATGAGTCCATGATGTTATTATTAACATAGTGAAAAGATTTATTACTTTTGTTGTCTTTGCATTAATGACATATTAAACTATTCTTTCATAGAAATTGTTTAAAAATTCGAGCAAGTTTCCTTGATTGAGTCATTTAATTGTTGTGACAGAATCATCACAGCTTGTGTTTGTTTAGCCTTGTAACCACATCAAGTAAACTTTACTGTAAAGGGTAATCTGGCAGCTCCATGTCACATGCAGACAAGATTATTCATATTAATTTGGTACATGTAACTTTGACAGGTGACTGTTCATGTCTGTGTGTGATATTGAGTCGCCATATTACGATTTACCTGTTGCAGAAATAAGGTTGAATGTACACAGACTGTAAAGATATGATGATTCTATGACAACAATGAAATGACTTGATCAAGAAAACTTGCTTGAATTTTGAAACAAGCTTCAATTCTGCATCTTGCACTACTTTTGATCAGAAAGCACTATTTTTGATTTGAAACTATTTCACACCACAGCTTGTGCTCATCTGTTTGTTTCACAAACTTGTAGATTATATTTGGAAATATGAAAATGCTTTAATTCAAAGCATCAGAAAATGAACAAAATGTGTTTGTGAAACATGAATGCCCCAAATGGCAGCAAAGTCCAAGGTCATGGTCAAGGTCACAAATCTTAGTTTCATTTGAAAAAACTTCATTATTGGAGTATGCATGCATGCCAAGTATGAAGTCTATATCTCTTTTAGTTCAAAATTTATGGCAGTTTAAAAGCCCAACCGAATTATAGACTGGCAGACAGACGAACAGGTGATCCAAATGCTATAGTTCAGATCAGGGCATAACAATTATCTTTGAAAATATGTAAATATAAATATTAATATTAGAATGTGTTTCATAAATATTTAAATACTGATTACACAGCCACTTAAGCTAGATTTGCCAGCTTCAGTGCATTGTCCAATACCATAACTGTTTGTAGCATGGACTTATACAAAAGATTCATATATGCAGTTCATGCATATGCAAACATACTGTTCAATAACTTATACTTGTTACTGGTAGCTTATAATTGTCTTATATAATGTCCCTATTCCTGTGCAGAAGTATAAAATGTACATTCTTAGTAGAATTTCACATGTTTTTTCATATCATAAGTATGTATGTTTGAAAGTTATAAACACAAGTTTCAGGTAGGCAAACATATATGAACCAGTTTCACGTTGTACTAAGCTTGTCCACTTTAAGCGACCTGCAGTGTCTTTTTTTCAGCTGGAAATGTAAACAGCTGAAAAGGTCTGGGACAGCTACATTTCTTCTTTTCACATTGATGTTGTTCACAAAATGATTTTTCAAATTTTTTCAATTTGTAACCGTTGTTTTTACAAGCAGCAATTGCACAAACTCGGTTGGACATGCTTGTTCAAATCATGCTTAAAGAACATGGCGAAAAAAGTCAAGAAATCGATATAATTTACCCACTACAGCAACCTTATCCACTGAAATGCATTCAACAGTCACCAAATTAGTATAATCTAGATTTGAAGCAGTAATCAATAACATGCATGCATGCAGCTCAAGTATATACAAATCCCAGTATAGATAGCAAATTCAAACAATTTAATACTGTGCAAAATGCATTGAAATTGTTTATTGTGCACCCTTAGATGGCTTGGTAAACAAACAAATAATTATTACTAATATCAGTGACAGATACTGTGAGTGCATCCATTGCGGCTGTCTGGTACAATTGGGGTGGGGTATGAGTTTTTTTATCACCTTTGGTGCATAGTAAAGTTTTCATTTCGTCTGTGTGTCAAACTTACTATATTATTTAATGCTACCAAAGATGATGCACTTGGAACACTACAGCTAGTGTTTCATTTCGACTAAAGAATATCAAAGTTAGCAATGAGTGTTATATGGAGAAGGGACTATATATAATTCACAATCTTCTGGATCTGTCACTGAAGGAAATGTAGGTAAAAATCAACCATGCAAGCTAGTGTTGCTAATAATAGTATTACATGTACATAAAGAAAAGGTTGGCTAGATGTTCAATTTTAATATACCTTTTTATGTCACCTAGCTGCGCTTAGCAGTGACTTAGAGTGACTTGTAGGGATCACTTTGTCCAGCATCTGTCTGTCTGTCTGTCCGGTAATCACACTTTGGTACATGTAGTCACATTTTACTATCAAAGCTACCTCGGGCGACATCCGTGCGATGAACACTCTGGTTTTGTATTTGAAAGGGGTAGGGGCCTACTATGGACACATTCTGTGACAGAAACACTTGCAGTGCAGTTAATTAAATTTTGAGAAAACTTCATCAACAATAAACACAGGTGGCACAATAATACAAAGGCAATACATTTTAGTAATGACTTGAAATTTTGATATGTAAAGGTACTAGATCTCTGAACATCGAGTGTTGATAAATCGCTGTATTGAATCCACAGCGGTAGACCAAGTTTGTTCAATTAAGTCACATTTACATGTACCTTCACTATATAGATCTATAAGTCATTGTGAGGATCAACTGCATGTACATAAAGGTTATTATCTCTTTAGTGACCTCGCAATTTGGCCATATAAGCAGAATTTGGATACAGGTGCTTTGAACGACCACAAGTCTACGTCGTGGATTCAGTAAAGTGTTAATTGCCTTCGAGACTGATGGAGTTAATAATTTTACTATCTCTATACTGGAGTGTATATGCATGTACATTATACACATAATTCTATGTTGACCTGTGAGAATGGATTAGGACACAATATCATATCAACTATAAAGTAAACTGGTAACAAAAAGTTTCAAAATAAACGAAGGAATGGATAGGGTAAATAAATCCCCCCACCCCACTGGTTTTACTCTGCATATCATGGACTTTGTACTTTCTGTACGGTCAGTCATTTATCTGAGGTCTATACATTTAACAAGTTTATTGACAATAATGCCGAGTAAGACACTTGATATATATTAATATATGTATCCGTTAAGATATATTGGACACGCCCCCTTTTGCCACTTGTTTATTTTAGTACTAATAACAATGATTCATGTGTTAATATTGCACGCATAAGAACGAGATCATGTAAAGGTAATGCATCGGAAGTAAATTTCATTCACTGTATGTGATAAAACACTTTCTATTTGCCGTGAACGTCGCTCAAAATCAAACTCACTTTTTGCGTTTTTGTATTTGCCGCCATGTTGTTTTAACCGAAGGCCACTTACGTTCAAGAGGAAAAAAAAATGGCCGCCGCTAAGTGTTGATTCAAGTATTATGAGATTGCCGATTAAAGGCCATGAAGGCAATTAGAGAAATTAAACTCCCATAAAAAGAAGAAATATGAATACATTGGTTTTACTTGAGATATGTACTACAAGAACTTGTAAACAACGGATTTTAAAAATAATTTTGGAACGAAAGATAAAGCGGATCTGGAAGAGGGGGGTGGGGAGGGTTACGGGTGTCTAATTTATAATCCATATAAATAATGTACACTATTGTTATTAATCATTGTATATTTCAGTCCTACGCTCCCATGTGACAAACAGCTCTGTATACTATCTATAAATTCATCCATATCTCAGTGTCTCGATTATACTGTGGATTACTTCCCCGCCTGTCCGTCCGTCTATATGTACTAATACTGCTTCAGAAATATTTCCACACTTATTGTATATATTCAGTTTTCAAGTTTTGTCCGATTGACGGTTATACTATATCATCTTATCTATAAACATCTCTTGCTAGTAGCATCCTAATGCGAATAGTCAGGTGCTGTCTACGGACACTATATGGCAGTATGTACTCAATGTACTTAATATAAGTATCTTTATATTCTGTTTTATAAGCAATATGATTTAATAAGCTAATTGTTATGTTCATAGATATTATTTTATATTTCTATTACATTTCAGAAAATACTCCATACGCCATTAAAAGGTGCCTAAGGCAGATGCTGACGTCATGGATGACGCGCATGCGCAGTGGTCAGCCGTTTGCGATTTCTGTGACAATACAGCAGAACACTACTGTAAGACATGCGAGATCAAACTCTGCTCACCCTGTAAAGACGACCACTTATCCAAGAAACTTTACCGACACCATGAAGCTGTGCCATACACGTCCGGAGTAGGACAGACAACGGAGACACAGACCGAGTGTTCCAATCATCCTGGAAAGCGTTATCAACTTTACTGCAAACCATGTGAAGTTCCTGTGTGTCTTACATGTATAGTGGAGAATCACAACGTGCAGCACAATCTCATGAACATTACTGATGCCTACGAGGCCATCAAACCTACAGCCATGTCCCAACTGCAGACAATGTCTCAGACAATCCGACCACGTCTGCAGAAGGAATTGGAAGGATTAAGTAATTCACAAGAGGAAATCCTTAATGCCATTGCTGATATCGAACAGAGAATGAAAGACAGAGCACAACATATCCATAAAGAGGTAGATGACATACTGGCAAGGAACATGAAGGAAATACAGAAGATCAAGGATGGTACCATTATTCCACTGTTACAGGAAGGAGTCAGGAAAACCAAGGAAAAGTTAGACCACTTTGCCGAGGAAATTCTCTCGTATGACATGCATCTACGATCAGCTGACCCCGTTGACTTACTGAAATTCATGAAACAACGGCATGACCCAGTGGATATGTCTACGAACCAGGTTGATGCTACTCAGCTTCTTCCATCATTTACGCCAGGCCGCATATCAAGAGAAAACCTACGACAACAGTTTGGAAAACTAGTTACTATGGATCATACAAAGCCTCCACATACAACCAGTAGTAAATCAGAGTCAGGGGACATTGAAACAGACAACTCAAACAGGGATGGTAATGTAAAAACATTGTATACAAAACACGAGCAGGATAGCACAGCATTAAAACTGATCCCGAATCCAGTGTGTGAGACTAAGCTCACTATGAAGCACAGCGTATGGGGACTAAGACTACGATCACCAAATGAAGCCTGGGTACATGGTTATGGTACCACAGAGTTTGATTTATTGGAGAGGAGTGGTAACTTGGTCCGTACTGTGGATGCTGGATGTGGACTGAATTACTGGTCCGGTATGTGTGTAACAGATGATGGTGGACTAGTGTACAGTGATTACAGCAATCGATGTATCAGGTCATTATCTCCACGTGGTCAGGTCAGCACACTCTTCACCACGGAGGGTTCCACACCACGAGGTCTATGCCGGCTAATGAGTGGGGAGCTGGTGGTCGGTATGGAGGGGGGAGTTATAAGGTTATACAATGCTGACTGGCGGATAGTCAGAGAGATAAAGAGTAAACACGTGAATAAGCCTTACTATATTACATTCAACAAACAGACCGAGGATATCTGCGTGTCGGATGGCAATAAGAAGATCGTAGTACTTAAGAAGAATGGGGACCATCGATTCACATATACCGGGCACGGCAGTGATTCTAGGTTTGATCCTCGTGACCTGTGCTCTGACCGTCAGGGTCGTCTCCTTATCACAGATTATAATAACCACCGTATACACATAGTGGACCAGGATGGTCGGTTTATACAGTACCTGGCTACACAGAAGGATCGGATCCAGTATCCTGTGTCTATAGACGCAGACGATCATGGACACACCTGGGTGGGAGGGTGGGGGTCATGCAAGGTGAAGATTATCAGATACTTACAGTGACCTTATCATTTTAATTCTATAAACTTGATTCATTCGTTTCATTATGTTATGTAAATACTCCATTTTCTGAAGCATTCCCGAAAGTGAAAAACGACGTACTATATAGTGTACATGTGAAGTTACTTATTTATGATAAACACTTCATAGTACAGAATGCTGAATTGGTAAATTGTTTAGAGAAGGCAGGTTGGAGTTTTGATTTCTATTATTCTTGAATGATTAAATAATGAAATCATTAAATATTTTTACTTCTTTCTACTCATGAACAAATTCGTTGCACTTGATATTCATGGGAATTCCGATTTGGATGGATGGATAAACAGGTCGTAGATTCGAATCTTGTCAGAGTCAAAATAATATGCTTTTAACAACAGATAAATACAAAGGCTCAAGTGATCTATTGTTAAAGCGTGCCCTTCTTACTCACCTGAGCCTTTGTCCTAACTCACCTAAGCCACTTACTCAAGTTACCTATTGTTATGGCCTGTCGTTCTCACTAACATAAGCTAAAGGCTGAGCGAGAGCTTAACATAAGTATTCTATACTTGTTGCTTGATCCTAAATTTTATTAGTCTGAAAATCGATATTTCTTGCATTTGCCTCAATAAATAATGTTTAAACCAAAGGCTGAAGTGAACCAGTGTTATAGTGTGACGTCGTAACCCACATAACCCAAAGGCTCAATTGACCTATTGTTATAGCGTGACCTCTTAACCCACCTAACCCAAAGGCTCAAGTGACCTATTGTAATAGAGTGACTTCTTAACCCACCTAACCTAAAGGCTTCAGTGACCTGTTGTTATAGCGTCACGTTGTATCTCACCTAAGCCAAAGGCAGAAGTGACCTATTGTTATAGCGTGGCCTCCTAACCTACATAACCCAAAGGCACAAATCACCTATTGTTATAGCGTGACCTCGTAACCCACCTAACCCAAAGTCTCAATTGATCTTTTGTTATAACATGACCTCCTAACCCACCTAACCCAAAAGCTTAAGTGACCTATTGTTATAGGTTGACGTCTGTCTGTTGAAAGAGTTCATACTTACGACTTTTTCTCAACTGTTGCGTGGAGTTCAATGAAACTTGGTTGATATGAGGTACTAAAGGTTCCATAGAAGTGTGTTTTACTGGATCCTGATGCGGATTCAGGGCGGGGCGACGTAGTCTCAGAGATGATCTTCCGTTTACAAACTTATTCAGACTGGTTGCAGGGATCATAAAACAAATGTATAAGATTGATATAGAAGGATGCTCTAAGATGAGTTGCTGTCCTATTGCAAAATAATTTTTCCCGGATTAATAAATGTGATGTTTGTAATGTCAGTATGTAACAATAAACTTTGGTCTACTTAGAACTAATTGGAAGATATTGATATTGATGGATACCAAGTTATATTGCAGAGAGAAGCCTTGTAGCTGTCTTCAACTTTTTCTGGAAATATCTGTTTGAAGGGGAAATTGATTGTTTGTATGTTTGTTTGTTGTTTGTTTTATGGAGGTTTTTTTATTTAGTTTTAGTTTGTTTGTTTGTTTGTTTTATATATTCTTTATCATGTCTTGATTATTTAATGTAGATGAACAAGTGTGCAGTATTTTATTAGTTTCAAAATCAATATGCAATAAATTTATGGCGAATAAGCAGACAATTGTTTGCGAATGAGCAAATTGTTCTCGGGTGAGCTACATAGACCCACTCAGGCATCTTCTTGTTTTGTTTTGTTTTGTTTTGTTTTTTTATTTATTTTTTTTTCAAGTTACTGTTGCTTAAACTGAAGCCAACAAAATCATCATCGCCTCAACAATATCAAGATCACCAAAGAAATTAACAAATTAACATCGTAAAAATATAACGGCCACTTCAACAATTAACATCATAACAATGTAATGATCAGCTTACCAGTCAAAATCATAACAATATAACGATCACCTGACCAATCAACATCATAACAATATAACGATCACCTTACTAATTAACATTATACCAATATAACGATAACTTTACCAGTCAACATCATAACAATATATTTTATCACCTGACCAATTAACATTATAACTCTAAAGCGATCACCTTAGCATTCAACATCATAACTACTTTTGTATTCAAAGATCATCTTTCCAAATCAACATTATATCAATGACACGATCACCTTACAATGGATATCGTACCTATGTGAATGTTTTACTGGTGATATTTTAACTATTTCTATTTATCTCTATAGAAGATAAACATATACATGTGTTACACCGATATTATGGACGTCTGTGTATTTTTCATTTAATGAGGATATCAAGACATAAACATGGCGGTGTTTACAATCTGATTTGATTGAAATCGGAATCATATGCAACCTCTTGTGCATTACTTTCTCTGCCTTTATGCTCTTCAGCAGAGACGATTCGGGTTCGATTCTCGGATTGTGCCGCTATGTTTTAGAGCTTTAACAGCCTGCCTCCATGTCATGATATTACTGTAAAGCTGTCTAAAGCGACATAAAAACACATTTACAGTCCTTTGTTTTCTGATTTCATGAACAGAGAGTATACGACTTTTTATTTTTATTGTGGAAGAACTTGTCGTTTAGTATTATATTTATGCATCTATTTTCGAGTGAGGAAAAGCTAAATATTTTGTTATAAAGAATCAAATATATTCAGCTGAACGTATACTATACTTAAAGACGGATAACTCGTATAACATGGTGAAGAGGTTTCCACATTACCTATGTATATATATATATATATATTATTATTATTATTATTATTATTATTATTATTATTACCGTTGTTGTTGTTGTTGTTGTCGTCGATGATGATGATGGTGGCGGTTTTTTTTTTGTTTTTGTTTTTTTTTTTGTTTTGTTTTTTTGTTTTTTTTTGTTTGTTTGTTTGTATTACACTAAGTGTGTTTCATTTATATGGTAACGGCGTAAACCAAAACAGCCGGATATCTATGCAGCGGACCACCCGGAAGTGGTGAGGGTTGACGTGTTAGGTCTATTGTGACACGAGATCTCGGTTTGTATTGTCTCGTATCTACGATACTGAGGAGCCACCGGTAGGATTCTAATAAATGACCTTCCTGTCACGAGCTAGGCACTCAATGGATAGAGTAACACCGTCTCCTATAAACGGGAAAACAACAGTACTTCATCGTCAAGGTGAGGTATGAACAACAATGGCAATAATTATGCTTAAATAATAAATAAATAAATTAAAATCAAAATCAAAGGATTGAAAGTCCTAAGAGTCGGTATCTTAGTTGAAGAAGGCAATATTATCTTACCATAATGGAGTTTTCGTTACCATTTGACAGCTTTTCTGGGAGACTCGAGCTCAGAAATAAAATAATAATAGTAATAAAATATAATAATAATAATAATAACAATGGTAATAATAATAATAATAATAATAATAATAATAATAATAATAATAATAATAACCATTTGTGGTCTTCTCTTTTCTATGAGGTGCTTCCTACTTCGGTCTTCTCCTTTCTATGAGTTGCTACCTATTTCGGTCTTCTTCTTTCTATGAGTTGCTGTCTACTTTAGTCTTCCCCTTTCTATGAGTTGCTACCTACTTCGGTCCTCTCCTTTCTATGAGTCGCTTCCTACTTCGGTCTTCTCCTTTCTATGAGTTGCTGCCTACTTCGGTCTTCTCCTTTCTATGAGTTGCTACCTACTTCGGTCTTATTCTTTCTATGAGTTGCTGTCTACTTCGGTCTCTCCTTTCTATTAGTTGCTGCCTACTTCGGTCTTCTCCTTTCTATGAGTCGCTTCCTACTTCGGTCTTCCTCTTTCTATGAGTTGCTGTCTACTTTAGTCTTCTCCTTTCTATGAATTGCTACCTATTTCGGTCTTTTCCTTTCTATGAGTTGTTTCCTCCATCGGTCTTCTCCTTTTTATGAGTTGCTGTCTACTGCAGTCTTCTCCTTTCTATGAGTTGTAACCTACTTCGGTCTTCTCCTTTCTATGAGTTGCTACTTACTTCGGTCTTCTCCTTTCTATGAGTTGCTTCCGACTTCGGTCTTCTCCTTTCTATGAGTTGCTTCCTACTTCGGTCTTCTTCTTTCTATGGGTTGCTGTCTACTTTGGTCTCCGGGTACTTCACAGTGCTGTTAGGATTAGTGTTTTATGGAATAAGGCGAGACAAGGAAAGAACGAAAACGATACAGTAAATATGACCAAGAGAGCTTTAGCTTAGTCAGAGCCTCTGATTTATTTATTCTAAAATTAACAATAGACAACGACTACAAGGAATCTATTATGCAGTAGATTGTATACATATATTTCACAGTAACTAATATACGATCGTCTAGAAAATCCAGACGGACAAGCAAAGGTACCTAACTGTGATTTTGTATGGTGTCAAATAATCAAAACATAAGATGTAAATACCCGGTATGGGGAACGTGTATTTGGTGACAAATTTAATCACAGATAAGTGCTTGATAATCCGGATCGAACATTCCATGGTACAGCTAGGTGGTTATGCAATACAATAAAATTCATGAAAATATTGTCGGGTATTATTATACGATAACCATGTACATACCTAGATGTAGAGGTTTTTCCGCTTGCGGTGTGTGCATTTTGCGTCAGGAGTAATCATCTTTAATATATTGTGAATTAGATTTCAGTTGAACAGTTGAAGTTAATAGTTGAATCCACGCTTTGCGTAACGTGTCAAAGGTCAATGGGGGAAAAGCCCCTTTAGCGATGATAAAAATGTGCCAAATTATTAAATCAAACGCTGCAACATTAAGAAAAAAATATTATAACCCTGTAGAGGTTAGTATAAATAATAATTTTAAATAGATTTTAGGTTAGTTTTATTCAATGTAATAGAAATATGTAGATTTAATGTAGTACTACTGTCAAAGTAGCCAGTGACAGTGTCAACATCACATGTGGGCCGGTATGAACATTTGTATCAAAGAATTATAACATTGGATATTGTTATAACGGTAGGTCCCATTTACTTTGTAAGGGGTTACAACATGTTTTTAAGGAAGTCCCAGGCAGGAAAGGTGGAATGTAGAAGTGTATACATGTGTTGGTGTGTGGGGGAAATGGGGGCGGGGAGGGTGTGCAATGACATTAATGTTTTTGGTTAAAATTCCAAATGAATTAGGGACTCTAGGTTTTCCCATGTTGAAACCAACTTCTGGATTTGTGTATTATCTCACAAAGGTATTAAACATGTACACTACCGGAGAGGGAACGGTAATGTGAGATGCATTTGCTTGAGCATGATGAATACCAAAACACCATACCCGTGCTTTATGAATTTTATGAGCAAGCTAAGAGTTATTTGGTTTAAAATGAAATTTCATGTTATCATTTTTTATACATTTTCACAGTCAGGTGATGGGTATGTCTTGGAAATGAAACTTACTCACAAAGTAAAAGAAAAATACAAATTGGAAATATTTGTTGAAGCGACATGGGCAATGACTGCCCTTAAACCTTTTAAACATTTGGAAAAATGATTAGAAAGTCAAGTTCTATACTGGAATACATTACTAGTACACTCCAGTCTTTTAATGATATTTTAGAGTATTGCAGGGTACGGATACGCGTATGAAACAATGGAAAGGGCCAAATTGTTTGTACAATCCACTAAACTATAAAAGAGTGGTTTGAAAATTTGTTACTATGTTACTTCGTCAGAAATTGACCCTGAAACATAATCCTGTTTTAACGAAGTTGCGTCTCCTTTTTTAAGTTCTTGTAGGCAGGTTTGGAATTTCCACCACACTGGCATCTACTACATTGTATTTTGACTATATTGGTAAAAGTTTTTCTCAAACTATATATAGGTAATTCTGTTTTTAATTCCCTAAAGATGTAGTATGGTCAAATCTGCTTAAGTAATTCAAAGGCTGTGTCAAGATTTTGCGACGTCATTTTTCCATGCGACCCTTGAGTCAAAAGTCGTTATTCACATAAATGTGTTTTATTGCAAGCTGCGTCCCGATTGAATCCATGGTATCACATAGAACCAATAAAATAATGACAAGATACACCAACTTTGGAATATTGAAACAAATTTTGTCTGGAGTTTGTATGGAGACACGGAATTGCAAAACCCTGACATTGTGAAAACGGGTTTTCTTTATCGAAAAACTATCACAAATACCATATAAAAGTCATAGGTTTACTTCGATTTATTCATCAATAACAATATAAGAGTTAGCTACCAGAATACATGTAAATTCAAGAGAAAACAGAGGAGTTACTGGCTCAGTTATGTGGCAGAAGTCACCATAGAGATATACAATACATGAATATAAATAATATATTAGAACATATATCACATTACAGAAATATTTGATTGTAGTGCAATTACGATACCGACTTAGGACGGTCATTTAATTTGACAAAAGCCAAACAAATGGTGTGGTTAACCGGTTTACGGGCCCACCTTCCCACTCACCGTAACAGCAGAACAATCAAAGAAAGTACAATTAAAAATTTACAAATAATCCTCCACGTAAAGAACAAGGGTCAACAGGTATCGCATATTGAGAGGTCATAAAAATATAAACACGTAAGGTATTGTAAAATACATAATGGTATAAAAATATATGCGACACCAACATGATAACTGTGCTCTGCCAATCTGAAAGTGAGCTAAGACCCTAGATCTGTAGGAGTCCCGACTAACAGTCAGAGGGGACGAGGTTCAGGACCATGTCTCCTCTGAAAGAGGTTTGGACAAGGCCCGCCATATAGTCCCCACCGCCCTGTTAGTCAGCGTGCAACGCTCAAGTAAAAGTCTGCATAAGGCTGTAGAGGGGCCAAATACAAGACCTATAGTCTTTTTAATGATCTCAATATCATATTGTCTATTTAGAAGACGTTTGAGTATTTTATTACATGATAGAATAACGTTATCGGAGCCTTTTCTTTCCTTAGTTTATATACGAGATCACCGTAAAAGTAAGGATGGGAAATTCCATTGGATACATACTGTTGAAAAGAAATATTTCCAAATTTAGATAGAAGTTCTGAATAAGATCTGAAGAATTTGCCGAATGTTTTTCTTAGCTTGTGATATCTGTAAGCCTGAGTTAAAAGTTTCGTAGTAATTTGTAAATTTCGTTTATGAAAGTCCAAAACATCGGTGCAGCCTCTGACAAACCGAACTAATTGAGATATATAGATACCATATGATGGGAGTCGAGGGACATCGCCATCCAAGTAAGGGAAATTTACAATAGGAAATCCAAAATCCTCACGTTTATCATAAATATTGGTATATATTAGGTGGTTGATAATTTTGATGTTTAAATCTAAGAAAGTTGTAGATTTATCACAAGTATTAGTTTTATTCAATGTGAGCTCTGGTGGATAAATTTCTTATATAAATTGCTCGAATTCAGGGTTGTCGATAACCAAAATGTCATCCAGATATCTGCAAGTATAAAATACAATTACAATATTACTTGAATATAGTGTGATACATATATTTAATTATATGACTTGAATATCTGATCTCATATATTACGATCATAATTATCTTATGTTAAGTCAATAAATGTTTGGCATAAATTTTTGAGAAGAAAAGTTTAATTCTTTATCCCTTACTCATGTATATACTTACTTGTATATGATTCAGCCATGAAAACAATTGTTGGAAACACCAGAAAAAGTGTAAGATTTATTTAGATTTTGCAACTGACACTACAATCATCTTGAAGTATGTAGAAATGCATTGATTGAAAAGAGAATTATTTACTTTCTTATAATTAAACTTGTGCACAATACTTTCCAATGAATTTGTACATATATAATTTGGTCAGTATATATCTGAATATTTGCAATCAAAAAATTAAAACTGATCATAATTTTGTTCTGCAAGAATTGAATTTATACATTATACATGTAATTGTAAATTGACTTTTAACTTTTTGTGAAACTCGTAGCTAGCGAATCCGTCAGAATACAAGACTGGCACTTTTTCCAATTAACCATCTGCACTAATCATTACTACGTTTTGCATTTCTACAAAAAATCAGAATCTTCAGTTAAGGAGATTTGAATAGAAAACCTTTTTAAAAAGGAGATTATTATAAACAAACAAAGAGTAAAATATTGTATTAAACACTACACTGCCTTTTTCGTGGTGAAATTTCGCGAGATTTTTAACTGGTGAAAATGCAGATGTCTATACACATCATAATAATATACACAATAAAGGTAGAACTTATATTATAACAACAGCAAGATAAATCCTAAATAAAGGCTAGTTAGCAACACTCTGCACTTGGTATGCACTAACATCATCCTGAACAACAGCATAATTGTCGTCCTTTTCATTTATCTTCAATTTCTAAGTAAAATCTTATTTTTTAATCTTTTGTTTACCAAGACTATTTTCTTCAAAGAGGAAATATTGAAATATATATAATCTATGTATAATTCTTCATTGAATTCAAATGCGGATTTGAAAATGTTTATATTGATTGATTGATTGATTATTGTTTAACGTCACACCACCAATATTTCGTGTGTATAGTGACAGCATCTGCCTGATGCGGGGCATACACACTTTGACCTTTGCAAGGGACCGTCCCGAAGCATTGAGGGATCTTTAACGTGCCATGCATACCACGACACGGGGCCTCGGTTTTTACTGTTTCATCTGAAGGACGGAACACCAGCATAACCAGAGCGGGACTGGAACCCCGGCCTCCTGAATAGGAGGAGAGCGCGATACCACTAGGCACATATTTGACTGAAAATTTGCATTATTGCTTACGATAAAACCAAAGTCATATCCCATCATCCATTCGAAATGTCTTCAACCTCTTCTAATTAAAGGATCGGGAATTAACTCTACGCATACACGTAAAGGCGGTTACCCCATTTCTCTTGCCATATTTCAGGACGTCATATAATGGCGTCATTCTTTGTATCGACACCAGCGTTACAACGTAAATCTAGATATACATCATTCAAGGTTTTCAAGCGTGGTATTACAAACACCAATAAAACTCAGGTGTGTATGGAATCTTTAAAGATCCAAAGATGTTAACCTGTAGTTATTGAAGTCTTTGATGTATGCGTCTGTAACTGTAAGGTTAAAACGCGACATTTTCAGTGGTAGAAAACATGCCACACTTGAGATATGGATATGCCAAAAATCTTACATATGACAATTTATAACCAATGTCATCAAACGGATTGACTATAAATGGCAAATGGGCTGATATAGATGGAATTTCTTTGTTAGAAAGAGTACAGGATATACGTCAGTCTGTTTGCATTCGTATCAAAAGTTACATATTTTCCTTTATTCATTTCTTTATTTCATATATTATATTTTTGTTTTATCTCATTTTCTGTTTCTTTTACTTTTTTCTTTTCTTTTCTTTTGATTTGTTTGTTTGTTTCTTTCTTTGTTCTTTATCTTATCGGCCACACCTCCTTCAGCACGTTGATTGTGACGCACACGATCCTGGAAACCGGATAATGGGCCACCTGTTGTTCGCATTCTGCCTTAATTCCTGGAGACAACAAGAGCGAGATTAAACATGTTTTGTTGTTATTCAAACATCTGAAAATCCTTCACTGACTATGTCAGAAGCACGTGAATGCAAAATCAACTAACAAACAATAGCCATCGATTAAGATTAATATTTATTCACGGTGGATATTAAAATCATATATTAATTGATAGCATAATAATTAATATAATCATTAATCAGAATAAAAAATATTAAAAATCTAGGGTTTGAACAGTCCTTTGAGGTTACTTCAAAATAGCATGTTAAGTAAGACAGGCGTTATAATAATTTTCACTACATAAGTTGCGTGGCATTTAATGATTAACATATCATAAACAATAACACGGAGGTAAACTGTACTAATATGTTTACACTGTCATTGAAATAAAAGAAGGATAACTCTTGTTTACTATTCACAAAGAATGGACTTCAGCAGAAAAAGTGAAAATGAAATATGCACATAGATATAACTGAATCAAACCATAATCCATATGCCATTTAGAAATATTTCAAAAACTGGGGAAGGGGGGGGGGGGGATTTGCAGTCTCGAATGACTAATGTTTTATACAATTTGGTGTGGAAAAAGGGGAGTGCAGTCCTAAAAATGGTTATAAATAAACTTTTTGGTAATATTTTCGGACCATCACGAGGGTGAGAGGGAGAGACGGGGTTGCCGGGGTAGCAAACTAATCCCTTATCCCCACCCCAATACCCCAAATTCCGCCAATGTAATTAAGACGTATGTTTTGAATAATAAATAAACAACGATGAAGGACACATATTACTAAATATGAATTGAACCCTGGGTAAGTGGAATATCTTATAACTACAAGGCAAACATTTCTTTAATAAGGTGTTTGTCGTGATCAAATCTAGATATTGTTCTTAGTTTCGGTTTACCTTGCTGACGTACAACTTATCAGTGGCTCATAGCATTGATGACACACAAAACTAGGAGGAAATATATAATGTAGATAAGTAGATAATATTGCCGATAGAGCTTTACGTTATAGGTACGAGTAAAGAGCGCCATATATTTACATTAGACCAAATGATAAAAGGGTTGAGGTGTATTCACGTATTAAATTATATCTGTGTTCTTAAATTCCAGTATCAAGGTATTAATATGGCTATTAGGGCTATTCCATTCTGATAACTAATGTAGTGGTAGATAGTATATGTATGTGTAGAAGATCCCATTTAACTCTTAATTGATGTTGGCAAATTTGGATAGATTCTAAAATTTAAAACCAGCTTAGGGCAAAATATTTTGTTGTAATGACCCTCCTCCTCCCCCTTACGCTTTTCCGATTGAGTGACATAAAAGTAAGAACAGAGGAACAGATTTAATGACAGATCTGTGCATGAGAGAGAGAGAGAGAGAGAGAGAGAGAGAGGGACACTCATTAATTTTAGAACAATGTAACAAGTATACAATATTTATCAGTGGCGGATCTAGGATTTCCGAAAAAGAAGGGGAGCACATGTGTATTAGCCAAACTACTCAGCCATTTTTGGTGCCAAATTTTAATTCTTATTAATAAATATGTGGCGAAAAGGGAAAGGAGGGGGCTTCCATACCCTCTTCCCCATTTACCCTCACTTCTACCTTGTACCACATACATCTGGTTAACCACTCCTAGATCTCTCATACCATCTTCCCCATTTAACCCCATTTCTACCCTGTACCTCATTTATATGGTTAACCACTCCATGATCTCTCAAACCCTCTTCCCCATTTTCCCATCACTTCTGCCCTGTACCACAAACATCTGGTTAACCACTCCATGATCTCTCATACACTTTTCTCCATTTACCCTCACTTCTATCCTGTACCACATATATCTGGTTAACTACTCGCCGATCTCTCATACCCTTTTCCTCATTTACCCTCACTTCTACCCTGTACCGCATACATCTGGTTAACCATTCCAAGATCTCTCACACCCTCTTCCCCATTTAACTTCATTTCTACCCTCTACCATATACATCTGGTTAACCACTCCACGATCTCTCACACCCTCTTCCCATTTACCCTCACTTTTACCCTGCACTGGTTAATCTACTGATTTAAATCGCAGATTGCCGACGACTGATATAAGATAAAAGTAATGTAACATCACATTTTTGGAAAATCATTGCGAATGGGTTGTGCATTCATTGCTGTACATAGAGCTCTATATTTTAATTTTGTCTTCAATAGTTAGTGAGATTAGTTAATTTTTAAATTAAGAGGATTACAGGCAGTATCTTGTTATTTGCCCTGTTGTCTTCAAAATGTTTTGCAATGTCTCGATTTATTCTGTAAAATACGGAATAAAGCAAATGGAATTTAATAGAAACACTCCAATATGTTACCTTAGTCAAATAGACTTCAATTATTACATACAAAAATGCGTATTTATATTCCATAGAATAGAATAGAATAAAATAGAATTTATTGACCAAATTAGGGCCCTTGTGGGCATGACACATAACATATATGATTGGTAATGTACATCACAATACGTTGACAACAATAAACAAGCTTTCTTACAGTGAACAATGTTTGAAGTCATAAAGTATATATAGACAACGATTGAAAGCTGTGGGGGTAGATAACAGGATATTGCCGGATTACATTATTTCCTTAAAATTTTCTAACTATAATATACCCGATATAAATGTGTATGAAATACGCATCAACATTGACACGAGACTTCATCATTTCACATTCGGTTTCCATATATGTAATGATAAAGTAGCAATGATTGATTTTTATCGGGATTGGGAAAGGAGAGGGGGGAGGAGGAAGATTTTGTAAAAAAAAAAAATCCGGCATGCGATGTAAGAAAATAATGTAACTTTTTGGGTATTGCACCTCTGAAAATAGACAAAGTCCACACCCCTCCCATAAAATCAAATGGTTGCCCCGTAAGAAACATCATGTAGTCGATTATGAAATTGCAGAATGGAGGCCATGAGGGCAATTAGAGAAATTAAACTCCCATAAAAAGAAGAAATATAAATACAGTGGTTTTACTTGTGATACGTATTAGAAGAAATTGTAAACAACAGATTTCAAAAATAATTTTGCAACGAAAGATAAAGCGGATCTAGAAGGGATGGGTGCGGGGGAGCAGGTTTAGGGGTGTCATGATTTATAATCCATATAAATAATGTACACTATTGTTCTTAATCATTGTATATTTCAGTCCTATGCTCCCATGTGAGAAACAGCTCTGTATACTTTCTATACATTCATCCATATCTCAGTATCTCGATTATACTTTAGATTACTTCTCCGTCTGTCCGTCAGTCTATGTGTACTAATTCTGCTTCAAAAATATTTCCACAATCACTGTTTTCAAATTTTGTCCGATTGACGGCTATGCAATATTATCTTATCTGTAAAACATCATCTGCTGTCTACGTACACTATATTATTTTTAATAAATGTTGAGAAACAGGAGATATAATTTATCAGTGGATCACAGCATGGATGACAAACGAAGAGCAAAGATATAATGTAGATAGATTGATAAAATTCACCCTTCCACAACACACAATTTTTTATTGTGATGACGTCAACTGAGGTCCGACAAAACTCCAACAAACAGCGCATTTGTTTAGAACGTCATAGATAGAACAATTAAAAGGACTGAATGTCACGTTCTTTTACGAACCGTGGAAGGGCGAATTGTCGATAGAACATTATGTTACCACGCAGTACAAGTCACATGCTATCAAATACCTGAATTATTTAGATTCATTTTAGTTTAGACAATGCATGACTATCTACTTGTGAACAGATGGAAAATAATTTGGGCATCAATAAATTTCATGAAGATATAACAAGATTTACACGTGAATCTTTGACAGTAAGTCAAGGTAAAAATATCCCTGACATCCGGGTACGAAAAGCAGGAAACTGATAGAAATAGACAGTACTGAATAATGGAAATGATATACAAAGGAGTTAATTGAAACTATTTTCCTTCCCGTTTTACTCACTCACTCCACCAACCCTCTCTCCTTAGGTACTTAAAGTTAAATATATGTCACCCTACGATATCTCATAACCTCTTAACCATTTACCATCACTTCTACCATGTACCACATACATCTGGTTGGCAACTCATAGATCTCTCATACCCTCTTCACTATTTACCATCATTTCTACCCTGAACCAAATGCATCTACTAAACCAGTCAATGGTTCCTCATACCATCTTCACTATTTACCCTCACTTTCACCTTGTAACACATATATCTTTTTAACAACTGCACGATCTGTCATATCCTCTTCCTGTATTACCTTCATTTCTACTATATACCGCATGCATCTTTTAACCGTTCCACGATCTCTGATACCCTCTTCCCGTTTACCTTCACTTCCACACAGTACCACATACATCTGGTTAAGTACTCGCCGATCTCTCATACATTCTTCCCCATTTCCCCTCACTTCTACCCTGTACCACATACATCTGATTAACCACTCCATGATCTCTCATACCCTCATCACCATTTACCATCACTTCTACCATGTACCACATACAACTGGTTAACCACTCCATGAACACTCATACCCTTTTCCCCATTTACCCTCACTTCTACCCTGTACCACATACATCTGTTTAACCACTCCATGATCTCTCATACCCTCTTCCCCATTTCCCCTCACTTCTACCCTGTACCACATACATCTGATTAACCACTCCATGATCTCTCATACCCTCATCCCCATTTACCATCACTTCTACCATGTACCACATACAACTGGTTAACCACTCCATGAACACTCATACCCTTTTCCCCATTTACCCTCACTTCTACCCTGTACCACATACATCTGTTTAACCACTCCATGATCTCTCATACCCTCTTCCCCATTTACCCTCTCTTCTACCCTGTACCACATACATCTGGTTAACCACTCCATGATCTCTGATACCCTCTTCCCCATTTACCCTCTCTTCTACCCTGTACCACATACATCTGGTTAACCACTCCATGATCTCTCATACCCTCTTTTCCATTTACCCTCACTTCTACCCTGTACCACATACATCTGGTTAACCATTCCATGATATCTCACACCCTCTTCCCCATTTAACCTCACTTCTACCCTGTACCACATACATCTGGTTAACCACTCCATGATCTCTCACACCCTCTTCCCAATTTACCTTCACTTCTACCCTGTACCACATACATCTGGTTAATCTACTGATTTTAACATCAGCTTGCCGACGAGTGATGTAAGATAAAAGTAGGTTACTGGCGTCACATTTTTAGTTGAAATCATTGCAAATGGGATGTGCGTTCATTGCTGGACGTAGATGCTTTTGATTGTTGTCTTCAATAGTTAGTAAGGTTACTTTAGTTTTAAAATACTATTAGAACAGAATTATATTATTTCTTGAAATGGTCTAACCATGATATACCGGATATATATAAAATAGGCAGCAACATTGACACGAGAATTTATCATTTCACTTTCGGTTTATACATATGTAATGATATTAAAGCAACAACGGTTTAATTTTTATCGGGGTTGAAAAGGGAGGGAGAGGGGACAGGAAGATTTTGCAAAAAAAAACAAATTCTGGTTTGCGATGTGGGAAAAATAATGTATAACTGGTTTTCTCTTTATTATTGCGCCTCTGAAAATACGCAAAGTTCCAGCCCCCTGCTCTCCCATAACAATCCAACATCCCGTAGTCGGTTATGAGATTGCAGATTGGAGGCCATGGGGACAGTTAGAGAACTTAAACCCTCATGAAAAGAAGAATATGAATACATTGGTTTTACTTGGGATATGCATCACAGGAACTTGTAAACAACGAGTTTTAAAAATAATTTTGGAATGGAAGATAAAGCCGGCGGGTCCGGAGAAAAGGGGAGGGGAGCTAGGGATGTCATGATTTACAATTCATATAAAATATCACACCATTGTTCTTAATGTATAAGTCAATTTTACGCTCTCGTGTGAGAAACAGCTCTGAGGCCCTATTCACAAAAAATCTTAAGTCAAAGTCTAAGAATTGAGATTTATATAGAAGCATGTGTCTTAATTCTAAGAATTAATAAAAAGTTTCTGTATTCAGTATATCTGACAAGCTATTCACAGGCAAACTTTTGACAAATTCTTAGAATAGTGGCACAAGGTATCAATTCTTAGACTTAGACTTAAATTTCTTTGTCAATAAGACCCATGTATCCTATCTATAAATTTACACATATCTTTCAGTTTAATTACAGTGTCTTGACTATACCGTGTGTTACCTTTTCATCTGTCCGTCCGTCAAGTACTTATACTGCTGCAGAAATATTTCCACAATAGACTTTTTGCCTGGGTTTTCATTTTGGCGTAAAGAACTAGATAGTGACGTCACAATTTAAGCAATAGCGTCAAAATAAAACTCCCGGCAAAGAGTTGCATGTCGGGCCGCTTATATCATGTAAAATATGAAGATCGTGTATTATTGCATATATTCACTGTTTGCAAAATTTGTCCCATTGACCGTTATTGCATACAATCTTATTTGTGAACATCATTTACGAGTAAAATCCTATAGCGCAAGATCAAGTAGATTAGTAAATCTGCTAATTACGAAATATAATAGGGGAGGGGTATTGTATCAGTATCAACATAAGACACAGTCTTATTTTATTCTCAAAATAAAATAAAAAGAAAAACAAAAACAAAAAACAAAAACAAAAACAAAAAAAAAAGCAAACAAACAAACAAACAAACAAACAAAAAACAAAAACAAAAAGACAAATGCAAATAAAAAGAACCCCCCAAAAATAATAAATAAATAAAAACTAAAACAACAGAAAAACCCCCTATATTGCTGTCTACGTACACGTGTTCACATCACTATGTTGTATTTTAATTAATGTTGAAGACCAATAGAGGGCAGAGAAATCAAAGCAAGGGGGGAGGGTGGTTGCCAGATTTTTATTTTCATCACATTTCCGTCCTACATGCATTTAGTTTCTACAGATCATCCGCAAGTAACACCTTAGTATATACCCTCTCCTCGAAGTGCAAGGAAAACGTATATCAGAGAGATTAATTCAAAGTGACAGCAAACAGAGTTTTAAAGATGCATTCCTTTACCAAATATTGCTTAAGTTTAAGGCAATTTGTACTCAATACTTAAAAGTGTCCGTTTCCACGGGTAATTTTTACGTCAAATCTTCTTCCTAGTTAACCTGCTATTCTTCAGTTTCGCAGTTGTGGCCACAACGTAAATCTTGCCCCAAGTTATAATATTTAAAAGTGCTCAACACAAACTCTGTGCTTATAATCTGAAAAAGTGCTTAGTAAAGATCGATATTAGAGTTTGAGAATGATAGAGATTATAGATGTTTTGAGCTTCGTTTTGATAAATGTATTGAACATCTTAAAATATTTTAGCATATCCTCAATCTTGAGCACTTTGAGAGAAATTTTTACTACCAATCTGCATTCTCAGGCCTTGATCCTTATGTTTAACATATAAACGAATTGTTTATGGTAAAATTAAAAGTAAATGTTTTTTTTTTTATATAAAAACTTGTTTATAAGTGATATGATGTTATAAGCTAATGTTTATAAAGATTATAATCTGATTATTTGTTTGTCTGTTATATCCATCAGTGGGACATTTGAAATATGTGCCTAGCCCACAACGCCATAGCGTAACATGACACATTTTGCAACATTTTTCACAAGTTTTCAGAATATCAAAACTACATACTAAAGATCATTTTGGAATTTTCAATATTCTGTGAGTGATTCGGAAATGAATTTCCTTCTTTCCACAGTTTTACTACCAGTCTTTAGGCTCAGTCCTTGATTCTCATGTGTAACACATATACAAATTGTTTATAGTAAAATGTATTTTATATAAATATTTTATTTTTTAAATGATATGGTTTTATAAGCTAGTTACTATGTGAATAGATATTATGTTATATTTCAATTGAATTTCAGAAAAGAAACTAGGTATACCAATAAAAGGACTTATGGCTGACGTCGGCGATGACACGCATGCGCAATGGTCAGCAGTTTGCGATTATTGTCACAATACGGCAGAACATTATTGTAAACCATGCAGTATCAAACTCTGTTCCCCGTGTAAAGACGACCACTTATCCAAGAAGATTTACAGACTTCATGAAGTTGTATCATACACTTCTGGAGTAGAACACAAAGCAGAGACACACACCGAGTGTTCAGAACATCATGGAAAGCCTTACCAGCTTTACTGCAAACCGTGTAAAGTTCCCGTGTGTTCCCAATGTATAGTGGAGAATCACAACGTTCAACACAAACTCATGAACATTACTGATGCCTACGAATTCATCAAACCTACAGCCATGTCCCAACTACAGACAATGTCTCAGACAATCCGACCACGTCTACAGAAGGAATTGGAAGGATTAAGTAAGTCACAAGAGGTCATCCTTAGCGCCATTGCCGATATCGAACATAGAATGAAAGAACGCGCACAACATATCCATAAAGGGGTAGATGACATACTGGCAGAAAATATGCAGGAAATACAGAAGATCAAGGAAGATACCATTATGCCACTGTTACAGGAAGAATTCATGAAAACCAAGGAAAAGTTAGACCATTTTGCCGAGGAAATTCTCTCCTATGACATGCATTTACGATCACCTGATCCAGTTGACTTGCTGAAATTCATGAAACAACGGCATGACCCAGGGGATATATCTAAGAACCATGTTGATGCTACTCAGCTACTTCCATCATTTACCCCAGGCCGTATATCTAGAGAAAACCTACAACAGCTGTTTGGAAAACTAGTTACTATGGATCATACCAAGTCTTCAACTCCAACCGGTAGTAAATCAGAGTCAAGGGACATTAAAACAGACAACTCAAACAGGAATGGTAGACACATTGTACACAAATACGAGCAGGATAGCACAACATTACAACTGATCCGGAATCCAGTGTGTGAGACTGAGCTCACTATGAAGTACATGTACGAAGTAGGGGGGCTAGGACTACGATCACCAAATGAAGCCTGGGTACATGGTGGTCGTGGTACCACAAAGTTTGATTTATTGGAGAGGAGTGGTAACGTGGTCCGTACTGTGGATGCTGAATGTCCACTGCATTGGTTGTCAGGTATGTGTGTAACAGATGATGGTGGACTAGTGTACAGTGATCATGACAACCAACGTATCAGATCATTATCTCCACGTGGTCAGGTCAGCACACTCTTCACCACGGAGGGCTCCAAACCACGAGGTCTATGTCGGCTAATGAGTGGGGAACTGGTGGTTGGTATGGGGGGGGAGTAATAAGAATCTACAATGTCGACGGGCGGATAGTCAGAGAAATAAAGAGTAAACATGTGAAATATCCCAACTATATTACCATCAACAAGGTAACAGACGACATCTGCGTGTCGGATAACTGTCAGCAGGTCGTAGTGTTTAAGAAGAATGGGGACCACCGATTCACATATACTGGACAGGGCAGTGATTCTGGGTTTAATCCTCACGACCTGTGTTCTGACCGTCAGGGCCGTCTCCTTATCACAGATTATGATAACGACCGTATACACATAGTGGACCAGGATGGTCAGTTTATACAGTACCTGGCTACACAGAAGGATGGCATCCAGTGGCCTCTGTCTATAGACATAGACGATCATGGACATGCCTGTGTGGGAGAGTTCGGGTCATCCAAGGTGAAGATTATCAAATACTTACATTGACCTTTTCATTTTAATTCTATAAACTTGATTCATTCTTTTCATTATGTTATGTAAATACTTCATTTTCTGATGCATACAAAGGCTCAAGTGATCTATTGTTAAGGTGTGCCCTTCTTACTCACCTGAGCCTTTGTCGTAACTCACCTAAGCCACTTACTTAAATTACCAATTGTTATAGCATATCGTTCTCACTAACTTAAGCTAAAGGCCGAAGTGAAAAATTGTTATAGTGTGACGTCATAACTCACATAAACAAAAGGCTGAAATGAACCATTGTTATGCCGTGCCGTCCCAACTCACCTAAGTCAAAGGCACAAGTGACCTATTGTTATAGCGTTACCTCCTAACCCATCTCAGCGAAAGGCTCAAGTGACCTATTGTTATAGCGTTACCTTCTAACCCACCTAACCCAAAGGCTTAAGTGACCTATTGTTATAGAGTGACCTCTTAACCCACCTAACCTAAAGGCTCCAGTGATCTGTTGTTATAGCGTGACCTCCTAACTCACCTAAGTCAAAGGCACAACTGACCTATTGTTATAGCGTTACCTCCTAACCCACCTAACCCAAAGGCTCAAGTGACCTGTTGTTATAGCGTTACCTCCTGACCCACCTAAGCCAAAGGCTTAAGTGGCCTATTGTTATAGCGTGACGTCTGTCTTTTGAAAGTGTTCATACCTATGGCTTTTTGGCAACTGTTGCGTGGAGTTCAATCAAACTTGGCTGATATAAAGTACTAAAGGTTCCATAGAAGTGTGTTTTACTGGATCCTGATGCGGATTCAGGGCGGGGCGACGTAGTCTCAGAAATGACATTCCCTTTACAAACTTCTTCAGATCGGTTGCAGCGATCATCAAAGCGAATGTATGAGATTGATATAGAAGGTTACCATAAGATGGGTTGCTGTCCCATTGCAAACTAAGTTAATAAATGCGATGTTTGTTATGTTTGTGTGTAATAATAAACTTTAGTCTACTAAGAACTAATTGGAAGATATTGATATTGATTAACACCAGGTTTTATTATAGAGAGAAGTCTTGTAGCTGTCTTCAACTTTTATTGGAAATATCTGTTTGAAGGGGAAATTGATATTTTGTATGTTTGTTTGTTGTTTGTTTTATGGAGGGTGTTTGGTTTGGTTCTTGTTTGTTTTACACGTTTTTGTATCATGTCTTGATTATTCGATGTAGATGAACAAGTGTGCAGTATTTTATTAGTCTCAAAATCAATATGCAATAAATGTATGGCAAATTTCTTCAAGCAGTCAATTGTATGCGAATGAGCAAATTGTTCTCGGGTGAGCTACATAGACCTATTCAGGCATCTTCTGATATAGAAGGGTGCCCTAGGATGCATTGCTGTCCCATTGCTAAATAATTTTTCCCGGATTAATAAATGTGATGTTTGTAATGTCAGTATGTAACTTTGGTCTACTTAGAACTAATTGGAAGATATTGATATTGATGGATACCAAGTTCTACTATAGAGAGAAACCTTGTAGTTGTCTTCAACTTTTACTGGAAATATCTGTTGAGGGGGGATTGATTGATTGTATGTTTGTTGAGCTACATAGACCCACTTAGGCTTTTTCTTGTTTTTTTTTTTTTCAAGTAACTGTTGCTTAAACTGAAGCCAACAAATCTATCATTGCCTTAACAATATCAAAATCACCTTAGAAATTAACAAATTAACATCATAACAGTATCACGACCACTTCACCAATTAATATCATAACAATCAAATGACCACCTTCTCGGTCAACATCATAACATTATAAAGATGGCCTTATCAATTATTATCATAACAATGTACCTAGAGCGATCGCCTTATCGGTAAACATCATAACAATAAAACGATGGCCTTACCAATTAACATCATAACAATGTACCTAGAACGATCACCTTATCAGTCAACATCATAACAATATAACGATGGCCATACCAATTAACATCATAACAATGTACCTAGAACGATCACCTTATCGGTCAACCTCATAACATTATAACGATTGCCTTACCAATTAACATCATAACAATGTACCTAGAACGATCACCTTATCGATCAACCTCATAACATTATAACGATTGCCTTACCAATTAACATCATAACAATGTACCTAGAACGATCACCTTATCGGTCAACCTCATAACATTATAACGATTGCCTTACCAATTAACATCATAACAATGTACCTAGAACGATCACCTTATCGGTCAACCTCATAACATTATAACGATTGCCTTACCAATTAACATCATAACAATGTACCTAGAACGATCACCTTATCGGTCAACATCATAACAATATAATGATTGCCTTATCATTTAACATCATAAGAATGCACCTAGAACGATCACCTTATCGGTAAATATTCGACTATATTGATAGAGTTCACTTGTGGTCTAAACTTATTAGAATTCGTATACAGGGCAAAATCTTTTCTATAATAAAGTCCTTATATGATAATGTTAAAACATGTATAAAGCACAATGGTATATTGTCTGAACACTTTGTTACAAGTTCCGGTCATTTACAAGGGGAAGTATTGTCCCCGATACTGTACTCTTTGTATGTCAATGATTTTCAATCATATTTTATAGGTGAAAACTCTCCATCTGTAGAAATTCAATTTAATTAATATATTTTTATTGATGTACGCCGACGATACTGTTTTAATCTCAGAGTCGGCTGAAGGTTTACAAAAAAAATGCTTGCTGCTTTAAAAAAAAATATACAGATGATTGGCATATGACTGTAAATGTTGAAAAAACGAAAATTCTTGTTTTTAGAAATGGTGGTGCATTACGTCAAAATGAACACTGGTCATATAACAAGAGAGATAAAAACTGTTGATCGATGTAATTACCTTGGCTTGCTGTTTAATTATAATGGAAAATTTAATGTAACCCTAAAACATTTGGCTGACCAAGGAAGAAACGCTCTTTTTGCTATCAATTGTACTTTAAAAAATTGTAATTTCAATATTGAAACTAAGCTGGCTGTTTTTGACACATATATAAGCAGTATACTTTGTTATGGCTCGGAAATATGGGGTTTCCACAAAGCCCCAGATATTGAAAAAGTCCATATTTCTTTTTGTAAATCCATTCTTGGTGTTAAGAAATCTTCTTATTCCAATTTAATATATTCTGAACTGGGAAGGTTCCCCCTTATTATAAATAGAAAATTGCGTATATTCAAATATTGGTTTAAGTTACGCAATACTAACAACTGTATCTTAAGATCATGTTACAAGGACTCATTAGAGTCAAATGGACTATGGTTTTCAAATGTATACAACGAACTTTGTCAACTTGGTTTAGCTTATATTGTTTTTGACAATAATGTCTCTGATAACACGTGTCTTAAATTAATCGAACAAAAATTATATGACATTTTTAAACAAACATTATTTACGGATATTTGTCGGTCATCCAAAGGTTGGATGTACCAATATCTTATAGATAAGTTTTCCTTGCAGTTCTATCTACAAAAGGCACTAAACCCAATACACAGAAAACTTATTACAAAGATCAGAATTTCATCCCACAATCTAAACATTGAAAAGGGACGTTATAGTAATGTGGCTAGAGCCAGTCGTATATGCAATCATTGTAATCGCAACGAAATTGAGGACGAATTCCATTCTATTCTTGTATGCCCTCATTACTCCGCATTAAGGCAGCTGTACATAAAGAACAATTACATCCGAAGACCAAGTGTGTTTAAATTAATCCAACTAATTGTACCCACAGCAACAAAGAACTAATGAACCATGGAAAAAAACTCCACCCTGCCACCAAAAATCGAACCCAGTCACTATAAAGCTCTTTTTACTTCATATAACGCATATACTCTCTATAGTCCATCAGTAAATGTCTCATACTTTTGTACATAACTGTTGTTTAATTTACCTTAAGTGTATTATATAACTGTTGTTTTTATTTACTTTAGGTGTGTTGTATGTATATATGTATATTTGTATATATGTTGCTAACCTATGAGTCGCATGGCTCAAGGTAATAAAGAACTTGAACTTGTAAACATCGAAACCATATAAAGATGGCCTTACCAATTAACATCATAACAATATACCTAGAACAATCACCTTATCAGTCAACATCATAACAATAAAACGATAACTTTACCAATCATCTTTCCAAATCAACATTATATCAATGACACGATCACCTTACAATGGATATCGTACCTATGTGAATGTTTTACTGGTGATATTTTAACTATTTCTATTTATCTCTATAGAAGATAAACATATACATGAGTTACACCGATATTATGGACGTCTGTGTATTTTTCATTTAATGAGGATATCAAAACATAAACATGGCAGTGTTTACAATCTGATTTGATTGAAATCGGAATCATATTGAACCTCTTGTGCATTACTTTCTCTGCCCTTATGCTCTTCGGCAGAGACGATTCGGGGTTCGATTCTCGGATTGTGCCGCTATGTTTTAGAGCTTCGTTACAGCCTGCCTCCATGTCATGATATTACTGTAAAGCTGTTTAAAGCGACATAAAAACACATTAACAAGCCTTTGTTTTCTGCAGATTTCATGAACAGAGAGTATACGACTTCTTATTTTTATTGTGGAAGAACTTGTCGTTTAGTATTATATTTATGCAATTATTTTCGAGTGACGAAAAGCCAAATATTTTTTTATTAAGAATCAAATATATTCAGTTGAACCTATACTATACTTAAAGACGGATAACTCGTATAACATGGTGAAGAGGTTTCCACATTACCTAAATATATATATATATATATATATATATTATTATTATTATTATTATTATTATTATTATTATTATTATTATTATTACCGTTGTTGTTGGTTGTTGTTGCCGTCGACGATGATGATAATGGTGGCGTTTGTTTGTTTGGTTTTTTTTTTTTTTTTTTTTTTTTTTTTTTGTTTGTTTGTTTGTTTGTTTTGTTTTTTTTTTTTTTTGTATTGCACTAAGTGTGTTTCATTTCTATGGTGAAGGCGTAAACCAAAACAGCCTGACATCCATGCAGCGGACGATTAGGAAGTGGTGAGGGTTGTCGTGTCAGGTCTGTTGTGACACGGGATCTCGGTTTGTATTGTCGCATATCTACGATACTGATGAGCCAACAGTGGGATTCGGATCAATGACCTTCCTGTCACGAGCTAGGCATTCAATGGATAGAGTAAAGTCGCTCCCTATAAACGGGAAAACAACAGTACGTCATCGAGAAGATGGTGTATGAACAACAGTGGCAATAATTATGCTTGAATAATAAATAAATAAATAAAAATAAAAAAGGATTGAAAGTCTTAAGGGTCCGCTATCTTAGTTGAAGAAGGCAATATTATCTTACTATAATGGAGTTTTCGTTACCATTTGACAGCTTTTCTAGGTGACTCAAAAAAAAAAATAGATAAAAATAATAATAATAGTAATAAAGTATAATAATAATAATGATAATAGTAATAAAGTATAATAATAATAATGATAATAATAATAATTATTATTATTATAATAATGATAATAATAATAATAATAATAACCATTTGTGGTCCTCTCCTTTTTATGAGGTGCTTCCTACTTCGGTCTTCTTCTTTCTATGAGTTGCTGTCTACTGCAGTCTTCTGCTTTCTTTGAGTTGCTCCCTACTTCGGTCTTCTCCTTTCTTTGAGTTGCTTCCTACTTCGGTCTTCTTATTTTTATGAGTTGCTGTCTACTTCGGTCTTCTCCTTTCTATGAGTTGCTTCCTACTTCGGTCTTCTCCTTTCTATGAGTTGCTGTCTACTTCAGTCTTCTTCTTTCAATGAGTTGCTACCTACTTCGGTCTTCTCCTTTCTATGAGTTGCTGTCTACTTCAGTCTTCTTCTTTCAATGAGTTGCTACCTACTTCGGTCTTCTCCTTTCTATGAGTCGCTACCTACTTCGGTCTTATTCTTTCTATGAGTTGCTGTCTACTTCGGTCTTCTCCTTTCTATGAGTTACTGTCTACTTCAGTTTTCTCATATCTATGAGTTGCTGTCTACTTCGGTCTTCTCCTTTCTATGAGTCGCTACCTACTTCGGTCTTATTCTTTCTATGAGTTGCTGTCTACTTCTGTCTTATTCTTTCTATGAGTTGCTGAGTACTTCAGTCTTCTCCTTTCTATGAGTTGCTGCCTACTTCGGTCTTCTCCTTTCTATGAGGTGCTTCCTACTTCAGTCTTCTTCTTTCTATGAGTTGCTACCTATTTCGGTCTTCTTCTTTCTATGAGTTGCTGCCTACTTCTGTCTTCTCCTTTCTATGAGTTGGTACCTACTTCGGTCTTCTCCTTTCTATGAGTTACTGCCTACTTCAGTCTTCTCCTTTCTATGAGTTGCTGTCTATTTCGGTCTTCTCCTTTCTATGAGTTGCTGCCTACTTCGGTCTTCTCCTTTCTATGAGTTGCTTCCTACTTCTGTCTTCTCCTTTCTATGAGTTGCTACCTATTTCGGTCTTCTTCTTTCTATGAGTTGCTGCCTACTTCTGTCTTCTCCTTTCTATGAGTCGGTACCTACTTCGGTCTTCTCCTTTCTATGAGTTACTGCCTACTTCAGTCTTCTCCTTTCTATGAGTTGCTGTCTACTTCGGTCTTCTCCTTTCTATGAGTTGCTGCCTACTTCGGTCTTCTCCTTTCTATGAGTTGCTACCTACTTCGGTCTTCTCCTTTCTATGAGTTGCTGACTACGTCGGTCAACTTCTTTCTATGAGTTGCTGTCTACTTTGGTCTCCGGGTACTTCACAGTGCTGTTAGGATTAGTGTTTTATGGAATAAGGCGAGACAAGGAAAGAACGAAAACTATACAGTAAATATGACCAAGAGAGCTTTAGCTTAGTCAGAGCCTCTGATTTATTTATTCTAAAATTAACAATAGACAACGACTACAAGGAATCTATTATGCAGTAGATTGTATACATATATTTCACAGTAACTAATACTTCACAGTAACTATTAGCGAAAAATAATCAAAGGTCAAAATGTAAAAGTTTCCTATATCCCACTGTGCGTATATCTAATTGTTCTACTGCTTGCTGTATGATTTCTCGATCGATTCTCTTTCTTTCCGTGCTTGTTGTATGTATTACTTGTGTGCTTTCTTGTTGTTTGTATTACTTGTGTGCTTTCTTGTTGTTTGTATTACTTGTGTGCTTGCTTGTTGTATGTATTATTTGTGTGCTTGCTTGTTGTTTGTATTACTTGTGTGCTTTCTTGTTGTTTGTATTACTTGCCCGCTTCCTTGTTGTTTGTATTATATTTTTGCTTGTGGTTTGTATTACTTGTGTGCTTCCTTGTTGTTTGTATTACCTGTGTGCTTGCAATTGTTTGTATTTCTTGTGCGCTTGCTTGTTGTTTGTATTACCTGTGCGTTTGCAATTGTTTGTATTCCTTGTGTGCTTGCTTGTTGTCTATAATACGTCTTTGTATGCTTGTTGTTCGTATTACTTGTTTGCTTCATTTGTGTGCTTGTTGTTGTATTATTTGTTAGCTTGCTGCTTATATTACTTTTTGCTTGTTGTATGTATTACTTATTTGTTGTTTTATTTCTTGTTTGCTTGCTTGTTGTTTGTATTATTTGTTTGTTTACCTGTTGTTTGTATTACTTGTTTAGGTTTGACCCTTTACTGATGTACCCACCCTGTGCATTCTTTTCACATTTCGATACGTTCATACTCCCTGATGACGAATTTTGATTTTATTCCAGACGACTTTTTAAATTTGTCTGAGAAATATGATACTTTGTTTTCAACTTTCATATTTTGGACTCCATAAGATGGAGCGTTCTAGACCAATTCGTCTTAGATTTTAATGATATTTTGATTCATTAATCGATGATACCCATTTTCTTTCCCAACCATTTAAATTTCTTCCGCACCTCGTCCTGCATTAGATTAAAACACATCGCGATGATGGCAAGGCCGAAGAAGAGATAGAAACTGCAAATGACCAACTTCTCCTTCTGTGACGCGTCTCCGGTCCCAGGCACAAGATCTCCGAATCCAATAGTAGTCAAAGTGATGAAGCAGAAGTAAGCGCCATCTAGAAGCGCCCAACCTTTCTCCCACTGGGAGAACAAGACGGCTCCAGCCAAAATATACAATACTATCAACATTAAGCTTACGAGCATAGGCACACGCACTTCTTCTTTTGTAGACACCCGCACCCTGACGTCACGTTTTATATTTTTGTCTACGTCATTATCTACGTCATCTACAGCATCAGCTTTCACTGACGTCATTGGTAGAGCCTCCATCTCTGATTGCGTTTTGTTTTTCACCGATGACCACTTCGCTTGTGAAGGGCAGCATAACTTGATGATCAGCAGACATGTGTGCTTATAGAAAATCCTGAAGCAACTTTCAAGTAGGGTGCCAAGATTTGCTATACATAAAAAAGTCAGAGGAATTCCGAAGAGAGCATAAATTATAGTGACGAACCTCCCACTGTCCGTCTTCGGAGCGATGTGTCCATATCCTGGAAAAAAATAAGACATGAAATCAACACTTCAAAGGGAAATTTATCAATGTAAATTGAAGAATTTGTTAACGTTTAATTTCGTTATTAAGACATATCCAAAAGCAATGTAAAAACATAAAAAGAAATCTCTACAGAAAATAAATAAAGCAAAAACAAAACAAAAAAAAAACCAAAAAAAAAAAAAAAAAAAAAAAAAAAAAAAAAAAAAAAAAAAAAAAAAAAACCAAAAAAAAAAAAAAAACAAAAAAAAAAAAAAAAAAAAAAAACCCGAATAAAAAAAAAAAAAAAAAAAAAAAAAAAAATCACCCAGAAAATAAATATAAGTGTAGAAAATGAAAAATTAGAAATAAAAAAGGGTATATGGGCCTATATGGCTTACCAATCGAAAAAACAAATAAACAAATAAACAAACAAACACCCCCCCCCCTCCAAAAAAAAAAAAAAAAAAAAGAAAGAAAAGAAAAGAAAAGAAAGGGGAAAAAAGGAATTAAAAAACCCCTAGAAATTTTATTCCAGAAATCAGCCATTTTGCGGGAACAGTTATTGTTCTGCAGACTAAAATTTGATTGGCGAATGATATTGTTTACCATAAAATTTATGACGTCATAATAAAAAAAATTGGTTGTCTCTGGCTTCATTATGCGGGAACAAGAGAAAATGAAAAAATTCAGATTAATAATGGAATCTGGATATTAGAAACAAAAGTTGGAGTGACTAAGATTAATCCATGTAATGAAGCTTGAAGAAATCATATGCTTATTAGTATACTTCATATTAGAAACAAAAGTTGGAGTGACTAAGATTAATCCATGTAATGAAGCTTGAAGATATCATATGCTTATTAGTATACTTCATATTAGAAACAAAAGTTGGAGTGACTAAGATTAATCCATGTAATGAAGCTTGAAGATATCATATGCTTATTAGTATACTTCATATTAGAAACAAAAGTTGGAGTGACTAAGATTAATCCATGTAATGAAGCTTGAAGATATCATATGCTTATTAGTATACTTCATATTAGAAACAAAAGTTGGAGTGACTAAGATTAATCCATGTAATGAAGCTCGAAGATATCATATGCTTATTAGTATACTTCATATTAGAAACAAAAGTTGGAGTGACTAAGATTAATCCATGTAATGTAGCTTGAAGATATCATATGCTTATTAGTATACTTCATATTAGAAACAAAAGTTGGAGTGACTAAGATTACTCCATGTAATGAAGCTTGAAGATATCATATGCTTAATAGTATACTTCATATTAGAAACAAAAGTTGGAGTGACTAAGATTAATCCATGTAATGAAGCTTGAAGATATCATATGCTTATTAGTATACTTCATATTAGAAACAAACGTTGGAGTGACTAAGATTAATCCATGTAATGAAGCTTGAAGATATCATATGCATATTAGTATACTTCATATTTTATGTTTACATTAACATCATTTAACACTATAGCCAGAAGTGCCATATTTAGGAATAAGAAAAATACAATGGGACATTTTTTTTTCTAGTGGCACTTGCAATCACTTTCTCTAGAATACACCAATCCAATTTCTCAGTTACGACGGGACATTTAGCAGACTATTGCTTGTTATCCCTGTGACGTCATGATATAATGTCCTACATAATATGACGTCATAACAATGAAATTTAGAGCTAAATCATGTGTCATTTATAACAAATAGCTCAGTGTAATGCATTTCATTGAATTATTTACTAGGTAGCGTCTACATTGATGACGGCGATATAGTGCCAACACCTGCGTATTTATGAAGAAATAATTTTCATTTTTTTTAAAAATATATTTATTATGATTTTGTTCTGATCTAATGATCTGTGGTTTTTACTGAACTGACAATTTATTATCGATCTGTTTTTCTTGATAAAGGCCGAGTGGCCGAAATGTATGAAGTTTTTTTTTCTCTTATAAACTAGTGTCAATGTTATGAGCTTAACTGTATGCAACAATGTGCCCCCCTCCCCCCGCCCCCACACACCTTATGGCGTAAATAAATTGACCTACTTTAATAGTAGTGATCACGACCGTTGGGATTTTTATTTTCTTTCTTTCTTTCGTTCTTTCTTGCTTTTCAATATTCAGAAAAGTTGTGACCCTTTCGGGATATGCGATTCAAAGAAGCTATATAACTTGAAATCGTAAATATCGCATCATAATAAACATGCACTGCAAAAAGTATTATCTTCTGAAGGAAAAAAAAGGTCATTTACAATAAGAAAAATGCATAATTGATTGTGCTCTATCATGCGTCCCTACTCAGTGTCTGCATGCTGCATAGAAATCTTTGAATTACGTCGCACATGAATGACGTACGGGCTCAATTTGAATTCAAACGATAAAGACGCCTCCTTTGGGGTTACACATTTCAGCGACTAATTGAAATGAATGTCATCGATTCGCATCATGGTAACCATTTACAGTTAATGCCACAATGAGATTAGCTGCTGTAGAAAAAAAAAAACAGGGACACACATTGATAGAATAAACCTATTTGATCTTTTCCTAGAAATATTTACACGTGTCGTTTATTGGGACTTTATTCCTGCAGGGGGAATTCAACATTATTGAAAACATTTTTATGCGGTAATTTACAAGTGGTTATATTCCGATGGCGAATGCAGGATTGAAATGATTGAAGGGGGATATAATGCTTTCATTAACAGTGGGCGAATCCAGGATTTCCGAAGGGGGGGGGGGTCACATGTGTATTAGACAAACTACTCAGCCATGTTTGGTGCAAAATCTGAATTTTTACTTTTAAATTTGTGGCGAAATACGCCACTGATTAACATATATTCAGGTTGTGGTATTATTGGTCCCGTATAAGCCCTTATGTCTCAGTGGGTGAGGTGTTCGACTCCCGTCGTATGACAATAAAAAACCGAGGCCCAGTGTCACGGTGGGCGTGGCACGTAAAAGATCCCTACTGCTTCGGTTGGGTCCGTTGCAAAAGTGTAAATTTCTATGCGATGCATCAGGCAGATGTTCCGTCACCTGGAACGTGAAGTAATTGTGGAATGACGTAAAACAACAATCAATCAATAGTGTCCACATCAGAGCGTTTTTATTTTGTTTCAGGGACAGTTTAATACCAACTGTCTGACTGACAGCTTTCTTCATAGCCAGTGACTAGTGTGTCACCAGAAAAAGAATACAAATAATCTCAGGAATTCTCCGTGCCAAATCCAGAGTTTTACTCATCCTAACCCCACCCACTTCCGTTCCTCTAAATCCGCCGGCGGTATTTGTTTGGTATACAACTTTATCGATTTGATTTATATATTGAACTAATTCGACCTCGACGACCACGAATATTCGGCCACGTTGCCTGTATCAAACGGAAACAAACAGAAAAAAAAAAAACAAACAAACAAACAAACCCTCCCCCCCCAAAAAACCCCAAGAGCAACGCCTAGCGTGGCTTAAAAAGCCCGTCGCTTAATTCGGACGGGATCAATTCGCATTTGGCATGATTTTAATGAAAAACATCTGACGTTTACTAAAGTTAATTGCGTTTCATAGCATTTTATCATAGGAATAAGTCCAAGGGCAATAACTCCTGTAGAAATGTCCTATCCAACTCATCTTGGAACTAGACCTGCAAAAAAAAAAAACTTAATTTTTTTTAATACAAGCCCCCCCCCCCCCCCCCTAAAATTATAAATTTCTCAAAATTGAAGAAAAAGATATCAATACCTGTAAAATATGTGGAAGTTGGTGCATTTTACTTGTTTCATGATAAATTTCATAATGTTTTTACAAAAATTAGATTTTTCATGAATTTTCAAAACAAAAATCTTGAAATTTGAAAATCCAAGGGCCATAAATCTGTCAAAAGTGATCAATCGTACCAAAACTCGAACTGGTACTGACGCCGCTTGATATAAAGCAATATACCAAATTTCAATTCAAGATCTTGAAAGACGGCAAAAGAAGTCCGGAAAACATGACCTTGGACAGGTGGTCACGCTCCCCCCTAAAAATTTCTCAAAAATGAAAAAAAAAAATATTAAAACCCGTGATATATGTGATAGTTGGTACCTTTTTCTTGTTTAATGATAAATTTCATAATGTTTTTACTAAAATTAGATTTTTAATGAATTTCTGAAAAAATCTTGAAATTTATAAGTCCAAGGGCCATAAATCCGTTAAAAGTAGGCCAATCGTAACAACACTCGAACTGGTACTGACGCCGCTTGAAATAAAGCTATATACCAAATTTCAACTCAATATCTTGAAAGATGGCCAAAAAAAGTCCGGAAAGCATCACCCCGGACCCACAGACGGACGGACGTACGGACAGCGCCATAACATAATACGTCCCGTCTAATGACGGGCGTATAAAAAACCCCAAAAACAAACACAAAGGGAAAAAACACATACGGCGGCTTGATTTTACTTACAAAGCATGCCGCATATACAACGTTACGCCACGGGGGGGGGGGGGGGGGTGGGGGGGGTTTGTTTTGTTTTTCTTTTGTTTGTTTGTTTGTTTGGTTTTTTTTTTTTTTGTTTTTTTTTTGGGGGGGGGTGTTTTTGTCTTGTTTTGTTTTATTCCTTGTTTTTATTTTTGATTTGGGGGGGGGGGGTTGTTGTTGTTGGGGTTTTTTGTTTTTGGTTTGGTTTTTGTTTTTGTTTTTGTTTTTTTTTTTTGGGGGGGGGAGGGGGGGGGGGGGGTTCTTTATAAAAGCCAAATGGCCGAAAATTTGTGAACATCGATTGTTCCTGGCTATTTATTCTATGACGAAAAAGTTTTTACTAGACTTGCCATATGACAAAGCGCTGTCGTTATGACTAATGTTTTATTTATGTTGTTACCCACTGATGTTATACATATTATATAACATTGAATAAAGAATGGGGTAAAGTGATGCAAACTCCGTGACATATGTTTAACTGATGTTACAGCATAACGTCGTAATACAATATCATAATCGTGTAATTTTGTGTATGGTAATCCATTTTTACGTACGTTGGCTGACAGGGACTCGGTGTATTGCGGCATATGTATAATGATTTGTATAATAATCCATTTTAAAGGATATCTAGGTCAAGCACGCATCGTAATCTGAAGTCTATCTGTCTGTCTGTCTGTCTGTCTGTCTATCTATCTATCTATCAATTGATGGACGTGGATGCTGGTGGACCAGAAGTGGTCGAGGATACCTGAAAGCATGCATTATGGCCATCCTCTGTTGATTGCCAATAAAAGACATTCTTTATTTCAAGGTTTCTAATATAGACAGTAGTTAATAGACATAATCGGTATGTATGATTAATCCATCTACTACTATCAAACAAGTCGGTATATGTTAGCTGGTTGGCTGCTGGTCCCTGTCTGAGGCAACTCAGTGCCTAGTCTTTTCAATTAGTCTTATCAATCAAGGAATACCTTCACCACAGTCAAATACTTCTTAATGCTTCGATTTGTCCCGTTGCACGTGTTTTAATTTATGCTAAATGCATCCAGCAGGTGGCGCCATGATGAAAGTGAGCACCCGACAGGTGGAGCCATCAAATAAGTAACTTGGCACGGTAAAACAAAAGCAAAAAAAAAAAACAAAACACTTAAAGTAAAATAGTTAACGTAAAAATCAAACAACAAAAAAAAAACAAAAACAAAAAACAAAACAAAACAAACAGACAAAAAACCACTTGAAGTAAAATAATGAAATCGTGGGCCAATTATGACCCTTTCCGGCCTTGGTCCTTTTCAAATATGGCATACGTTGTGTGATTCATTTCAATTGCGATTATACATATGTTGCACTTCAGAGTGAACAAAAACCTGACAAGAAAATCATAACAAAGAACAGTTCAATCAATTCAGTCTGAAATGATATCATCGAATGGCGCATAATCCTATTGTATGTCTAACAATGCATATCGACAAATTAAGCGCTGAGGTCAAAATATACCTTATACGATGATAAATCAGAATCTAAACTAATATGATAGGTCAGTTTATCGTTCACTTTCTGATAATTGAAAGTATAACCTCAAATACTGATAAGTTAGGATATACACTAAGCGATGTTCAGTCTAGATAGAATACTCAATGTTGATAAATCGAAATGTCTAATTTAATGGTAACTTCGAATAGATTCTGTTGTGATGATAAGTCAGGATAAATTGTAGTGTAATAAGTGAGGATAGATTCTAATGTAATGATAAGTCTGAATAGATTCTAGTGTGATGATAAGTCAAATTCTAACCTGACATGTCAATAAATGAAAAAACAAATAATTTACTCCATACATAACATTGGGATCAGGTGACATCAAGGAATAAGCATCCCCTGCTGATATCTGCCGAATGTGTGGGATCAGGGTCCGACGCCATAAACTGAGAATATACTTAAATCAAAAATTTCATTTTGATTTATTCCATTATCAAACATTAAACAATATCCAATATCAAACAAATAAAGTTTAATACAGAATGGTTTAATTCTATTTATCAGTAGAATAAAACTAAATAAAATCCAAATCCTAGTTATTAATTCATTGATGAACAGAAGAATATGAATTTTTGACTTAAGTATATTCTCAGTTTATGGCGCCGGACCCAGGTGCCATGGAGGAGCAAGCATCCCCTGCTGACGGGTCACACCCTTCATGAGTCAGTGGGGTCAGGTGTTCTGGAGGGGTAAGCATCCCCTGCTGACAGTTAACACCTGCCCTAAGTCAGTGGGATCAAGTGTCCTGGAGGAGTAAGCATCCCCTGCTGACCGGTCACACCCGCCATGAGACAGTGGAATCAGGTGTCCTGAAGGGGTAAGTAACCCCTGCTGACCGGTCACACCCGCCGTGAGACAGTGGGATCAGGTGTCCTGGAGGGGTAAGCATCCCCTGCTGACCGGTCACACCCGCCGTGAGACAGTGGGATCAGGTGTCCTGGAGGGGTAAGCATCCCCTGCTGACCGGTCATACCCGCCGTGAGACAATGGGATCAGGTGTCCTGGAGGGGTAAGCATACCCTGCTGATCGGTCACACCCGCCGTAAGACAGTGGGATCAGGTGTCCTGGAGGGGTAAGTAACCCCTGCTGACCGGTCACACCCGCCGTGAGACGGTGGGATCAGGTGTCCTGGAGGGGTAAGCAACCCCAGCTGACCGGTCACACCCTCCGTGAGACAGTGGGATCAGGTGTCCTGGAGGGGTAAGTAACCCCTGCTGACCGGTCACACCCGCCGTGAGACGGTGGGATCAGGTGTCCTGGAGGGGTAAGCAACCCCAGCTGACCGGTCACACCCGCCGTGAGACAGTGGGATCAGGTGTCCTGGAGGGGTAAGCAACCCCTGCTGACCGGTCACATCCGCATTAAGCCATAGATTTATTCGAACTAGTATATTACCCCGATCTAAAACAATTATTAATCAGTTGCAGTTAGTAAATAGTAATTATTGACAATTCATACTCACATCAAATATTAAAATAAAGCGTAGTCAGAATCCTTTAAAAGGGCATGATTGGTAACACGTAGTTACATCAAATATTATCATAGCAAGGTAGTCACAAGCAGTGAAAAATGCATGATCGTTCCTCCTGGTGACATCAAATATCACCATTTAAAGGCAGTCACAATCAGTATATTGTCAGTACAAATATGAATTGTGCAATATCTCACCAATCGGCATAAGAATGCATTGTGTGATATCTCATTAATCAAAATTAGTTTGAATTGTGTGATATCCTACCAGTCAGTATTAGTATGTATTGTGTGATATCTCACCAGTCAGTATTAGTAAGTATTGTGTGATATCCCGCCAGTCAATATTAGTATGTATTGTGTGATATCTCACCAGTCAGTATTAGTAAGTATTGTGTGATATCCCGCCAGTCAATATTAGTATGTATTATGTGATATCCCTCCAGTCAATATTAGTATACTTTGTGTTTGTGCGATACCTGACCAGTCGACATTAGCTTGCGATATCTCAGCCGTCAGTACTAATTTTAATTGCACGAGATCTCAACAGTCAGTATTGGTGTGGAATGTGTGATATCTCACCTGTCAGTATAAGAATCAATTGTGATATCTCACCTGTCAGTATAAGAATCAATTGTGATATCTCACCGGTCAGTATAAGAATCAATTTTGTGATATCTCACCGGTCAGTATTTGTGAACTGTATGATATTTCACCAGTCAGTACTAGTATACATTGTGTAATATTTCACCAGTTAGAGACAGTAAAAACTGAGGCCCCGTGTCGTGGTATGCATGGCACGTTAAAGATTCCTCACTGCTTCGAGTGGGTCTGTCGCAAAGGTCAAAATTTGTATTTCCCGCATCAGGCAGATGCCGTCACCATATACGTGAAATATTCGTGATGTAACGTTAACAAAAATCAGTCACTTTTCAACATAACCTTTCTTACTATTCTTGTATACAGCCTTCAGACGACAGAAGTTTTCATTGCGGATCGTTTGTTTAATGTTTATGCATGATTGATATTTGCTCCATTTGATGCCGGCCATTCCGTTTATCAAAAATCGCTAGTTCACGCAAAGTAAGGAACTGTGGCCCTATCAGTCAAATGTGATCACGACTTGCGGCTACATGAGGTCAAAATTTCATCTTAAAATATGTGCTAAAATGTCCAAATTTAATCTTCGGTGGTAAATATTTTCTAAATCCAAAACTCTTAAACATCACTTGAAATAATTATCAGTTAATTCTAATCTAAAGTGATATGTCCCGAATGCAACTTAAAGATACTTATCATTATTACACTAAATGAAGATGATTATCATATTAACCGAGCATGATAATTGTATGTAGCGGATTATCAACTATATTTACGAGTATTTAAGATTTTATGGTGATAAAGCAGCAGACTATTAAAACAGGCCATTTCCGGGTTTCGTTTCTTTTATCATAAAATCTTAAGTTTATAAGTGGCATTGTTTGTCCGTAGGAACGTGATTTAAACGATATCTTTTAAGATTAATGAAGTCAAAAGATTTACAAGCAAACAAGCTAAAGTAAAAACAGTGATATCTACTCCATACTTAAAACCAAATTTGCGCTTCGATTGGTCATAATTGAAATTCCATGATTGAAACGTTTATATTTGTCCCTTGTCACGTGCCTTTTATGGTAATATTTAAGAATTTCAAAGCGTAATCGAAAACTCGGAATTAGTCGATTAAAATGTGATAAAAATCTTACCTATAGTGGTGATTACAGTAATCGAGTATAAAAGAGACCCAGCAAACGACCATTGTATATCCTCCGTCCCGTCTTTTCCGTCCCAGCCCGACTCTTTCGTTGCTTGATAGATTTCCGCTTGGAAAGCTTTCAGAACTAGGTCGACCTCCCAGCTCCAATTTCCTTTGCTAAACACATTGCTGCTTAACGTGATATTCCACAGTTTATCCACTTGGACTCTACGTTTTACGGCGACAACATGGCGTTCGTGTATCTCCGCTGGGGCTTCTAACGCCATGAAAACGAAACCACCCATAGTGGTGTATGCTACCACTAACGAACACAGTCCGATGTGGGAAAATAAAAACGCAATAAACTGCTTGCAACATTTTACAAAATCTTTTTTTCGTTGCTCTAATTTCATTTTTCGCCTTTTCTTTGCTTGCGACATATTTGTTGATGACACGTTAATCGGTTCTTGTTTACTGCTGGACACAACAGCGCGTGACCTGCAACACGGACAACAAACTGATTTCCGTTTGTACGTATACAATATTTCGTCCGAAAATTCAAATTCGGACATCTTAGATTTTCCGGCCAAATCCGTATCAATGCGCATGGTGTACTGTTTTTCGTCTTCCGACGAATCGTCCTCATTGCAGGCACTATAGTTAGCTTCAGTTCGACTCCATGAATCTGTTTTCACTCCACGCGCATTTCGGTACGTGCTATGAAAAGGTTCTTGTATAACCACCCCGTTTGTTTCCGGTATTACCGCACAATTTGTTTCCGGTGCCACCTCGCCGTTTGCTTCCGTCAAAACCAAACTGTTTTCTTCCGGTACAACCACACTATTAATTTCCGGTATGACTGCATTATCTATTCCCGGTATAAGTGAGCCATTTCTCCGCTCCTGCACTCCGTTGCTTGCATACCCATCCAACCATGACCCATGGTCACAGTCCTGCGCACTACCGGAACCAACCTCCTCCAGCATGTCCATCTGACGATCGAAATTGTCTTCAAACGAGCCATGCACTGAATCCATATCATTCATAGTGTTCAATAACACTTTAATAGTCCGCTTATAATAGCCTTGCTATGGAAGGGGATTAACTTCAACTATTTGCGCATCGTATTGATTGAAAATCATTTGAAAACGCATAACAATGTACATGAAGAATCGATAGTAATCAGGCGAAGAATAAGGGTCGATCTCATAAAAAGGAGGGTGAAAGAGAGCTAGAATTTGCACTACCACTTGTTCGTCTTGAAAATGCCTGCCTATAACCAAAAGATGTATTCCATATAGATATATATTGGCAGTCCGATGTTTAAAGGAGAAGTGCAAACCAAGTCATCAACCACGTCAGTCCGTTCGTGATTATATTAAGATACTGCACAACGTTCACCGGAAACGGAACCAGATTCAACACAGTTTCGTTTTGGAAATCGGTGTCAAAAATAGATTTTACAACAAAAGTTTACTTTTATTCACTAAATGTATGTTACAACGTATGCATGTACGATATCTAGCAGAACTACCGATCAGAGAGTAACATATGTGCATCCTCAGGAGAAATCCCTTAAATTAATAATACAACATCTAATCAAGCAGCATTAGATTGTTGAAAACATATAAAAGTCCGAGGTAACATCTGGGTGTGTTTTATTCAAGCAGTATATTGTCCAATCAGCAGCTTTATTTGGCTAATAAACCATTGTGATTGGCAAATCGTCGTAATTTCACTGGGTAAAATGATGAGTATTTTCCGATTTGTATCAATCAAATCACTATATAGGAGTGTTCGGAATATAATACAAAACACATCGACTAAATCCCTTTGAATGAGTGTCCATGCGTATCGTCCACCGTACCTTAATTTAATCACTGTAAAACAGTGTTCAGATAAAGGTTTTGGGTAGATTTATTAAATCGCTGTAAACGAGTGTTCGAAATAGCACTTTTGAGTTTTATTGTCAAATAACAGTATATAGGAGTGTTCGATAAAGTTATTCCTATATTGCAATATTTACTACTATGATAAAACAGGATATGAAATATCGAAGAAGCTGTAGATAGAACAAAATCCTCACAAATTAAAGACGTCCTTGCTGATATTTGATACTTCGATTCACTGTGTAATTTTACAACAACAAAAAAATTATTCACAGTGGAAAGTAAAAAAGAGAGTGAAAAATAAATTACAGGCCAAATTCTTCCTCTGATGAAGAAAAAGAGACCTTGATGATAATAACCAATAATTTAAAGCGACACCACAATCCCATTATCTACGTTAGGGAACATTTGAGGTGTTGAACATCCGCCGGACTTGATTCCTGTGCCGCAGTTTTCTCATTCTCGACCGCCACCGTTCACGCTGTCATTTCGCCTTTATTAGCCCTGTAATTCATGGCGTTTGAACCACTGAAGGAATTTGGATTCGGAATTAATCTGTGTAATGACGGTTTCATTAAGTAGCTTCCAATGTTTGTGCCAGTTTGAGATAGATTCCTTTCTTGATGTTTCTTGATTAATGACGAGTTGAATTTTCCACGATAAAGGGTTGGCATATTACAATTTTCCTAAGGTAATAAATACTTCCGCCGCCTGGCATCTGAAAACATGATGGATCGTGGAATTTACTTTATTTGCTTATTGGATTCAAATAAAGTGAAGTATGAAATATGCTTCTTGTTCAGTTACATTTATATCTATGGAATTTATGCATTAGCAACGGGTCTAATATTTGTTTAGTAGAAGTTGCATCATTTACGTAAAATGCATATGGTATATTATTTAGATCTGAGATATGCAGATATAACATAGATTTAAAACTTGTGTACTTTCTCTCTCTCTCTCTCTCTCTCTCTCTCTCTCTCAAATATAAAGTCTCTATATGAATTATGAAAGTTCAAAAGTTATAGCCAAGATTAAAGTTGACAACAAACAGACAAACAGACAAACAAACAGGACAAAGTCAATATGCAATATCGCAAATCAATATAATTTCTCCTATGTGAATAACACTCACATCCGTGAGTACATATCTGTGAGTTACAAATCTACCTCAATAGGAAAAAAGAATACAATCTAAAGGTGAAACCTATTAATTTTTGTAACAAAAATATGATGCGACAGATTACTGTATCTTTTCGTTATACAGACTTATTTCCCATATTAGCGGGTATCTGACGTCAAACATTGTGACGTCATACAATTTCTATATCATTTCCCGTAATTTTACGCCAGTTTCCATAGAAGTGGTCGACGTCACAATGGTTTGACGTAAAATACTTGTTCAAATGTGAAATAATTCTCTGTATAATGAAAAGACCGATTTGGCAGACAAAAAAGCACACATAACCCATGAAAAAAATCCAAATAACCCCCCCCCCCCCAACAACCAACAACAAGATTAGATAACAAAACAAAATACAACAACAAACAAACAAACAAAAACAAAACACAAAAATACCCCTACAAAACAAATCAATAAAAAAACCCAAACATAAATACAAACACACAAACAAAATAAGAACAAGAATGTACGAACAAACATATAAAAAAAACCCTTGCACAAATGGAGTGGAATTGACGTTTGATTTGTGAAATCAATGATATCATGACAATATGTCAGAGACAATCAATTCTTTCGTTACGATGTCACACATTTTAAAGAATAATAGATTAAAATCCTCTAAAAAGGGAAGTCTGTGATATAAATAACCAGAAACACTCACATCCCACAAATGTTCGGCCATCTGGCCTTTTTCAGTTAGTTTAATGGTAAAACTAAATTAATCAAAGTGCAATCCATGTTAGCTAGTTACATAATAATAATAATAATAATAATAATAATAATAATAATAATAATAAAAATAATAATAATATTAATACTAACAATAATACTAATACTACTACTAATAATATTAAAAAAATATTTATGATGATGATGATAATGATGATGATGATGTTGCTGTTATTGCTGTGTTGTTGTTGATGATGAAGAAGAAGAAGAAGAAGAAGAAGAAGAAGAAGAAGAAGAAGAAGAAGAAGAAGAAGAAAAAGATGATGATGATGATGATGATGTTGTTGTTGATGATGATAATGATGATGACGATGATGACGACGACGACGTTGTTGTTGATGATGATGATGATGATGATGATGATGATGATGATGATGATGATGATGATGGTGATGATGATGATGATTATGATGATGACATCATGAATTGGAATCTTACGACACTAAAGTAAAGTAATATTGATGAATATTTTTTCTAATAACAGAGCGGTTGATATGGCAGTAATCCTTGGATTCAAATCTAGAAAACAACACATTTCCCGAGTTTCCATATACTTTCCTCTGATAACGGTAAAAATAATAATAACAATTTTCTTGTACAGATAAATATAATTGTAAATCTGTGATCCATCGGGGCTTTTTCTTTCCCAATACTTTGGTGTTCTTTCTTTAACGTTTTGTTCAGAGAAATGCGTTTTGTAAATTGAAACATCAGAATAAAAGCAACATATGATTGATTTCAGAGTAAAATCCCAGTCTCCTACAATGTAACAATATGTTTCTCTCACACTAGAGTGCATTCTATCATGCCTTCCCCAAAGCTTTGTTGAACTAGATCATTTTGATCTTGAAAATCTAATCAGTGGCGGATACAGAAAATTAATAGTAGGCAAATGTAACAACAACACCACCATTTTTTTTATCTATTTTCTTATCTATGTTTTGGGGTTTTTTTTAAAAGTCACTCTGTATTTTTGTAAAAAAAAAAATAAATCCAAAAATATTTGGGATTATTTTCGAAATAGCAATTCCTTTTTCGGACTACAAATTGAAAGTCGTGTCTCCTTCTACAATCATTTTATATCACATTCTCAAAAATCCTGGATCCATCCCTGGTATTTGATCAAAAGGTTTGTATTGGTTGTTTCCATATTAAGATGAATTTCTCAGGTGAATATAAATGCATTATCTACATAATTGAGCTTTGGAAAGCAACATCAAAAAGGTTTTTTAATTCAGGTTGAGAAATGCAATTACTACATGCAGGAATTCCTTTGGAAAATCACATCGAGCTCATTTCCGCTTTAAGTCGCAGAGATTCTAATTTTCTAATTATACCAATAAATTTACATGAATCTATCCTGTTAAAAGGGAAATAATTGAAATTGACCGGATAATCAATCTTCATTTATGGGATAAAAAAAAAGGGGGGGGGGGAGGGGGTTGTTGTTAAATTCTTATTTTATTAAAGGGTTTAACATGGGGTTTATTTATTTATTTATTCATTTATTTGGAGAGGGAGGTGTGTACATATGTAATAATCTCTCTCTCTCTCTCTCTCTCTCTCTCTCTCTCTCTCTCTCTCTCTCGTTTTCCTATAATTGGAACAATACGAATCGAATATTACCTAATTGTCTAAAACAAAAATAAGATGACAATTCTACAATAGCAAGTTTCTGGTATATGTGGTTGTGACATTTTCTACACATCCCGGTGTCTTCTCTGTTCCGGACATTTATGCCGTGTATAGCTTACCAAACAGAAGTCGCTTTCCCCTCCTCAGTCCCCCCCCTCCCAGGTTATAAAACTTTTAGAACACGACTCTCTGTACTCGAGTTCGAGTTTCGCACCCAGAGTTAGTGAGAGTAGAGTCGGACGTCAATTTTTTTTAGATTATATATTTCATTTTCCTTTAAGTACAACTCGGATGTTCCATTTTGGGCACAGACTTTAGATTTTTTAGATAAATTCGAAGCCGGCTTGTAGTCTAAGTGAAATATTGTCTTCAATTAATTATGCGCCCACTATATATTCTTTATATCAAAGAGTTTTTGCTGAAACGAGTTATCAAGAGGATTACTATAAAGAGAATAAATAAGTACATTTAATTTCTATTACGGTTATATAGTTCTTTTCCAAATGTAGGGGCAGGATTTGGTGTAGTGGTTAAGCGCTTGGCTTGCGGGGCCGACGATCCGGGTTCGATTCCCGGGTTGCGCCACTATGTTCAAGAGGTTGGTAACCTCCTGCTTCCACGTCGCGATTTAACTGAAATATTGTTGAAAGCGACGTAAAACACCAATCAACCAAACCTACCAATCCAAATGTAGAGAAGCTGGTATGGATTGGTGGATAAGGTGCTCGGCTCGTGATCGAGAGGTCCCCGGTTCGACTCCCGCCGTGGGCACACCGGTGTTCTGTCTTTCGGATGAGATAGTAAAAACCGAGGTACCGTGTCACGGTAGGCGTGGTACGTAAAAGATCCCTCACTGCTTCGGGTGGGTCCGTTGCAAAAGTCTAAATTTGTATGCAATACATCATGCAGATGCCGTCACCATATACGTGAAATAATCGTGGAGTGACTCAAAAACACTATTCAATCAATCAATCAGTCAATCCAAATGTTGAGTTAATATAAGAAACTTCTGTTTTGTTTTAAAAGTTTGGAAAAAAAGTGTATCGTAGTAATCTTGAGCAGCGTACTCAAAGACCATGCTCCGCGGAGTTATGCTCCACGATTTTCATCTTAGATGTTACTCCCATATCATAATGGCGTGAGCACGGATCTCGAGATTGGAGAACGGAACTCGAGTTAAGAGTATGGATTTGGAGTCAAGAACATCTCAGTTTTTATGACCTCGGTGTCTGTTGCCCGTTTCACCATGACAATCGTAAGTGAACCCGTAAATGTAGTTGAACAGATAAAAATGCGTTTCACTAAAAATCGCAAGTGTATACTTAACAATGAAAATTACGTCACGTTAAAAAGTTACGTGAAGTACGAATTCGTAGTTGATCCCATAAATACTCGATATATGGGATCAGTGGCGGAACCTTATGTCTGCGATTGTTAGCCTAGTGAAACAAAACAGGCTACTGGTTTCACGTCTTGAATAACTCACAAAAGAGGCTTGCGGTACTGGCTTAGCTAGTCCTAACATTCTGATAAGCATCACCGTTTTCAAAAATGTTCGTGTCTTTAAGCGAGGTTGTATTCAACAACTAGCACGAGAAGATATGTACAACACCTAGATCTAGAAGATATGTACAACACCTAGACCGAGAAGATATGTACAACACCTAGACCGAGAAGTTATATACAACAACTAGCCCGAGAAGTTATATACAACACCTAGCCCGAGAAGTTATATACAACAACTAGCCCGAGAAGTTATAAACAACACCTAACCCGAGAAGTTATATACAACAACTAGCCTGAGAAGTTATATACAACAACTAGCCCGAGAAGTTATAAACAACACCTAGCCCGAGAAGTTATATACAACAACTAGCCTGAGAAGTTATATACAACACCTAGACCGATATGTTATATACAACAACTAGCCCGAGAAGTTATATATAACACCTAGCTGGAGAAGTTATATACAACAACTAGCCCGAGAAGTTATATACAACAACTAGCATGAGAAGTTATATACAACACCTAGACCGAGAAGTTGTATACAACATCTAGCCTGAGAAGTTATTTATAACAACTAGCCCGAGAAGTAATATACAACACCTAGCCCGAGAAGTTATATACAACAACTAGCCTGAGAAGTTATATACAACACCTAGACCAAGAAGTTATATACAACACCTAGCCCGAGAAGTTATATATAAGGCCTAGACCGAGAAGTTATATACAACACCTAGCCGAAGAAGTTATTTATAACAACTAGCCCGAGAAGTTATATAAAACAACTAGCCCGAGAAGTTATAAACAACACCTAGCCCGAGAAGTTAAATACAACTACTAGCCGGAGAAGTTATTTATAACAACTAGCCCGAGAAGTAATATACAACACCTAGCCCGAGAAGTTATAAACAACAACTAGCACGAGAATTTATATATAACACCTAGCTGGAGAAGTTATATACAACAACTAGCATGAGAAGTTATATACAACACCTAGACCGAGAAGTTATATACAACACCTAGCCCGAGAAGTTATATACAATAACTAGCCCGAGAAGTTATATACAACACCTAGACCAAGAAGTTATATAACGCTTAACCCGAGAAGCTTAGTACAGGCTTAAATTGTTTAATAAATTCGATCCTAGCTACACAAGGCTTAGCATTTGGCCTTAGTGGTATGCGGTTTTATTAATGCGATCCTAGCTACACAAGGCTTAGCATTTGGCCTTAGTGGTATGCGGTTTTATTAATGCGATCCCAGCTACACAAGGCTTAGCATTTGGCTTTAGTAGTATGCGGTTTTATTAATGCAATCCCAGCTACACAAGGCTTAGCATTTGGCCTTAGTGGTATGCGGTTTTATTAATGCGATCCCAGCTACACAAGGCTTAGCATTTGGCCTTAGTGGTATGCGGTTTTATATATGCGATCCTAGCTACACAAGGCTTAGCATTTGGCCTTAGTGGTATGCGGTTTTATTAATGCGATCCTAGCTACACAAGGCTTAGCATTTGGCCTTAGTGGTATGCGGTTTTATTAATGCTATCCTAGATACACAAGGCTTAGCATTTGGCCTTAGTGGTATGCGGTTTTATTAATGCGATCCTAGCTACACAAGGTTTAGCATTTGGCCTTAGTGGTATGCGGTTTTATTAATGCAATCCCAGCTACACAAGGCTTAGCATTTGGCTTTAGTGGTATGCGGTTTTATTAATGCGATCCCAACTACACAAGGCTTAGCATTTGGCCTTAGTGGTATGCGGTTTTATTAATGCGATCCCAGCTACACAAGGCTTAGCATTTGGCCTTAGTGGTATGCGGTTTTTATTAATGCGATCCTAGCTACACAAGGCTTAGCATTTGGCCTTAGTGGTATGCGGTTTTATTAATGCGATCCCAGCTACACAAGGCTTAGCATTTGGCTTTAGTGGTATGCGGTTTTATTAATGCGATCCTAGCTACACAAGGCTTAGCATTTGGTCTTAGTGGTATGCGGTTTTATTAATGCGATCCCAGCTACACAAGGCTTAGCATTTGGCCTTAGTGGTATGCGGTTTTATTAATGCGATCCTAGCTACACAAGGTTTAGCATTTGGCCTTAGTGGTATGCGGTTTTATTAATGCGATCCCAGCTACACAAGGCTTAGCATTTGGCCTTAGTGGTATGCGGTTTTATTAATGCGATCCTAGCTACACAAGGCTTAGCATTTGGCCTTAGTGGTATGCAGTTTTATTAATGCGATCCTAGCTACACAAGGTTTAGCATTTGGCCTTAGTGGTATGCGGTTTTATTAATGCGATCCTAGCTACACAAGGCTTAGCATTTGGCTTTAGTGGTATGCGGTTTTATTAATGCGATCCTAGCTACACAAGGCTTAGCATTTGGCCTTAGTGATATGCGGTTTTATTAATGCGATCCCAGCTACACAAGGCTTAGCATTTGGCCTTAGTGGTATGCGGTTTTTATTAATGCGATCCTAGCTACACAAGGGTTAGCATTTGGCCTTAGTGGTATGAGGTTTTATTAATGCGATCCTAGCTACACAAGGCTTAGCATTTGGCCTTAGTGGTATGCGGTTTTATTAATGCGATCCTAGCTACACAAGGTTTAGCATTTGGCCTTAGTGGTATGCGGTTTTATTAATGCGATCCCAGCTACACAAGGCTTAGCATTTGGCTTTAGTGGTATGCGGTTTTATTAATGCGATCCCAGCTACACAAGGCTTAGCATTTGGCCTTAGTGATATGCGGTTTTATTAATGCGATCCTAGCTACACAAGGCTTAGCATTTGGCCTTAGCGATCCCAGCTACACAAGGTTTAGCATTTGGCCTTAGTGGTATGCGGTTTTATTAATGCGATCCTAGCTACACAAGGCTTAGCATTTGGCCTTAGTGGTATGCAGTTTTATTAATGCGATCCTAGCTACACAAGGTTTAGCATTTGGCCTTAGTGGTATGCGGTTTTATTAATGCGATCCTAGCTACACAAGGCTTAGCATTTGGCTTTAGTGGTATGCGGTTTTATTAATGCGATCCTAGCTACACAAGGCTTAGCATTTGGCCTTAGTGATATGCGGTTTTATTAATGCGATCCCAGCTACACAAGGCTTAGCATTTGGCCTTAGTGGTATGCGGTTTTTATTAATGCGATCCTAGCTACACAAGGGTTAGCATTTGGCCTTAGTGGTATGAGGTTTTATTAATGCGATCCTAGCTACACAAGGCTTAGCATTTGGCCTTAGTGGTATGCGGTTTTATTAATGCGATCCTAGCTACACAAGGTTTAGCATTTGGCCTTAGTGGTATGCGGTTTTATTAATGCGATCCCAGCTACACAAGGCTTAGCATTTGGCTTTAGTGGTATGCGGTTTTATTAATGCGATCCCAGCTACACAAGGCTTAGCATTTGGCCTTAGTGATATGCGGTTTTATTAATAAGATCCTAGCTACACAAGGCTTAGCATTTGGCCTTAGCGATCCCAGCTACACAAGGTTTAGCATTTGGCCTTAGTGGTATGCGGTTTTATTAATGCGATCCTAGCTACACAAGGATTAGCATTTGGCCTTAGTGGTATGCGATTTTATTAATGCGATCCTAGCTACACAAGGCTTAGCATTTGGCCTTAGCGATATGCGGTTTTATTAATGCGATCCCAGCTACACAAGGCTTAGCATTTGGCCTTAGTGGTATGCGGTTTTATTAATGCTATCCCAGCTATGCCGTTGGCCTTAGTGGTATGCCGTTGCTATTGCCATAAAGATGCAACTCTCTTTGTATTTATTTATCTAATTCCTTTCTTTCTTTCTGTCTATTTCTTCTTCTTTTTCTTCTTCTTCTTCTTCTTCTTCTTCTTCTTCTTCTTCTTCTTCTTCTTCTTATTATTATTATTATTATTATTATTGTTATTATTACTTTTATTCTCATTTTTACCATCGTTATCTATTACTTTATTGTTTTTCATGTTGTTTCATGTTATTTATTTTTTATTTTTACTTATTCATTTATTTTATTTTTGTCTATTTTTTATTTATTTATTATTATCATTATCATTTTTACTGATATTGAAAACAACTCTTTACTCACCAATTGTTATTAACAGAGACTATACCATAATTCTTTTCTCTACGTATAGACGAAATGTCAGCATTTAAATAAAACCTAATCTATCTCGCATGATGTACCGCGTTACCTTAAAACCCAAAGGGATTTTGTAGTCGCTTCTTGAACGGTCGATAATATTTGTTTTGATGTCCTTTTGTGTCATCGATTTCATGAATAAATATTCCTAGAGCTTGCTATGCGAAAGGGAGATAATCCGGCACCAATGTTTTTCACGACCTTGCACTTTTTTTCACACTTCAGAAGACAATCGTGTAGTGAAAGCCACATCGATCTATGCGGAGTCCTATTGATATTCATTCAGTAGATAAATTGTAAGCCTTTCTCCGTAATTCCGCAAAATATAGAAAGGAAGAACCTGAGATCGAAACCAGTCGGAATCACATCAGATTCCTGTGCTTTGCATGAAAATATCCAACTGTAGTTGACAAAGTTGATAATGAGAAGTCGCTGTTGAATATGTTCAAATTTTGTAAATAACAACACCATGACGGTGCCGCCATTTTTTACGTGAATCTATCCATGTTTGGTGGAAAACTTAATTCAACTAAAAATGAATAGATAATAATAATAATAATAATAATAATAATAATAATAATAATAATAATAATGATGATGATGATGATGAACTGTGTTGCCATTACAGTTACTCATTTCAATTTACCCCGTTCCCGGCTCACAGAAATATGTAAAAGTTGTCAGAACTATAGTTATTACATGCCGCCATTGTAAACTAGGAAATTGAATATACATTTTGTTTAACGCTTACGATAAACATAGAACATATATACCTTTTAATACTGTGCACCATACGCGCATTTCGACAAGTTATGTCTCTTCAGTGATGCTCGTGGCCGAATGGTTGGAATTCTCATAATATATAAATATTTGAAGAGCAGTGTTGAGGCCAAAATGACCGAAAAGTGAACCAAAGAATCTATCTAAGGACAGAGCAGTATATGACGTACGGTCTTCCTCTCACTTGGTGTGCAATAGTTGTTATTAAATGGTGTACAACAGTCGTGTTAAGAGGTGTTCAGTAGACGTGTCAAGTGGTGTGCAGTAGTGTTAAGTTGTATGGTAGTCATGTCAAGTGGTATGCAATAGTCGTGTCAAGTGGTATGCAGTAGTGATAAGTTGTATAGTAGTCATGTCAGGTGGTATGCAATAGTCGTGTCAAGTGGTATGCAGTAGTGATAAGTTGTATAGTAGTCATGTCAAGTGGTATGCAATAGTCGTGTCAAATAGTATGCAGTGGTCTTGCCAGGTGGTATGTAGTAGGCATGCCAAGTGGTATACAACAATCCTCTCAAGTGATATGTAGTAGTCGTGTCAAGTGGTGTGCAGTAATCGTGTTATGTGGTGGGCAGTAGTCGTGTCAAGTGGTATGCAGTAGTCATGTCAAGTGGTGTGCAGTAGTCGTGCCAAGTGGTGTGCAGCAGTCGTGTCAAGTGGTGTGCAGTAGTCGTATCAAGTGGTGTGCAGTAGTCGTGTCAAGTGGTATACAATAGTCGTGTGAAGTTTTGCGCAGTAGTCGTGTCAAGTGGTGTGCAGTAGTAGTGTAACGTGGTATGTAGTATTCGTCTCAAGTGGTGTGCAGTAGTTGTCAAGTGGTGTGCAGCAGTCTTGTCAAGTGCCCTGCATTAATCGTATCAAATAGTGTGCAGTGGTCTTGTCAAGTGGTGTATAGTAGTCGTGTCAAGTGGTGTGCAGTAGTCGTGCCAAGTGGCATGCAGTAGTGATAAGTTGTAAAGTAGCCATGTCAAGTGGTGTGTTGTAGTTGTCAAGTGGTGTGCAGTAGTTGTCAAGTGGTGTGCAGTAGTCGTGTCAAGTGGTGTGCAGTAGTCGTGCCAAGTGGTGTGCAGTAGTCATGCCAGGTGGTATACCATAGTCGTGTGAATTTATGTGCAATAGTCGTGTCAAGTGGTGTGTTGTAGTCATGTCAAATGGTGTACAGTATTAGTGTCAAGTGGTGTTCAACAATCGTGTCAAATGGTGTGCAATAGTTGTCAAGTGGTGTGCAGTAGTCGTGTCAAGTCGTATGCAATAGTCGTGTGAAGTTGTGTGCAGTAGTCGTGTCAAGCCGCGTGCAGTAGTCGTGTCAAGTGGTGTGCAGTAGTAGTGTTAAGTGGTGTGTAGTAGTCGTGACAAGTGGTGTGCAGTAGTTGTCAAGTGGTGTGCAGTAGTTGTCAAGTGGTGTACAGCAGTCTTGTCAAGTGGTGTGCATTAATCGTATCAAATGGTGCACAGTGGTCTTGTCAAGTGGTGTGCAGTAGTTGTGCCAAGTAGTATGCAGTAGTGATAAGTTGTATAGTAGTCATGTCAAGTTGTATGTGATAGTCGTGTCAAATAATACGCAGTGGTTTTTTCAGGTGGAATGTAGTAGTCATGCCAAGTGATATACAACAATCTTCTCTAGTGGTATGTAGTAGTCGTGTCAAGTGGTGTGCAGTGGTCGTGTCATGTGGTGGGCAGTAGTCGTGTAAAGTGGTGTGCAGTAGTCGTGTCAAGTGGTGTGCAGTAGTCGTGCCAAGTGGTGAGTAGTCGTGCCAAGTGGTGTGCAGTAGTCGTGTCAAGTGGTGTGCAGTAGTTGTCAAGAGGTGTACAGCAGTCTTGTCAAGTGGCGTGCATTAATCGTATCAAATGGTGTGCAGTGGTCCTGTCAACTGGTGTGTAGTAGTCGTGCCAATATGTGTGCAGTAGTGATTAGTTGTATAGTAGTCATGTCAAGTGGTATGCAATAGTCGTGTCAAGTGGTATGCAGTAGTGATAAGTTGTATAGTAGTCATGTCAAGTGGTATGCAATAGTCGTGTCAAATAGTATGCAGTGGTCTTGTCAGGTGGTATGTAGTAGTCATGCCAAGTGGTATACAAGAATCCTCTCAAGTGGTATGTAGTAGTCGTGTCAAGTGGTGTGCAGTAGTCGTGTCATGTGGTGGGCAGTAGTCGTGTCAAGTGGTGTGCAGTAGTCGTTTCAAGTGGTGTGCAGTAGTCGTGTCAAGTGGTGTGCAGTACCGGTAGTCGTGCAAAGTGGTGTGCAGTAGTCGTGTCAAGTGGTTTGCAGTAGTCGTGCCAGGTGTTATAGAATAGTCGTGTGAAGGTGTGCAGTAGTCGTGTCAAGTGATGTGTAATAGTCGTGTCAAGTAGTGTGCAATAGTCATGTCAAGTGGTGTGTTGTAGTCGTGTCAAGTGGTGTGTAGTAGTTGTGTCAAGTGGTGTGCAACAATCGTGTCAAATGGTGTGCAGTAGTCGTGTCAAGTGGTGTGCAGTAGTCGTGCCAAGTGGTGTGCAGTAGTCATGCCAGGTGGTAAACAATAGTCGTATGAATTTGTGTGCAGTAGTCGTGTCAAGTGGTATGCAATAGTCAAGTGGTGTGCAGTATTAGTGTCAAGTGGTGTGCAACAATCCTGTCAAATGGTGTGCAGTAGTTGTCAAGTGGTGTGCAGTAGTCGTGTCAAGTGATATGCAATAGTCGTGTGAAGTTGTGTGCAATAGTTGGGTCAAGTCGTGTGCAATAGTCGTGTCAAGTGGTGTGCAATAATCGTGTCAAGTGGTGTGCAGTAGTTGTCAAGTGGTGTGCAGTGGTCGTGTCAAGTGGTGTGCAGTAGTAGTGTTAAGTGGTATGTAGTAGTCGTGTCAAGTGGTGTGCAGTAGTTGTAAAGTGGTGTGCAGCAGTCTTGTCAAGTGGCGTGTTTTAATCGTATCAAATGGTGTGCAGTGGTCTTGTCAAGTGGTGTGTAGTAGTCGTGTCAATTGGTGTGGAGTAGTTGTCAAGTGGTGTGCAGCAGTCTTTTCAAGTGGCGTGTTTTAATCGTATCAAATGGTGTGCAGTGGTCTTGTCAAGTGGTGTGTAGTAGTCGTGTCAAGTGGTGTGAAGTACATTTGTAGTCGTGTCAAGTGATGTACAGTACTCGTGTCAGGTGGTATACAAGAGTCGTGTCAAGTGGTGGGCAGTAGTCTTATCAAATGGTGTGCAGTAGTCGTGCCAAGTGGTATGCAATAGTCGTGTGAAGTTGTGTGCAGTAGTCGTGTCAAGTGGTGTACAGCAGTGGTGTCAAGTAGTGCGCAGTATTCTTGTCAATTGTTCAATAGTTGTGTCAAATGGTGTGCAGTAGTTGTGTCAAGTGATAAGCAGTAGTCGTGTTACGTGGTGTGCAGTAGTCGTATCAAGTCGTAGTCATTAATTGTGCCAAGTGGTATGCAATAGTCGTGTCAAATTGTATGCAGTGGTCTTGTCAGGTGATATGTAGTAGTCATCTTAAGTGGTATACAACAATCCTCTCAAGTGTTGTGTAGTAGTCATGTCAAGTGGTATGCAGAAGTCGAGTCAAGTGGTATGCAGCAGTGTTAAGTTGTATAGTAGTCATGTCAAGTGGTATGCAATAGTCGTGTGAAATAGTATGCAGTGGTCTTGTCAGGTGGTATGTAGTAGTCGTGTCAAGTGATATGCAATAATCGTGTCAAGTGGCATGCCGTAGTCTTGTCAAGTGGTATGCAACAATCCTCTCAACAGCAGTAGTTGATTAAGTGGTATGAAGTAGTCATGTCAAGTGGTATGTAGAGTAGTCGTGTCAAGTGATATGCAGTAGTTTTGTCAGGTGGTATACAACAATCCTCTCCAGTGATGTGCAGTAGTTGGTTAAGTGGTATGTAGTAGTCATGTCAAGTGGTATGTAGTAGTCTTGTCAAGTGGCGTGCATTAATCGTGTCAAATGGTGTACAGTAGTCGTGTCAAGTGGTGTGTAGTAGTCGTGTCAAGTGGTGAGCAGTAGCCGTGTCAAGTTGTAGGCAGTAGTTGTGTCATGTGTCAAATAGTATGCAGTGGTCTTGTCAGGTGGTATGTAGTAGTCATGGTAAGTGGTATACAACAATCCTCTCAAGTGATGTGTAGAAGTCATGTCAAGTGGTATGCAGGAGTCGTGTCAAGTGGTATGCAGTAACGTTAAGTTGTATAGTAGTCATGTCAAGTGGTATGCAATAGCCTTGTCAAATAGTATGCAGTGGTCTTGTCAGGTGGTATGTAGTAGTCGTGTTAAGTGGTATGCAATAATCGTGTCAAGTGGCATGCCGTAGTCTTGTCAAGTGGTATGCAACAATCCTCTCAAGTGCAGTAGTTGATTAAGTGGTATGAAGTAGTCATGTTAAGTGGTATGTAGTAGTCATGTCAAGTGGTATGTAGAGTAGTCGTGTCAAGTGATATGCAGTAGTTTTGTCAGGTGGTATACAACAATCCTCTCCAGTGATGTGTAGTAGTTGGTTCAGTGGTATGTGGTAGTCATGTCAAGTGGTATGTAGTAGTCTTGTCATGTGGCGTGCATTAATCGTGTCAACTGGTGTACAGTAGTCGTGTCAAGTGGTGTGTAGTAGTCGTGTCAAGTGGCGAGCAGTAGCCGTGTCAAGTTGTAGGCAGTAGTTGTGTCATGTGGTGTGCAGTACTAGTGACAAGTGGTATGCAGGGGTCATGTTAGTTGGTACAATAATCGTCTCAAGTGGTATGAAATAGTGGTGTCAAGTGGTAGTTGTGTCAAGTGGTGTGCAATAATAGTGTTAGATGATGTATGACAGTCGTTGCAAGTGGTGTGCAGTAGTCGTTTCATGGAGTGTACAATAGTCGTTAGCGGTGGTAAATATTGGTGTCCAGTGGTGCACAGTAATCGTCTCAAGTGGTGTGCAGTAGTTGTGTCATGTGGTGCACTAGTCGTGTCAAGTGGTGGGCAATAATGGTGTCAAGTGGTGGTAAATAGTTGTGTCAAGTGGTGTGCAGTTAATGGAGTGTACAATAGTCGTGTGAAACGGCGGACAATAGTGGTGTCAAGCGGTGGTAAATAGTGGTGTCAAGCAGTGGTAAATAATGATGTCAGCGGCGTGGAATAATCGAGTGAGTGATGTACAATAATCGCTTCAAGTGGCGGTGCGCAGTAGTCATGGCTGACGATCATCTATGATATGTAAGCGTAATCGATTTCAAGAAACCCTCTATCATTTTTTTTTCAGATAAATAGGAAGGTATCTAATGGCAATTCAGTGTACAAGTAATGTATACTATATTTTTCGTGAAAAAGGAATGATGGTTTGCTCTCGACATTTAAACTTAGTTAATCATCAATAAAAGTCCGTTGTTTGATGTGGCATTTAATGCCTACTCTATAGTCTTCCAATCCACGAGGTCAATTTGAAAGAGAGTCTTTGAATTCTGTATTTAATGTCAAATTCGTTATTTTATTTTCCGTTATGGTAGCACATAAAATATACAACTCTTCCCGAAGCACAAAAACCACAAAGCCAATACCCCTGTTGTTACACAATCAAAATGCGACATAAATTCCTAAAAGCCAAAATCAAAGCCGGTATATCGTGATCCGTTCTTTTATTGATATTAACCGGTAGCCAGCAGCGTCTTATTGATTATAATTGTGAATTTAACAATAATTAAACACGTATTCATGTTTATTAAACCTTAAACTAATCGCACATTACAACGCATGCGCAGAATATTGTGTCATGTTTTGACTATGTATGTTAAATCGCGGGGAATGACGCCGTGTTAATAATTAAAACACCAGGCGGTTTAATGCCATTTTAAGTAAAGGTCAGCGAGTACAGAATGGGATTCGCACGTGTTCCCCGGGGTAATGGTTGATAATGTCATGGAATAGGTGTTCCCAAAGAAAGTCCCCAGGCGCCATGACAAATTAAGCGTGTAGCGCTCCATTCGGAATCCTCGGATGTTTTTACTGCTGACCAATATACAATTTTTAGACGATAATTGTTTATGTACATATTATAAACAATGCCAATAATGAAGTCGCCTGAATTTCTTTGACTTTTTGTTTCTTTGGTATTACACGTTTGCTTATTGTTCATGTATAACACCGCCAACTACCCCCCCCCCCCGGCCGCTCCCTTCTCCCTGGTATTTCTTTCCCTCTTTACAATACCTCTGCCACAGAGTAGTACCACATTTATCATTAAGTCGACATTGACCATTCACACGTATTTATACTATAACCCTGATCATACGAGTCCTGTAGCCCGCTTCACTAACAATCGTACACGTAACGATAAGTGATCCCCGTAAATCAGATATTGACGGAAACAACTACGAACTCATACTTCACGTTACTTTTGATAAATTTCCATTGTAAGCATTGCCGGATCCAGGATTTCCGAAAAGGGGACCCCACACGTAAAAATCAAGCATTAGCCAAAATATTCAGCCATTTTGAGTGCCAAATCTGATGTTTACTCATACTTGAGGCGAAAAGGGGGACTGGGCCATAGCCCGACCTCTACCACCACCCCCACCTGCGCTCTGAATACATCACTGGAAAGTTTACGGTGAAACGGATTTCCATCGTATGTTGCGCTAACGTGTTCAACTAGGTCAAAGAAAAGTAATTCCATTTCCCATAGGGTCCCATGTTAAATTACCTAACTTCCAGCAAGATTTACACTACATCCTACATTTTAACTATATATATAATCCACCAATCAAAATGTTTCCCTCTACCAGAATTTTAATAGTTTACCATAAGTTATCCACCTTAATTTCGAGAAAATCATGCTGGAAGGGAGTCACTCCCAAAAAATTTGCCAAAATTCAAATGTAAACAACAACCCCCTTTTAGGTCACAAAATTTTTACATTAGCGAAATGAGATAAAAATTCATGATTTTACAGCAGAATCAATGTTTATTTATGGATTGATCAAATAATTTCATCCAATCACAGACCCTGATACATTGAAACAGTGGTCCCTCTCTCGATACATCACATCAGCAAATCACGTCTCTCGTTAATAACTGTTCTTTAACCATTATGTTTCGCTTACAATTGATTGTGCCACTTTGGTTACTGATCCACCGTAGGGGTTGACGTAGCGTAGAAATTCAGCGCTCGACCTGTGTTACAATGGACCCGGGTTCGATTCACGGACTGCGCTACTATACTTAAAATGTGAATTATCTCCTATTTCAAGGTCACGACAGGACTCAAAACACGCTGAAAGCGACATAACATATCAACCAACCAGATTTAACCTTACATTGGACCATTAGTACATAACCACAAGTTGGCCTTGATTTACAAATCACCTGTTTATGTTTACTGTCATAACTTCCCTGAGATAACACTTTTTATACTACCATTACGTCAACTTGATTGCTGTATCGACTTTAATTAAGAACAAACATATCACGTCAATGTCAAGTCCTCTTCAATCTTCGTAGAATGAATTTATATTTCATTCGCTTGGTTAAATGAGAAAAGCTATTTTGTAGCTATCTAGATGAAATGTTTTCTAGAATGCTGGAGCCTACCTAAAGATTTCCCATTAGATGTGATATTAGCGCTTTCCAATTGCCAATGGTTTTTGTCATATATTTATCAATACTTCATGATATATAATAGTTAACTATGTTTTCCAGCCAATACAAAATGAGAGTGTCATACGGTACGGGTTTTCTTGTTTACCGTCACCTTACAGATTCCGGTTTGGAAAATAAAAATGAAATTTCAGTGAAATAGACCTTTTCACGATAACTGCAGAGCTGTAACATTGGACGGCAAATTGATTAACGTTCCCTCCAAATTTATTACGTCATAATGTAATTTGACGTCATTCTGATCGAACTGGAGGGAAAGTTTATGATTTTGCCGTCCAATGTTACAGCTCTGCAGTTATCGTGAAAAGGTCTACTTCACTGAAATTTCATTTTTCGATGCTCCGCTTCCCCAACGAGACAGTAATACACAGAGATCCCGAAAACACGACCGCGACAGATCCGTTACTGCTTCCAGTGGAACAACGCAAAGGTGTCAGTTTTTGGTTCATGTTTAAGCCGGTGTGGCCTAGTGGATAAGGTGCTCGGCTCATGATCGAGAGGTCCCGGGTTCGACTCTCGCCCTGAGCGCACCGGTGTTCTGTCTTTCGGATAAGACAGTAAAAACCGAGGTCCCATGTCATGGTAGATGTGGCACGTAAAAGATCCCTCACTGCTTCGGGTGGGTCCGTTGCAAAGATCTAAATTTGTATGCAATGCATCAGAGGGGGATCTCGTCACCATATGCGTGAAATAATCATGGAGTGACGTAAAACAATATTCAATCAATCAATCAATCATTTTTATTTATAGTTCACCTTTCACTTGATGTGAAATTATACTGCAGTGAAACAAAACAAGAAATAAAAAATACCCCAGAATTTTCATAAACATTTTCTAGATATCTTACATCATAAGTAGACGAATGACTGAGGGAATCTCGACACTAAGTCAGAAAGCAAGGAAAGACTCTCTTAAATCCCTACACTCTGACGATAAATTTTTACGCTTAGCCACAGAAAAGGTTTACGATGAAGTCCCATAAATCGTTGTGACGTCACTGCTTAAATCAACAAATATCGTGTACGATCTGCCGAATGTCGCTGCAGATTCCCCCAAAATAAATATACTCTTAGTTCTGGCTTCCCCGAACTGATATCATATAGTTTATGGATAGATAAATAAGTATATGATATATAGAGGCATATACCACTATGCCATCTGTTCTTACTGCAGATCTATACAAACAAATGAATGGAACACATCGCCAGGAGACCAGGGGCACATAACTCTTGTTACATCAGATCATTCGACGAACCGTCTGACGAATAAACTTACCTTGATGTATGTTTTATTTATCGATATAATATATCAAAAGAGAACTGAAAATAGAGAGAGGTTCCGAATACAAGTCCAAGAATAATACAGCGTTGCTTATTTTCCCTTTGAAATAACAGTTTCACGTAAACTTATCCTGTATATGCCTCGTGGTCAATTATATACGTGCATTTCAGGTATTTTCATTTCAGTTCTACTTTAAATTGAGGGATTTTGAATATTTCTTGACGTGAATGATGAAAAAAAGGAAAACAAAAACAAATCCCCCCCAAATACGAACCCCCCCCCCCACCCGAAAAATAATAATAATAAAACTCCACAACAGTAAAAAGAACAAAAAAGGCAAAAGCAAAAACAAAGAAAGAAATAAAAATTGAAAATGAAAATGATAAACAAAAACAAAAATAAGAAAGAAAGATAGAAAGAACGAAAGAAAGAAAAGTTTAATGCTAGAAGAAATAAGACAGAAAAGAATCAAACTTACCGCATATCTCTTTGGATGTATTAATTGAGCACTTTGTTACGGAGGTCAGTTCACAAATTACGATTTGAGAAGAGCAGGACACTGTGATATAGATATGAAATCAGACATAGTCATAGACCTTTTCAAGTTCATCTCGGTAAAATAGTTGCTGTTACCTCAAGTTACATCGTCGTGCGCAAGACCAAAATGTATCCAATGTTTTTACCTTACTGTCTAGGTGACAAACTTTTGGACAGGTCCATGACAACAGTAGGAATTTTTTTTTTTTTTTTGGGGGGGGGGGGTTATCAGGGGACGTCGTCATGATGTTTTGATGCACGTGGGGCCTACTTCGTCCTCAAATCCCACGCCTAGGTTTTATGACTTATTACAACAAAATTGCTGCCCAAATTCGACTTTACAAATACAGCTAAATACAGAAAAAGCATCATACGTGCGGCTAAACCTGTGTGTGCAGCGTCATCAAATGGATATTTCAAATACCGGCCATGTCATTAAAAAAATAATTCAGGTCACACGCAGTGTTTTGCACTCAGTCTAGATCAAACGCAAACTTCGTAGAGGACGAGGGTCTCATTTGAATTATAATAATAGATAATAATGATTGTTTAATGCAAGTAACTCGCTCCATCAAATAGATAATAACTTGTGGCTGAAAGCCGAATTCTTGTCAACGGCAAGAGTGTTACCTAGCCAATAAAACCTACGAGTAGAGTTCATTTGAGTGATTTCATATTTTTATCTAAAAATGGGAATTCCAACTTGGGATAATTTTTCTACAATTGTTTTTGTTATATTTCAGCTCAATTGCAGACTGGTCATTATGACTGATAAAGCCGGCGTGGCCTAATTGTATCGCGCTGGACTCCTGATCGGGAGGCCGGGGTTCGATTCCCGCTCTGGTCATGTCGGTGTCCTGTCTTTCGGATGAGACAGTAAAAACCGAGGCCCCATGTCGTGGTATGCATGGCACGTTAGAGATTCCTCACTGCTTCGGGTGGGTCCGGTGCAAAGGTCAAAATTTGTATGCCCTGCATCAGGCAGATGCCGTCACCATTTACGTGAAATATTCGTGGTGTGACGTTAAACAAAAATCAATCAATCATTACGACTGATAAGTAATTTGTACGCACAACACCGCAATATCACAGATGAGTGACATGACAGCTTTTCACTGGCTTTTGATATCAGCCACGGGTAGTGGACACAAACATCAGCACATAAACATGCCAACACTACAAACATCAGGGGCCAGTTTTTCGAAACTTTAACCTCCGGTTAAGCTAACCAATGGTTAGCTTAACCGTTGGTTAAAGTTTCGAACAACTGGCCCCAGATGGATTTTGCCTATATAAAAGCCTTCAAGCATTTAATTATACATGAAAATATAACTTCTAGTTTAAGCCAAAATCATTATGATATGTTATTTCACACTCCATTGTCTTCATTGACATTGTTATATTTCTGCACTTTATAGGTTCATGTTTTAGATGTATAACTATTCAGGTCGGGCATTATTCTACATACAGTTCATATAAGTCACAGAATGAGATGCTTTTATGAGTAGGATCTTCACATCTTCCCATTAATGAAGATTCCTAAGATAGTATCCAGGAGAGAAAAAGGTGCTCTCAATGCAGTTATAATTACACGGAGCGACCAGGTGTAGCATCTGCCGAATCCAAAGCGATGTAAGGTGTTCACAAGTGTATTGAATAATTGTTTCTGAGGTGTGAGGCGAGGAATATGTCTGACGTGACCCTAATAGATAACATATAATACACGAAGTATGATCTTACTCTCTGAGGTTTACATAGTCAGTGTGACAGCGGTAAAAAGACTTGTAAGAATGGGTATGCCAGGCGCTCTGGGTAGGAAAATGTGTATTCATTTTGAGGTGTGTTGTTCGAGTCCCCTTTATAGTAAAGGTGATTACCAACTGCATGGAGCCTTTAATACAAAATACAAAGTTTCTCACAGTCATATTATTGGTCAAAATATCTTAACACCCCCACCTCAACCCTCGGGAAAAAAACCCGAACAATTCAAAATTTATTCTATGCTCTAAAACGCAATTTTAAAGTCATCATGTAGCCTCGCTAAGGTCTTAACGTCATCATGTAGCCTCGTTAAAGTCTTGACGTCATCATGTAGCCTCACTAAGGTCTTGACGTCATCATGTTGCCTCGCTAAGGTCTTGACGTCATCATGTAGCCTCACTAAGGTCTTGACGTCATCATGTTGCCTCGCTAAGGTCTTGACGTCATCATGTAGCCTCGTTAAAGTCTTGACGTCATCATGTAGCCTCACTAAGGTCTTGACGTCATCATGTAGCCTCACTAAGGTCTTGACGTCATCATGTAGCCTCGCTAAGATCTTGACGTCATCATGTAGCCTCACTAAGGTCTTGACGTCATTATGTAGCCTCGCTAAGGTCTTGACGTCATCATGTAGCCTCGCTAAGGTATGGACGTCATTATGTAGCTTTGCTAAGGTCTTGACGTCATCATGTAGCCTCACTAAGGTCTTGACGTCATCATTTAGCCTCGCTAAGATCTTGACGTCATCATGTAGCCTCGCTAAGGTCTTGACTTTATCATGTAGCCTCGCTAAGGTCTTGGCGTCATTATGTAGCCTTGCTAAGGTCTTGACGTCATCGTTGATTTCAAGGAATAAATACTATGATTTTAAAGTCGCAAATTCAATGCAGTAAACCAATCAAAATGCATGTTAATACAATTAAAAATGAATTAGAACGAATGCTGTTACATCAATTGCTTCGCCTTTATGTTACAGACTTTAATTACCGGCTTTATATTAATATAAAAATTTGGTGCTTTGAAGCTATTACTTCTGTATAATCTTGAAACTACGAAACTACGAATTTTCCGTATTTCATTTTTTCGTGTTTAAGCCATGTTGACGAGTAGTGGTGCAATACCCGGAATACCAGTGCAATGCATTTACTAAAAATAAACCTTTTTAAATAATGTTGTAATACATTTGTCAGTTTCCAAGATTTTCTGTATTTAGCAATAATGGCCGCCGTGCTTGCATATGGACACCACACTGGTTATTACAAATGGTTAATTGGTGTTTAACGTCGCTATCAGCAATAATTTAATCATATCGCGGCGTGGAAGTAGGAAGTAACCAACCTCTTAAACATACAGTCGTCCGATACAGAAGTCGAACCCTGACAGTTTGCATCGTAAGCAAGTGTCTTCCAACTATACACCAAGCCTGTTCCACTAATTATTAAAGAAATAAGAGCATGTAGTTATATTACATAAATGTACGAGATCATGTTAAGTGAGAAACAAAACAACTCAGAAATTTCTCGGATCTATGGACCAACAACTTACCGCGGCTAACGTATCAATAGAGCTATAGAAGGAATACTATTCCGAGTGCTTTTCAAGATGTTTACAAAATTTTCGCCCCCGTGTTCCTCTGACCACCTAGCACGACGTGAATATAATAATTGCTGTGAAGCACCATTGTGTGTTGAGAAGTTATAAACAAGACAGCAATATTATACAGCATGGAGGATCAACATATCCTAGATATTATCGCACGATCGTCCATTACCTAGCGATTCTTTTTCTGTCGATAGAAAATAAAGAGGAGGGGCGGTGGTTACAGTCTATCGCTAACGAGAAAATGATGACGATTGGCGATAATATATATTAAGGATTTTTCGTTAGATCATATGTGCTTATTTCTTAATATGAAAGAAACGTGTATCGGGGATGGGGTTAAATATAAGATTTCCAATGGGACATGCTGTCTGCAGGATTATTTCCGGTGTGTTCGGGTGGATTCAAGGTAGATCGGACGTCCAAGGGAACCTGCATCAACGGTCACATTTATAAAGCGGTCCATGAAGGTGGGGTTTTGTTCTTTTTTTATCATTATTATTATTATTATAATTTTTGTTTTGTAATAAACATGCTTTTTGTTTTCTCGCAACATAAACTTTTATATAAAGGTCACCTCTATGTAAAAGTCACATTTTAAACGTTTTCCTTTAGGTGACTTTTACACCAATTTTTGACTGTAAATAATTGAGCTTATCAGAGCAATCTATGGACACAAATAGAAATAAAATCTTTCGATTTATATGGGATGCTGGGGAGGGGATGTTCAATCAAGACTTCGTCAAAACATATGATACAAATCTTACGACAGAATAAGCTTCAGTCCAGTTTCCTTCGTGAATCTCGACTTCTGGAGTAAATGTGATATCACCTCTAATCTCTGAATTTTTTGTCAAAGTTTCCGAAAACTATATCCGTCCCTTAAAGGGCATTCCCTATTTCATTTTGATCCACCTGAATCCACCCTTTACACGATGATCTGTTTTTCATTCTCATAACTGGATCCGCCCCTTGAAGGACGGTAATCCCATTCCGCACACCGTGGATCCGGTATTCCTGTCTAACTGTGCTCCACCTGGATCCATCCCTCACAATGTGATCAACATCCCATTTCGCTCCAGCAAAACAAGCCTTTTCTTATTCTGATCCAGCTGGATCTGTCCATTACAAAGCGATCCCCATCCAATTCTACTCCACCTTGATCCACCCCTTACAGCATAGCGATCCACGTACCATAGGTGGGTTCAGAGTGAATCCCTGATCCGGGGGGGGGGGGGGGGGGTAGAGGAGAAGGGTCAGAGGGAGGGGGCGAAACTCCTCGAAACCTCAGCGAGTTTTTGCATCTTGGTATAAACAAATTCCCTAAAAACAATGCGAATGGTAAAATATTATTACAACTGTAAACATTCAGATACAAGTAATATTAATCATAATTGGGCCATTTCGGTATACGGACTTATTTCCCATATGAGCAGGTATATAACGTCAAAGCATTGTGACGTCAATCAGTTCTATGGAAACTAGAGTAGAATTACGAATTGTATGACGTCACAATGGTTTGCCATCAGATACCTGCTCATATGGGAAATAACTCTGTATATCGAAACCACCCAATAGACGTATGTCCTGCAAATTCTGTGTATCCATTGGCGTTTCTGCGTAATGCGCACTACGTCACTGCTTATGAGGTATCTACTCCCGTCCGTTCCTGCCCCTCCTGGATCCACCCCTATGATGGCATGCAAATCATGCAAATCTCCCATCCCGTGATGTCCCACTTGGATCTTTCGCATAGGAAATAATATTTAGAAACACATCCGTGATAGGGTAATTTCATACATGTATATGTTTCATGAAATATTAATCAGAACATCGTGATATAAAATGAATTGTTAATCAGCAATACAAAGGACCATTCTCCACAGCTAGTCCCCGGATCGTACAAGATTTGCATAGAATTTTCAATTATTTATTATTCAAATTCAGAATGTTAATTATCGCACACGCTCACAATGATCTATTTGATAGAGACACGGACTGAATGGAAATAAGTGGAGGGAGGATTTTGCGCGCTCTCTCTCTCTCTCTCTCTCTCTCTCTCTCTATTATTATTATTATTATTATTATTATTATTATTATTATTATTATTATTATTATTATTATTATTATTATTACTATTATTATTATTTTTGTTGTTGTTGTTGTTGTTATCGTCATTATTACGCCAACTTGTCGAATGGAAGAAAATCAAAAATATTTATGTTGACAAATCGACATAATTTTTTGACAAGTTGTCAAAACATTTGACAAGCCGACATGATACTTTGAAATGTACAGAAAACATCAAAGAAATCGACAGACTTTTCTGTCGAGTCAACATTACATCTCACAGGTTAACATGACATATCACAAGTCAACATGACATATCACAAGTCAACATTACATCTCACAAGTCAATATAATATTCTAAGAAATCCACATAATATTCTGAATTTTCGATACATTTTTTTCTCGAAAATTCTGTATAACATTTGACAATTCAACATAACATCTGACATTATGACAATTTGACAAGAAATCAGACAGACTCACCTTTCTGACAAATCAATATGAAATCTGACAAGGCGACATCATTTCTGACAAGGCGACATGATAATCTGACAATGTCCATAATTTTGTTTTGACAATTAATATTTATGGTATCAATAATGTAGCACAGTTCTGAAATGTTTAACCATTTGTTTCACCAGGATGATTTCAATTACATTATGTTAAATTGATTTTAGATTACATAATATCAAAATTATTACATCAAAATGTTGACGGGATTTGCTTGATGCAATGCAAAAATTTAAGACTTCTACATTGGACACTCGAAGCATAAAGGGATCTTTAACCTGTCATGTCTAAAATCCACGTCCTATCCGAAAAATATGACATCGAATCATTTTTTTTTTCTAGTAAAAATTTGATTTATAAATGTACGTTTTAAAATAATGATTAACTCAGTAATGTTACTTTATGTATTTCTAAAATACAATATAAATACAATTTTGTACTCGTACAGTTTGTCAACCTGTGTTTGGGCTTTTTGAATGGAGAACATAGGAACTTGGTATATGATATAAAATGAATAAACGAACGAACGAACGAATGAATGAATGATTAAATGTTTAAATGAATGAATGGATAAATGTTTAAATGAAGGAATGGATAAACGTAAAAAAAATATATAATTTCAGTGTTTGAGATGAATGAATGAACGAATGAATGAATGAAAAAATTGTAAATGAATGAATGGAGAAATGCAAAAACAGAATCGCAGCGTACCATATAGAATGAATGAATGAATTTATTAATGTAAAAATGAATGAATGGATAAATGGAAAATAGAATCTCAATGAATGAAAGAACGAATGAATGAATGTGTAAGTTAATGAATGGAATGAATGATTATAAGAAATTAAATTCAAAAGAATAAAACGTATTAATTTTGAAACTGACTAGAATACAAAAAAAAATATCTATTTTATATATATTCAAACCCTAACGAAAAAGAAGAAGAAAAAAAGATTCGGGAAAAAATTCTCGCCAAGTAATTATCTAATTTATCATCACATCACGTCGAGAGAATGGTTACATAGATGGCATGATGATAGAAGCGTTGATCTTACCTCGAGCGGCTCTTGTTCCCGTTTGTTACAGCGGCCGTAATGGAAAGGTTCCTGCAGTAGACTGCTGCCGTCCACACAGCTCTAGATGGCTTACTACGAAGCGAAGACGGATAGATATTGGTGAGGGATAGTGATCTATATGTGTATGCAGAATGAATGTTAAATGTTTCAAATACTGCATTAGAGCCAGCGTTAATAAAATAATGGAGTAGGAAACGAAGGCATGTGGGCGTGTTTACCACAGTGGAGATAGTCGGAGTGATAGGTGTGTGAGAGAGGGTACATGGTGTGCTGGGTGATCACGGTGTAAGTGAAGGAAGGAGGGAGGGAGGGAGGAAAGTCAGAGTGATAGGTGTGTGAGAGAGGGTACATGGTGTGGTGGGTGATCGCGGTGTAAGTGAAGGAGGGAGGGAGGGAGGAAAGAAAGAAGGAAGTAAGGAAAATGGAAGGAAGGATGTAAGAAAGAAAGAAAGAAAGAAAGAAAGAAAGAAAGAAAGAAAAAGAAAAATTAATGTATTTTTGTGGTTTTGAATTTGTGTAAGTATATCATATTCATGAATACATCATTTACAATATAAAATGTAGAATGGCAACCGATAACATTATTGCCTATAGTTTTACAGATCAAGTTAATTTTAACAATCATATTTAAATAAGCGAAGAGCCATTTTCATGCGGGTAAAAACGCTGATTTCATTCAGCCACACTTGCTGACTTCACAAACATCACTGATACCAATCATATAAACTTCTTCGTCTTTAATGGATACACACTTCAGAAAGCGGATCATAACGGAACCGTGTTGATAGACTCGGTATAAATTGTTTATAATACTATAAATCTGACTCTTATAAATCTATTGCATGTATAACTTCAACATGTTCAGTGAGTGATTAAGAAAGATGGGAAGAAGTGGATTGTGTCTCAGAAATTGACCTTAATTTCGAGAAAGAAAGTGTTACGTGTAAGGTTTTCAATTATACGCTAGTTCTGAGTACATCTTTTTTTTATTTTTTCGGGCCTCTTATGTGCGAGATACATTAGATCTTATAGAACACATTTGTCGTTTTAGTTCATAAAGAGAGACAGCGCCAATCCATCCCGACCCATCCCATCTCCATCTCCACCGGTTGGCGTGGGGCGGGGAAGTTACTTACGAGACCGGAAAGCAATGTAATATTTGTGACGTCACACAATCTGATTGCGTATACGCAATGGAACAAATAGAGAAGCGGAATAAAGATATGGTTTTAATCAGATTGGACGTCACATTTTAACGTAATGATACATATGGTTTCTTTTCTTTTCTTTTTCCTTTCTTTTCTTCCCTCTTTGTTGTAGGTTTACCATATAGCCAACTAAAATTATTTTTCATTCAAATTTTTCATTTCATCTCAATAGTTTGTATAAAGTTTATTTTAAAAATGAAATAAAAATTTTATCTCTCAGTCAATCATTTAATTTTATGCATTTTGATTGGTTAAAAAATTGGTGGTATATCTCACTCACGATTTTTTTTTTTCTCTTACGAGGTAATTTCCAGCGTTTTCGTAACTGTGACGTCAATATGTTAACATCATCTCGGCTGAAGTTTAGAGATGCTGAGAAATAGTGCAAACTAAGGAAACATTTTGGTGCCTGGTGTTGTTGTGTTTTTAGTAGGTATCAGGACAAAAATAAAATTGACTTGCCGAGGTTAATCAAAATTGATGACGTAACGAAGTGGAAAAGTTGCCGTAAACTGTCCTTAAATGAGTTCTTTGGGGCAACTTGTCATCTATAAAACAATAAGTTGATTTTCTTTAAGTCAAGATAAATTTATGCGATTTCCCTTGTGTCAATTTTAAAATAAATCGTAGTAATAACGTCGCATTTCCATGAAAATCAAGAATTATTGACATGATTTTGTTGATATGTTGCAATAAACGTGCTACTAACGAGAATTTTGTGTCGAGTTATTGTTTTAAAAGTACCATTTCGAGATTTCGTAAGTCTATTTCTCTTCGAAATCGACTTATTAAACTCGCATTTGTATGAAAATCTCGAATTATTTACTTTGTCGAAGTCGTCATGATGCGAAAAAGGCATACTTAATACTGATATTCTATTTGACGACTATTATTTATATGCTGAATATCCTGTGTAGATGTATTTCAAAAATAGATATGTTTTCCAGAAACAATTATTTATTTCTTCATAATTTCTTATATTAACAGTACTTCATATCAAGCGGTTCCAGGATTTCAGAAAGGGGGGGTGGGGTGGGGGGACACATGCGATAGTCAAGTAAAAGCCAAATTACTGAGCTGTTTTGGTGCAAAGTATGGAGTTTAACTCTTATTATTTGAGTGTTTTTAATCTTACCATCTGTATAAGCCTTGCAATTCTGTATATGCTCAGTATCCAGTGGGTTTTTTTTTTGGGGGGGGGGGGTTGTTTTTGTTTTTGTTTTTGGTTTTTTGTGGGGTTTTTTTCGTTTTGTTTTGTTTTGTTTTGTTTTTTGTTTTTTGTGTTTTGTTTTTTTGTCTTTTTGGGGGGTTTTTTGTTTTTTGTTTTTGTTTTGTTTTGTTTTGTTTGTTTGTTTGTTTTTTTTTTTGCTTTCGTTAATTTTTCAAATTAAGTCCGTTTTAAAGATCTGTCCCAATGAAATTTTTATTGTCGACGTTGATTTTTCCCCAAAATTTGTCAAGAGAGATCAATGTTTGGGAATTTAGACAAATTTTGGAGAAAAAAAAATCAACGTCGATAATGAAATAATCATTGGGAAGGGTCCTAATAACGGACTTGATTTGAAGAAAAAAAAAAAAACCAATGGATACTTAGCATATACAGTGGTGGATTTAGAGGAGGTACTCCTTTTTTCGTTACAGATTTGCAAGGCTTATACAAATAATAACATTCAAAACACTCAAATTATAAGAGTAAAACTCCAAACTTTGCACCAAAATGGCCGAGTTATTTGGCTAATACTTGACTATCATATGTGCCCCCCCCCTTTTTTTTTAGTGTTGATATGAAAAATATGAAGAAATAAATAATTGTTTATGCAAAACATTTCTATTTTGGAAATACATTTATACAAGGTATTCAGCATATAAGTAATGGTCGTCAAAAAAAGACTATCGGTAACTATTACTTTATCGTATCATGATGAGTTCAACAAAGTCAATATTTCGAGATTTTTATACAAATGCGAGTTTGATAAGTCGATTTTGAAGAGAAATTGACTCACTAAATCTCGAAATGGTATTGTCAAAACAATAACTCGACATGAAATTCTCGTTAGTAACATGTTTATTGCAACATATCCACAAAAATCATATCAATAATTCTTGATTTTCATGGAAATGCGACTTTATTACGACGATTTATTTTAAAATTGGCATAATGGAAATCGCATAAATTTATCTTGACTTAAAAAAAATCAACTTATTGTTTTGTAGATGATAAGTTGCCCAAAATAACTCGTTACGGCAACTTTTCCACTTCATTACGTCATCAAGTTTTATTAATCTCGGCAAGTCAATTTTATTTTTGTCATGATACTTACTTACAACACAACAACAACAGGCACCAAAACGTTTCCGTAGCAAACATAGCATACCAAATTCTGATGAAATAAAACATGTTTGAAAGGAATTAAACGATAAGGAATGAAACGCGCATTGATAAAGTTTTCCGTCCCTTTTTTCGTGGTATACCTCCAGCTTACGAAAACCAAATTATATTCATTCCTTATCATTTAATTCCCTTCAAATATGTTTTATATTCTTAGAAAATGGTACGTTATGTCTGCACTATTTCTCAACATTTGTAAATTTCTGCCGCGGTGGTATGAATATTGACGTCACAGTTAAGAAAACGCAGGAAATTATGTCGTCAGAAATAAAAAAAATCGTTGATGAGATATACCACTAATTTTTAAACCAATCAAAATGCGTGTTACATATAAACTTAATTTGTGAGCACTGATTCTCAAGTGTTAATCTCTAACCGCCTTTATTTTCGAATTGTAAATTAAAGTTTAGAATTTCACAAACATGTAAGTTGTCTGTGGTAATGGGAGTTACCGCCGTTAACTGCGGTCCTAATATTTAGGGAGGAAATAAAACATTAATGAATGACGTAAAGAACAATGGTACGTCATTGTGACGTCATAAGGTTGCTAACTCCAATCAATACTCCGATCCACTTTTCAGCATAGAAAGCGATGTTTCGCGGACTTTTAATTGTTATGCTTATGACGTCATAATCAAATGTCCGACTTGTCCAACCTTGCGTGACGTCACCACAGTCGTATTTTGCGCTAAAGTGCATGACATTCGACGAAAGTGGATCGCTGTATGCTACTAAAGGTCTGATAGTACACAAGCAGCCGCCTAATGGACGGTACCTCTCATTTTGATTTTCATGACTGTGACCTTCGACATGAAAAACTGCATCTTCATAAGATTTGTGTATCTTCAAAATGAATGTACTTCACAAGTCTCACAAAGATAAAGTACTCATACCAAAGTTATTTTCTTAAAAAGAAATAAAGAAAAAAAAAAAATAATAATAACCCCACGCAGAAAACATACGGTACTCTACAGCAACGTAAAAGTATTCAATAACGCGGTCGACAGATGAACCTGTTGAAAGCTATTTCAATAACCTTTTTCAATAAGATATTACATATAGTTCAGTGTCTTTGAGGAATCATGTGATAGCTTTATATTGTTCCGTGTCTTTGAGGAATCATGTGATAGCTATATATAGTTCCATGTCTTTGAGGAATCATGTGATAGCTTTATATGGTTCCGTGTCTTTGAGGAATCATGTGATAGCTATATATATTTCCGTGTCTTTGAGGTATCATGTGATAGCTATATATATTTCCGTGTCTTTGAGGAATCATGTGATAGCTATATATAGTTCCATGTCTTTGAGGAATCATGTGATAGCTATATATGGTTCCGTGTCTTTGAGGAATCATGTCATAGCTATATATAGTTCCATGTCTTTGAGGAATCATGTGATAGCTATATATAGTTCCATGTCTTTGAGGAATCATGTGATAGCTTTATATAGTTCCATGTCTTTGAGGAATCATGTCATAGCTATATATAGTTCCATGTCTTTGAGGAATCATGTGATAGCTATATATGGTTCCGTGTCTTTGAGGAATCATGTCATAGCTATATATAGTTCCATGTCTTTGAGGAATCATGTGATAGCTATATATGGTTCCGTGTCTTTGAGGAATCATGTCATAGCTATATATAGTTCCATGTCTTTGAGGAATCATGTGATAGCTATATATAGTTCCATGTCTTTGAGGAATCATGTGATAGCTATATATAGTTCCATGTCTTTGAGGAATCATGTGATAGCTATATATAGTTCCATGTCTTTGAGGAATCATGTCATAGCTATATATAGTTCCATGTCTTTGAGGAATCATGTGATAGCTATATATAGTTCCATGTCTTTGAGGAATCATGTGATTGTTATATATAGTATCTCTACCTCTGTCAATTGCCATTTAAAATATTTGAAGACAAATCCTTCGTAACGGCAATCAGATACTAGTGTGAATATCAGGGGAAGAATGTGTATTATATTTAATGCTGCGTTCCACCTGTGCCAAAAGTAATTGACGCACAGATATTCGAATACCTACATGTATCCCGAATGCTGTTTTTTTTTCAAAATTTGTAATTTGTGGACATGTAAATATTCAACATAACTGCTGTTTAGCTCTAGGGACATTAATATAACAAATATGTATTTCACATTTGCAGTTTAAAACTTTAAATTAGAATAAAAACTAAAGAAGAAGAAGATCATGATGATGCTATGATAATGACGACAATGATGATGATGATGATGATGACGAAGAAGAAGAAGAAAAAGAAGAAGAGGATGATGACAATGATGATGAGGAAGATGACAATGATGATGAGGAGGATGATGATGATGTAGAAGAAGATGACAATGATGATGATGATGATGATGATGATGATGATGATGATGATGATGATGATGATGATGATGATGATGAAGACGACAAAGAAGAAGAAGAATATGATGATGATGATGACGATGATGATGATGACGACGAGAGACAATTAATGATAAATTAAGTACGGGATTGTGATAAGGTTCGTAAGTGGGGGAGACGGCTTCATTTTATTCCGCCACTGTATAGATTATGGTAAGAGAGTGTAAATAGATCTGCAACTTGTCTTTGCCTTTTGTGTGGCGTTTACAGTTTTAGTCACAAACTTGCATATCGGATCCCTACGTACGTACTTACTTATGCCGTTGACGAAACACAAATCGCAACTAAAAACGAACGTAAATACATTTAACCAACCGACGTCAAAACTTTACTCACTTTAATGCAATGAATTCCAATTCACTGCTTTGCTTTTTACCCTGCAAGTTTACGTAAAGGAACGTGACATCTACAAGCCTTTTTTTTTTTTGACATTTATAACTTTCCGTCATTCAACGTCGAATGGCGTCATCACAATGCGGATTCCCGTCATATGAAAGGGGAGTACATTCTAATTTTCGGGCGCGGTCTATAAGTTTACATGAATCGTACTGGTTACATGATCGCTGTTATAAAACCTCAAGTAATATTCAACTTGCAGAGCGGTCTTTACATTCGATACCAATTTCAATATTACGCAAACAATCTCTCCATCAAAACAACAAGTATTGGAATTATATTTAGAAATATAAAGAAAATATGATTCTGTACATAACGATGTTTTTGGAGAGATCAATAAATATCGTGGTCAGTTCTTGAAAAGGCTTCTAATAGGCTGTCAGGATTGAATGCATGCAGATCTATTTGACCAAGATGTTAGCAGACACAAGCCATATAAACTAATGACTCTTATTGGATGTTTTAGGGGTGCTTACTCCTCCATGGCACCTGGATCCGGCGCCAGAGAGAAAATATTTAAGTCATAATTTTATATTCTTCTTTTCAACAATGAATCAATAACTGGGATTTGGATTTCATTAAGACTCAACTAGATTAATTAACTAAAGGTTATATATCTATTCTGAAAAATAACACATAAATAAACGAATTACAATAAACATGGAAAATTTAAGACACCCCCCCCCCTCTTAAATCCAACAGAGTTTATTCTATGCTTATACTTCTCGACATTGCTTCCATTCATTATTTCTTGCCTTAATTTGACATGTCCGGATATTTGCTTCTACATATGTTCCGTCAATTCCGGAAAGCTTCCAACGGGAAACGTCTCATTAATTCTAAAGTCTATAAATTTAAAGTGCAGGGCAGCAGGTCTGCAAACTGAATGACGTCCCATTGTAATATATAACATTGCCCTTATAACATCCCAAACCAGACGGGTAATCTATAGTAACATTCCCCCTGTATTATTGAAAATCATTACCGCCGTATTCCTGTAAACATAGAGTTAATTAAGAACAGTGAATGCTATAAAGTGAACAGAAATTATTGCAGAGGAAATGCGGAATACGATAGGAACGTTTAAGCATTATGTAAGAGATATAAAAATATCCATGTTTGGTTTGTTGATGAAGGAAACTTCAAATTGAAGCCGATTATGGGAGAAGATAACTAAAAACAGGGGCGTGTTTAGAAACGGATTGAAGGGCCAGATCTTTTCTCTGTTTGTGACTTAAAAGCTTAGAAGTATATCTAAAACATAAAGAACAGGTTATGATTACTTTTATTTAATGAATACAAGATGAAAGCTTACATAGTTTTCTCATTATTAAAATTTCATTTGGAGTTACCTCCCCATTTCGCCGTCTTGGCTGTGAATCTGTAGTTTTGTTTTATACTCATTCTTACTTAAATGAAAGTTTTCTACATCTTTCTTTTAACACATTTTTACATTGTGCAATGATTCAAATATTGCAGTAGAGCTGCAAAAGCTCATAGGGCATTCTCTGTTTTGCAAAATCATCTACATGATTTGGTTGATTAACATACAATTACTGAGTCATACAACTCTAAAATGGCGGAAACCGGGAGTAACTCCTATAAAATATTGTGCTTTTGAAAACTATCTACGGAGGATGTCAAGCATTGAAGCAAATCATGCCTTTGATGCTATTTTTTTTTTATGCCAACGGTTCGATAGATCGGGGGCATATTGTATTTGTCCTGTCTGTTTGTTTGTCTGCCTGTTGTCAACTTAACCTTGGCTATAACTTTTGAACCGTGAGGGATAGAGACTTCATATTTGACATGCATACTCGACCAATGAAGCTCTTTATAATGACACCAAGGTCGATGACCTTTTGACCTTGACAATGACCTTCACGTTAAAACATTTGGGGGGGGGGACTTTGGTGCCGCCGGGGTCATTAGTGTTTCTCAAACACAGCTTGTATTTCTTTTTTCCCCAAGTTTGTTTATCTTTTTTAGTTTCGTCAAACCAGCGTACCCCAATGGATATGGTGCTCAACTCGTGACCCCGAGGCCCGAGTTCGATTCCCTCCATGTACGCACCGATGTCCTGTCTCTCGGATGAGACAGTAAAAACCGAAGTCCCGTGTAGAGGTAGGCATGACCCGTAAAAGATCCCTCACTGCTTCGGGAGGGTCCGTTACAAAGGTATAAATTTCTGTGCGATGCATCAGGCAGATGCCGTCACTTTATAGTGAAATAATCGTGGAGTGACGTAAAAAAGCGCTTAAAGCATATCTGATACAAGCATTCAGATTTACTTTTGTCCGGCATAGCTTAGTTCTATGCGTGCTGGTCTTGGAGCCGACAGGTCGCAGGTTCCATCTCCATTGGCCATTCGTTGAACGTGGCAGAAAAAAACACCGGAGACCCCGTTTCAGTCTCGTCAACCAAATATAGTATCTCTCACTGCTTCAGAGGGGTCTGTTGAAAAGGTCAAAATCTGTGGTCAGAGCATCAGACAGGTGTCGTTAGCATGTAAGTAAAGTAATCTAGATATGAAACAAACGAAAACCTCAGCCCAAAAACAAAACAAAAACACCCCCCCTCCCCAATAAATTAATTAAAAATCAATAAAAAAAAACCCCCAACAACAACAAAAAGAAAAGACAAGAATAGAAATAAATAAGAGAGAAAGAAAAAGAACACCCCCTCAAAAAAAAAAAACCAAACAAACAAACAAAACAAAAAACAAACAAACAAACAAACAAACAAAAACAAAAACAAAAGCAAAAACAAAAACAAAAACAAAAGCCAAAAAAATAACCAAAGAAAGAAAAAAACAAAGTCCCCCCCCCCAAAAAAAAGCGCCCCAGTTGTTTTTTTTTTTTTGGAAACATACTACCAGTTTCCGAGTCATGAATTGCGTAACTGGAAGGGGTATGCATCACGTGGTGTCGACCTCCAGGAATCCGCCACTGTACACCACATGGCTCTTCCTTGTGACCCTTCGAGTGGAAATAAACTCGCAATTTAGTATTCCATCAAATGTCATCCCCAGGGCACATCTTCAAAAGATTCCGGGCGCTATTACATCAGTAATGCATAGAAACACTGCACGTTTTTTTGCATTATCTTCTGAAGGCAACAGAACTCGCAAGGGCCCACACAGCTCACCCGAGACGAAAATCAAAGAGAGGTCATACTGCGGCGCTTTGATCCATCACGAAGAAAGGACATATGGGACAATAGAATAATTATATTTCTGGTTTGAAACGTAAAACTGAAAATGAAACAACGCGCTAGAGAAATTTGAGTCAATAGTTGCATAACGAGGTAATGATGGGGAAAGTAATAAACAATCATGTTCATATATTCTTAATTTTCTTGATCGATGATTGGAGTGCATTCCATATAATCAATGTATGATTAACCACTTTTAAAGCTAAAGATTGAAATAAAGGAGCGAAGCTTTTCGCATAATGCATTGTAAAATCAAATCGATGCATACAAATTAATTAATTACATATAGCTGTGCTTAGCTAACCTCGGAATTTCTCGCTAAGTAAAGCTTTTCGCATAATGAATTGTAAAATGACATCGATGCATACATTTAATTAACTGCATATAGCAGTGCTTAGCTAACCTCGGAATTTCTCGCGAAGTGAAGTTTTTGGCATAATGAATTGTAAAATGAAATTGATGCATATATTTAATTAACTGCATATAGCTGTGCTTAGCAAATCTCGGAATTTCTCGCGAAGTGAAGCTTTTGGCATAATAAAGTGTAAAATCAAATCGATGCATATATTTAATTAACTGCATATAGCTGTGCTTAGCTAACCTCGGAATTTCTCGCGAAGTGAAGCTTTTCGCATAATGAATTGTAAAATCAAATCGATGCATACATTTAATTAACTGCATATAGCTATGCTTAGCTAATCTCGGAATGTCTCCCTCAGGGGCTCAAATCCGCGTAGCTAAGTGATTTGTGTGTTAGGGTAAGGACCGAAATGTTCCGGGTTCGAATCCTTTCTATCGAATAACTCAGTAAAACAGAGGCCCCTTGACGCGATATACGCTGGCTTGTTAAACACCCTTCACATTTTCGAGAATGGCCAATAAATAGGTCGAAAATTTTTATGCAATGCATTAGTGGTATGATCTGTTTTGGACAGACGAGCGCCCTCTATTGTTTATGTGGTGTATATATTTCTGGAGGCGGCTAGTATTTAATGACGGAGATTTATTAATTTTTATTTCCGTCCAGTATTTAGGTTATGAATTGACCCCTGGTGGTATTTCCCTGCAGGCCAGCTGGTTCCGCTCATGCTACCGGCTCCTTTTGATTTCAGTTTATTATGAGTCGACCCTCCCGAAGCAGAGCGAAATATTTTACATGCCGCGCCTACCCTAATACTGTTTATACTGTTTCATCAGACTGACAGTACAGCTGTTTGATCACGGCGGGAGTTGAACCTAAGACCTCTGGGTTACAAGCACCTCATCCACTGAGCCACACCGGCCTCTTAACACATGGTTATTCTTGTCCCAATAGGGTTCAGTGTCCAATATCTTATGCTCCAAGAAGAACTACACAATTTACTTTATCCCAGCTTTATATCAGGTTTATTACCGAATGGTTTTGGAGTTTTTGTTTTTATTTTATCTCTTCCCTTCCTCTTTTTCTTCTTCTTTTTCTTTCTTTTTTTTTTTTTTTTTTTTTTTGTAAAGGAAAAGGGGGGGGGGGGTGTTCGGCTGTTTTTTGTTTGTTTGGTTGGTTGATTGTTTGCGAGTTTGTTTGTTTGGCTTGTTTGTTTGGTTGGTTGTTGTTGTTTTTGTTGTTGTTCTTGTTGTTCTTCTTGGTAATCGATCTCTATCACAATTTAATATGCAATATAATAACTTACAGAAATGTTCCCTTCTTACTGCGAAGATGATACCCTCAGTCAAGAATTTTAATGCAAACATTTTTTTTCATAACCCAAATCTTTACTTTACAGTGTGTAAATATATCGATTTTTTAACGGAAGTGTCATCTCTTCACTTTCACTTTTGACGACTGAAAATCTCGTTTCATTGGTCAAAATGGGAGCAGGGAAGACAACTAAGGTTGCTGTAGGGCATAAGTCACCAGTTAAGAAAAAAAAAAAAACACAAGGAAATGACAGTAATGTCAATGTTAATTTAGAGATAAAATAATGTTTTCAATAATTTTATCTCATCCGAACGCTTTATACATTGAGATATCAGCACCGTACACCCACTAATGAGCCAATCAAATGCCCGGATGATAACTTGGCATACTGTGACCTTAGTACATGTAGGGTACATATACTGGACGGGAACAATTTACAGATTGCTTCGCGTCGATATAGAAACGAATAAGTAATGAAACCATTAATTTCCACACGGTGAGATAAAACTGCCAATTTTCATTTACACAGATTGAGCAGATCAACGTCCAGGCGGATCAAGTAAAGTAAAAGAGGATTTATTCTCATAAAACACTTACTGACCTCTAGTAATTAAAGTGAAGAAACATGCGCAGATCCAGAGGGGTGGACCGGGGGTCTGAACCCACCCTGAGATTCGGCTGAAATGATTTGCCTTGTTACTTTCCCATGTAAAACAAGTAATTTAACAAACAAAATCATGGATGGACCGGTTAATTACAAATATGAAAAAAGCTAATGTCTGAAACTCAAGTCTCTCATCAAAAGCGGAAAGTTAAAAAAAAACCCCAGAGGTTGGTCAGTCCGACAGCTGCAGTCATTTCCTAGGAATATGGCCCATAACTCATGCTCATCTACTGCCCAACTCTTCAAGATCAATGTAGACAGGTTGGCTATAAAGGTAAAGGTCAAGTCGACAACATCGAGCCAAGCAGATGGTTTATATTTACAATATGCAACTTCTTAGAAAGTGTAGACTTAATTCGATAAGAAATTCCTCTAAATTACATTCGTGTATAGTTGATAATCAGTGAGGGATCAAGGATATCGAAATGAAAAAAGGGGGACCCATATAAATTAGCCGAAATACCAACTGATTTGGGTTCCAAATCCGGAATTTTACTCATATTATTAAAGTGTGTTCAACTTCATCGTCTATATTTTCTTTGCAAATTTGTGGCGACCCTCCCCCCCCCCCCCCCCACCCCAGGCCCTTAATTTGCCACTGATAATGATTTTGCACTGATATAGTTCATGGCCAGTGTGTTAAGCGAGATCGTTTCGCAGCCGGATATTGCGTCAATTGGCCAAAATGTTATTGTAAGTTTAAAAAAAAGGACGGGAGATGCGGAAAATGTTGATATTTTTAAAAAGTGTTTTAGAAAATGTGTATATTATATAAAGTATATAGAAAAGTATATACATGTACAATGCATAGTATAGTATAGTATAGCATATTGTATTATAGGTAATATAGTATAGTATAGTATAGTATAGTATAGTATAGTATAGTATAGCATGTTCTAGCATAGTACAGTGTATATAGTATATTATATAATACAGTATAGTGTAAAAAATGTGTAGCATAATATAGCATAGTATAGTACAGTATAGCATTGTATAGTATACTATAGTGTAGTATAGTATAGTATAGTGTAGTATAGTATAGTAAAGTGTAGTATAGTATAGCATTGTATAGTATAGTATAATATAGTATAGTATAGTATAGTATAGTATAGTATACTATAGTGTAGTATAGTATAGCATAGTATAGTATAGTACAGTATATCAGAGTATGGTATAGTGTAGTCTAGTACAATATAGTATAGTATAGAATAGTATAGTACAGTATAGTATAGCATAGTATTGTACAGTATAGTATAGTATAGTATAGTATAGTATAGTATAGTATAGTATAGTATAGTATAATATAGTATAGAATAGCATAGTATAGTATAGTATAGTATAGTACAGTATATCAGAGTATGGTATAGTGTAGTATTGTATGATATAGTATAGTATAGTATAGTATAATATAGTATAGTATAGTATAGTATAGTATAGTGTAGTATAGTATAGTATAGGGTAGTATAATATAGCATAGTATAGTATAGTATAATATAGTATAGTATAGTATAGTATAGTATAGTGTAGTATAGTATAATACAGTATAGTATAGTTTAGTGTGGTGACGTATGGTATAGTATAGTATAATACAGTATAGTATAGTATAGTGTGGTGACGTATGGTATAGTATAGTATAATTCAGTATAGTATAGTATAGTGTGGTGACGTATGGTATAGTATAGTATAATGCAGTATAGTATAGTATAGTGTGGTGACGTATGGTATAGTATAGTATAGGTTGAGTAGTACAGATGAGTAGAGTGGAGTTTAGTGTAGTAGAGTATAATATAGTCTAGTATAGTGTAGAGAAGTATAGTATATATGTGTGTAATTTATAGTATAGAATACATGTGTATTATACAAAATATAGTATATATGTGTATTGTATATATGTAAGTGTAAAGTATGGTATATATGAGTATATTACATAAACAGTGTATAATATTGTATATAGTATAGGTATTTATATATAGTTATAAATTAATGCATATGTATTTTATATTATACATATTTATTGTATAAAGTGTAGAGTAAAGTGTATATCATGTATCGTATATTGTAAATATATATATGTGGATTGTATATAGTACATAGTATACAGTGACGAATACAGATGGGAGGAGTGTAGTTGTTGCAGAAAGAGAATGGAGAGAAAGAGACAGACAGACAGTTCGTTTACTATGTATTCTTTCAGTAGCTTAATGAAAACCTGCCAAGGTACAGAAATAAAAAGGTATAAAACTAGCAAGGTAAAGAAATATTTTATAATATCAGAAGAGGCACCCATTGACGACTAAAAATGATCTATCGAATTGATTTATGTTAAATTTTAATCCTATAAAGTCCCATAATACCAGTACTTTCTTTTTGGCAAAGTTTCCCTTCATCAAAGCTCTGCCAAAGACCTTTCTTGTTTCCGTTACCAACAGCCTTTTATTCTAATTGCAAATATTGTATCCTTTCCAATGTAGTTATTAAATACATTACTCTTGGCAATACTATGGTTAATGAAAATGTATCTTAAACATAGAAAGAATAAAATGATGAAATTTTTTGTTGTGTCATTCATCCATTTTCGTTGAAATAGAAGCTGTAACATTTTTTATATTTGGTAAATGTGTATCTCAAATGTCTTGGATATAAAGAAATAAATGATATGATGTGAAACTGAAATCGATGACTAAATTTCATATGTCAGGCGAAAGTAAACAAAGGTTTTAGGAGCGGAAATTTCCAATTTTGAGATTTTGAGTATTTTCAGTTACAAGCTGTAGGTGGATGGGAGGAATGGTATCAGGAAGGGGGATAAAAAGATCCCAATATAACTGGGATCTTGCATAGAGTGTAGATCATCATCATCATCATCATCATCATCATCATCACCACCATCATCATTATCATCACCATCATCATCATCATCATCATCATCATCGTCGTCGTTGTCATCATCATCATCATCATCACCATCATCATCGTCATCGTCGTCGTCATCATCATCACCATCATCAACATCACCATCATCATCATCACCATCAATATCATTATCATCATCATCATCATCATCATCACCATTATTATCATCATCATCATCACCACCATCATCATCATTATCATCATCATCATCATCATCATCATCATTCACTCATTCATTCCATCCTTCCTTCCTTATCTAGTTCATTCATTCATTCATTCATTCATTCATTTACTTATTAATTCATTTATTAAACAAAGAATTTCCATGAGAGAGTATAAACCTTCAAATCCACATGAATGACATCTTGCTTTTGATTGATTTACCTATTGTTAACGACACACCAGCATAATACTTTCCCACCACGTTGGCGCCACCTGTCTGGCACGACTACGCCGCCTAAGTACATTTTGCCACAGCAGACCTACCCGAGACAGGTTTGTTTCTATGACAGGCCACGCCTACCGTGCTCATGTGACCTCTGACTTCACTATCGCCTTGTAAGGACATTGCATTGGTATGAATACGATCTGATGAGACCGGCAATCACGATACAAACCATTTCATTTTATTCTCCCATGTTCTCTGACATCACGTGACAAATCAATCAGATACAAGAAGGATAACTCTAACATAAAAGTGATACTGCAACAGACATGAACACGATAGGGCTTATGTAGGATTCATACCCAGGACTTGTTGATCCTCAATCGAACACTCTTTCGACGCCGGCTTCTTTTCATTGCGCTTTCTTGTTGACAATAACCGAACCGCCCTGACCATTCAGGCGCTTTGAGTTGTAACTCGACTTAATTTAATTTGCTGCGATTTCAGTTTTGATTGATTAATGAAAGTTAAAGATTTGACAGTTTGTTATTCAAGTGTAAATATAACCATTTATCAAGAAAATTGTAGGCCAAAGAACAGAGGGCTTATAAATTAGTCACTGATTCAGTAATTATAGAAAGTACAACTCCGAGCATTTATAACTACCACGTGGTTTTGACGAAATGTAATAGAATAAGCAAGATAACAGAAAACTTTAAAGCATAAAAATTATAACCAAGTTTATATACAGGAGCCTAGTTCATAGATAAAGATGGCTGTTAAAAGAGGATGTTATATGGGGTTGGGGTTGGGGGTTACAGTCCGGGTTATCATGCTATGGAAGTAAATCTTTATCTTGTCAGCTGTTGTAACCATTCCTCGTGGGTGTCTGTCCGTCTGTGCATCTGTCGTACACTTTTTTGAATATCAATTTCTTTAAAATTGCAGAAGCGATTTTAATGAAACTGGATAGGAATGAAATATTCATCTGCAAGGTCTCCTGCAGTGTTATCTTTTATTAGTTTTATTATTATTATTATTATTATTATTATTATTATTATTATTATTATTATTATTATTATTATTATTATTATTTTTATTATTTATTTTTATTATTATTATTATTATTATTATTTTTATTATTATTATTATTATTATTATTATTATTATTACTATTATTATTATTATTATTATTATTATTATTATTATTGATATCCGTCAAGGTGTGGATCCAGGGATGAGCAACATAAACCTTGCATTTGACAAACTTCTTCTATGGATCGTTTGTATAGATCAACAAACAAATTAATGATTCTAGATGTATTACAAAATTCTGTTACTGTTACGATGTTGGAATTAATTTTGTTTTTCACAATTTTCCCCATTGTTGAATATTCATAGTGCATTTATTTTGTATATTTGTTCTTGTTCCCGAGAAATGAATTTCAGAGTAAAGAATGGGACTGCACATTGTACAACATTTGTTTAAGCATAAAAAGAAAGGATGCAGGTTATCTTAAATTCAGAAGAAACTTAAAAATTGATCGAAACCTGGACCTACACAAGAGTTGATTTTCTTTATTACCAGTGCGAGAAAGAGTAAACCCATAATGTCTCTATACATTCTGAAAAGAATTATTACACAAGCTGCATACAATAGAAATTTAATGAATCGGAGTGTTCTAGAAGGGGCAGGTGTAAACTTCGTAAAATTCCCCAGCGGAGGACTTCACTTTACCGGACCTGACGTTGTGCGACATTGATATCCACTGTAGTGCACGGCATTAGTGTATACAAATAATTTTGTAGCATTCATCGCGGTCGTTGCTGGCCAAACAGAAGAAGCCTGAGACCTGCTCTTAAGCAGGTAACCTGCTCTTATTTTCGGTTTTTAAGGGTCAATGAATGTCCAGTGCGACTGGAGATGTGTTTGTATCGTATTTTGTTTTAAGGATTCTGACTCGAAGCATGAAGTTTTGAAAACTATTTTGATGCTTCTTAATTCTATCTTGTATTCTAGGTGCGCTTGTGTTTGTTTGATATAAAGATTGAAGATGTCATTTTGAAGATTTTTTTTCCTTCCAGCAAATGATTAATTGCAAAAAAGTAACTAGTAATCATCAATTGAAAATGAAGATAAAGGTAAATCATATAGAGGCAAATGTTTTTCTTTATTTATTTTTTATATTAGATATATTAAAATGATATACATGTAAATAATACAAAATAATATGCAAATGTAATATCACATACGATAGACTTTCAAAATGAGAAAATTACAACTTTCAGAGATTAAAATATTCACAAAATCCAATTTTCGTAAAGTTTTCAGCCCTTAATTATGAAATCGCTGGTGCAATATCACCACATGTGCGATCAATTTAAAACGACAACCATTTATACTTATTTTCCATTAATTGTACATCACTTCAAGGTTGGGAAAGAGGGGGGGGGGGAGTTGATGGTGGTTTCAGTCGAATGTCGTAAAAGTGGAGGAGGAGGGTTTCCTTGCCACCCGCCCCAAGCCCATGGTCTTTACGCCTATATCCAAGCAGCTTCTTGGCAGTGACATCATCTATGACGTATTTGTGTCTGTCATCATCGTGACCGATGGTTTGAGGTCTGCTATGGGCATCGGCGAATCTAGAATGTGGGGTGTTGCAGGGGTTAAAACAAACACCCCCGGAAAATTTTACCCCACTTTCTGAGCTGCAACCCCCTTTTCCGGACTGAATAGTGCAAAACATTAGCCATGGGAGTCTATACCCCCCCCCCCCTTCCCCTTCTTCGAAAATTTGTAGATCCACTGATTTTTAGGGACATTTAGTCATACCATAGTGTGACATCAAATTTTATCAAAGGGCGCTTTATGTTCAATTGGCATTGACTGCCATATCTTTCAACCATTTTCATAATATATGTATATATATTGCTAAGCAAATGTAATACTGCTTTTCTATTGCAAAGATACTTTAATATTATAACTTCCAATTTGAATAAGCAAACACTAAAACAACTCAATCAAAAAACACAATCTCATCCCCCTTCCATTCGGACACCAATCATTGAACAACTACTGTGACTAAAGCAATATCCTGTGTGTATTGTAAAGCTATGCAGATAAAACTTTTAACGCGGACGTGTTTACAAAGGCTCTCTCTCTCTCTCTCTCTCTCTCTCTCTCTCTCTCAGTAAGAGGACACAAAAAACCAGGGCGATAAAGGAGAAGAAATATTTTTGCTGTTTTACGGTGAACTTAGGTTCACATTGAGGCGAATCATCTCTCTCTCTCTCTCTCTCTCATGATTACCCATCAGATCATACTCTCCTATACATTCCACAAAATGAAAAGAAAAACATACATGTATATCAGTTATTAGTGATGACGAGTAGATCACGTGACACCATATTCTACCAAATGCAGTCATACTCGAGTTAAAGTCCACTTGTATTAAGACAGTACCTTTCTTCAACGACCATCTTTTTTTAATCATACAAAATTGACCTGCACTAAGAATATATCTTTCTTCAACGACCATCTTTAGTTAATTATAGATCTACAAAATTAATTTATATTAAGTGTCCTCCTGCCTGATATAATGGTAATGTTGGCCGTTATAGACAGGTTTTACGGTAGATATATTCATTATGGTATCGTTTACTTATGTATATCAACATGCACATACTTATAAGAAAATATAGTCATATATTCATGTGTTTTTCTGTATGAACAATATACATGTAGGTGCAGTGACATGCAGCGATGGACATAGTGGAATCTGGGGTACTCTTCCTAATTTGGTCAGAAAATTTTACCAAAAAGGTCATTTCCCTCCACTTTTGAGACTTGGACGTTCAATTTTTATTGGCAAACCTTTTTTTTTTACATAATGCTGAAGACTGTAATCCCCCTGTCTTTGAAATAAAAAAAAAACATAAATGTAATAAAAAAAAAAACCCTTATTAACCCCCCTTCCTTACTGACCAACATAAAGTAAACGGCCCTGGTTGAATGTCACGTATGAGTAAATGTAAGTTTACTTTAATGCCATATCAATGATTTTCTTTGGTTCCATATGACTTCATTCTTAGACCACGAAGGTTTTCCTTAATATCAACCAAGTAAGTGTTCTAAATGGGATGAATAGTTCTCCCACAATGCCCGATCACAGGTAAGTGGCCTGTCCCGGGGACAGACAATACACCGGTACCAGTCCGAATTTGTCGGCCGTCTTGATCTGCACCATATTGTTCTTCATCATCCTGACAAACTCCACAGTATCCCCTACCATCACCGTCAGCTCGTGCGGCGTCTAAAACAGAGAAAAAAGATTCATGCGGGTGCCCCATAGGTTCCCAAAGACAAGATGACATGGCGTCTAAACATTGGAATGTACAGGAAACATCACTACACTTGCGGACACCATACCTACTCGATGGTCATGCCGAATGTCGTTCTCTATACTGAAAATAGAAAAAAGGCGCCAGTTCCATGGGTCCCCAATAAAATGCTGCGCTAATGTTACTGAAAACATCATTAAGCAACGGCCACGATGTATTCCAATGAGGAGCAGGCGTGGTGTAGTGGTTAAGCGCTTGGCTTGCGGCGCCGACGATCCGGGTTCGATTCCCGGGTTGCGCCACTATGTTTAAGAGGTTGGTAACCTCCTGCTTTCATGTCGCGATATAACTGAAATATTGTTGAAAGCGACGTAAAACACCAATCAACCAACCAACCAACCAACTGTATTCCAATGTCAAGGTTGCACGTCTTCTTATACTCTGAAGACAAGATAAGAAGGCGAGCACTTAGGTACTTATTCGTATGCTCGTGAACAAAGGAAACACGATAAAAAAAAAAACATGCGAGCACCATACCGTCCCCATAACAAACCTCGTGTGTTGTCCTAAATACTGAAAATATACTACGAAAAGGAATGCCTCTGGTATCACAGGTATAAAAAGGAAAAGCTCGAATAACTGAATACCGTCTAAAACAAGAGGCCCAAGTGGACCTGTATCGCTCACATGAGTACCTAGATGATCAGTCATGCAGGAAGAAAGAATTCATTTATTTTTGCATTACTGTGACCAAATCAACACAAATGTTGAAAATATGTCAAATTTTATTTCAGACCAGAATAAAAAGCAACACTTTTTTCACATCCATTCAGGTGATTTTGATATTAAGCATTCGCTTTGTCTCTGCAAGATGTGATTCAGGGCAGCAAGTTAATAATTTTCTTTAGGTGGGGCCTTTTGTTGACTGATTTCAAGTCTGGGTTATGAACAACAATTGTTTCAAATATTGTCCAGATCCAACTTAAAATGGCCTAATTTCATATGTTTAGTGTTGAGAAACATCTAAAAACTTATTTAGATGTGTAAAGAAATGAAAAAAATTTGACCACAGCTAGATTTAAACTGTTACTCTTCATATTTTAATTACCAAGTGGTATATATGTACCATTATGAGACCTAGTTTTTAGACATGATGGCATTATCTGTTGACCAATTTGGATGAAATGTACAAAATTGATAGAGAACCTATAGTACTTCATGTATACCATGTTTCATTAAAATCTTTCATTTGGTAAAACAGCAAAAGTTAAAAATGTGAAGAATTATCCCTCATTAGGAAGTCTTAAAAAATTCATAGAAAATCCAAAAATTGAGACTATGGTGGCGCCACCTGTAAAGAGGTTTGGACGAAAATAACAGAATTTGAAGGGGATCATAAATGATTTATTTCTACCAAGATTTATTAAAATCCTTTCGACGGTTTTGAAGAAAAAGTTGAAAATGTGACAAATGGCCAACCCCACCCCCCTTTTTTTTGGAGGTCTAAAAAATTCATAAAAAAATCCAAAAATTGAGATATTGACAAAATTCTTTCAAAATAATATTCCTTACCATAATTATGATCAAAATAGTCATTAAGAAATCATCAATATCAATTAACTGCAAAACATGACACTTTTCTGCATTGAAATTACTTAGTCTAGAAACACCTCAAAAAAGCGTAAATTTCTATTTGACGGATCTTAACCCCCAACACAATTTTTGATAACCCATCTTTATAGATTGTTGAAATGCAATTAGTTTCCCCATTCATGCGCTGGTTCTGGAGAAGAAGATTTTTAAAGAGGGGTACCCTTTTAGGCACTTTTGACCCTGCCCTGGATCCTCCCCTGAGGGAATCTGGATCCCGAACACAATTTTAATAGGGGACCTTGAGTACATCATATATACAAAGTTTAATCCAAATCTGCAATGCATTTCCAGAAAAGAAGTCGAAAATGTGAAAAAGACGACGACGACCACGGACGGTGTGAAAAATATTAATATGTTAGCTCCATAGATTCCCATTGGCCTTCCGTTACACCGACCAAATGGGCTATTTTTACACGTTGCCGTGGAATTACTTATGACATCTTACCTTTATTAAAGACACTATTCCTCGGCGGATTTATAAGTTTTGAAACTTACTTTAAGCTTTTAATTTCACTGCTTTTAAGATTTGCAAGAAATCTTTTGAAACTATTGTACTATTAAATAGATATCAGCGTCTGAAATATCGTGCTTTTCTCTGCATTTTCACGACTATATAATGAATATTCATGAGCCATCAATCATGTGACCGCATTAAGACGACAAAGATGTCTTTATTCACGTCTGTTTTTCTACTTTTCATCTCCGAATCCTTAAACAAATTCTTTCTTCTCCGTTTCCTCTTCATTTTTTCCATTTTGTTGATACTTCTGTATACGCCTCGCTTCCAAATATATTATTGCGCATGCGCAAAGGCGGCGCTTTCGGCAAATATGGACAGTTTATGTGCACCTCACAAAAATTCATTTTATTTTATAAATAATGCATGGCCTTTGCAGGAGTAAAGTTTTCAATTCTTATATTAACGAAAGGTTTATACTTTGGGGAAGCCTACAAAAATAACAAATCAATGATTTTCTTTTCAATAGCTGTAAATTCAGGCTGTGAGGGATAGTGCCTCTTTAAAGTTGGTGTATTTACCTATTATATAATCTAACAAACGGGCCATGCATGGCGGCTAAGAAGCGAAAATTTTTATCTGACAATTTTTTCTTGACTAAACATAGCAAAGGGTTTATTGTCATGGGAAAAAATGATCAAGTACATGCTTACCTTTGCAGTATATGATTTCTGGATAGGCAAGTTACATCCCGGTGTCAGTTGTGATAAATCGCGCATGCTCCGATTCCCCTGGTCCATATCTAGAATTATCAAATTACAACATGATGTTTTACAATAAGTAAACTTTGTTCAGATCAATTTGCTTTACCTCATTTTCTTCATTTTTTTAAAATGAAGTATGGAATAAAAAGTCCCCTGCCTTACCCCCTCCCATAGCCCAATTAACTCAAATGCTTGCAACGATGCTACTGATAAATAGAATTAAACCATTCTGCATTAAAATTTATTTGAACGTTTAATAATGGAATACAGTGAAACCTGTTTTAGCGGCCACCTCTATTAAGAGGTCACCTGTCTATAAATGTCACATTTTTGATTCCCAATTTCTATGTTTTCCTAAATAATTGACCTCTGTATAAAGGTCACCTGTCTATATAGGCCACTTTTGACTCTTCCCTTAGCTGACCTTAATACACAGGTTTTACTGTACATTAAAATGAAATTTTTGACTTAATTATATTCTCAGTTTATGGCGCCGGACCCAGATACGGTAAAATCCATGTAGTGAAAAGAAAACCGTAACGGGCGAGGCGAAAATTGGGTTTTCTTTTGTTGTTGTTGTTGTGGTTTTTTTTTTTTTTTTTTTGGTTTTTTGGGGGGGGGGTTAATTTTTGTTTTTGGGGTTTTTTTGTGGGGTTTTTTGTGTTTTTTGTTTTTGTTATTTTTTATTTTGTTTGCTTTGTTTTGTTTTTTATTTTGTTTTGTTTGTTTTGTTTGGGTTTTTTTCTTTTTGGTTTTTTTTTTTTTTACCAACCCCCCCCCCCCCCCCCCCCAACTCGGATATCCGCATAATTCTCACATCAAATTGATTCCAAACATAAAACCTTTAATGATGTAAATTTGACCATTTATAGCATTTCTCCTCCGCAGCATTATAACAATAAATTGAATAAGAAAATATCACTTGTACCGGATACGGTCCGATAGAGCTAAAAGAAAGAGTGCAACTACCAGTTATGACATAAATCTCACCTGCATAGGCGTAGGAATATTCCAGTTCGGCGAAGGAATACAAGTGTGAAGAATCTAAGGTGAATACATATTCGATACAATATTATTATCATGCCTTAGCGTCGTGGGATAATTTTTAACAATTACGTGCATGGTTAGTGGCATGCTGGTAAACAAAATCAAACGAACCATACAAACAGACAATGATATAATTTCTGACTACATGGAAAAGTTAATCTATAATGACTAGAATATATATGTATATATATATACAATACGTACGTGTGTATTATATACAAACAATAATTTCAATATGAAATACAACATGTAAATTGAAGCCATGCAATGTGGCACTGGCGAGAACGTACGAGAACGAGAAACAAAGAAGAGTAAGCGTCAGGGGTGAGAGCAGGTGCTCGGGACGAGCAAGCTTCTCCTGTCAGAAACCAGGAGTCTGGGATGAGTGAACGTCTCCTGTCAGAGGTGAGATCAGGTGCCCAGGATGAGTGAGCGTCTCCTGTTAGGGGTGCGATCAGGTGCCAAGGAGGAGTAAGCGTCTCCTGTCAGAGATGAGACCAGGTGTCCGGGAAGAGTAAGCGTCTCCTATCAGAGGTAAGACCAGATGCCCGGGAGGAGTGAGCATCTCCTGTCAAAGGTGAGACCAGGTGCCCAGAAGTAAGCGTCTCCTGTTAGGGGCGAGACCAGATGCCCATAAGGAGTAAGAATCTCCTGCTAGGGGTGAGACCAGGTACCCGGAAGTAGCAGACATCTCCTGTATGCCTAACCACAACCGCCATTAATGTCAAAAAGAAAATATTTGTAACATCTTGTGTTATATAGCTATATTATTATTATTATTATTATTATTATTATTATTATTATCAGCAACAGCAGTATCATCATCATCATCATCATCATCATCATGTCGTAGTGCACATCCCTACTCCAGATCGAATCCTCCACTATGTCTCAACACATTGTCAACTACTTTTAGCAAAGTTACTGTAAATTAAAGGACAAAGCTAGTACATCAGTATCTGAATATGCATGAATTATGATAAGACCATGCAAAATTATGCATACTTATATAACATATTATACAAAATAGATATAATATTCATTTGACATCGACCTTAACAACATACAAGAAAAATAGACGCCATTGCTATCCATAACTGTCCAGCATTTTATGCAAATATCTCTCACCTGTATCTATAGAAATCAAGGGTCCATCCGGGGTGCGAGTGGGTGGGACGCGGACCTGAGGCGGGATTGGCTGAGGTGGTCTGGTGGGAGGACTCAAACCCCTCCCATTTCCTTGAATGACGACGTTATCCACGGATCCACGCCTATAGTAGGCTTCGTATACAATGGGTGCTGTAATGAAGAGAAAAGATGATGTAACCAGTGTCGGATCCAGGTTACAAAAGGTTGGGGGATGGGTGTGAAAGTCAAGTATTAGCTAAAATATTCAGTCAATCTGAGTGGTAAATCTGGTGCATTACCCATATTGTTCCGACTTCAATCTTATTAAGACTTTACCATTTTATCTGTACAAAAGCCGGTGTGACCAAGTGGATATGGTGCTCGGCTCGTGACCGAAAGGTCCCGGGTTCGACTCCCACCATGGGCACACCGGTGTTCCGTCTTTCTGATGAGACAATAAAAACTGAGGTAGGCGTGGTACGTAAAAGATCCCTCACTGTTTCGGGTGGGTCCGTTGCAAAGGTCTAAATTTTTATGCAATGCATCAGGCAGATGCCGTCACCATATACGTGAAATAATAGTGGAGTGACGTAAAACAATATTCAATCAATCAATCAATCAGTCTTATGAAATTTCGATAATATTGGTTTTGTGTAGAGTTTGAATGTTTTCAACCTTGTCATCCATATATAGCTTCTAAATTTTTGACAAAAATCGGGACCCCCCCCCCCCCCATTCTAAATCCGCCACTGAATGTGCTAACAAAAAGGACGAATGTGAACCAACACTAAATAGAAAGTACCATAGTCACACAACATCAGAACTGGGGTATGATTACACTGCAAATAGCTCACCTGGCCTCTGACTTCCCAGTCTGTTCCTATCTATGAATTCCTGAATGTCTTTGGCTATGTCACATTTCTCGAGACCTCGTCTTACCATTTCAGCACCCTAATAAAAAAAAAAACATTTGTATCAAATTTTAGTTACAGATATTTAGATATTTTGTGAAGAAGATACAATATGATACTGTAAAAAATCGCGATGATTTTATTTGGAGCGATTTCCACATAAAACGTATGTATCGCTTCTTATAAAACTTGTCTCGGGTATATATCTTAAGTGATCTCATAGCGAAAATAGTCCCGCGAAATATTTACATATTTCAATTTATTGTTTAGCTAGGCTTAATACAATGGTTATCGTTCTTCATTGGCCAAATGCCCTATAAAAACGGTGTGGTCTAGTGGATAAGGTGCTCAACTCGTGATCTAGAGGTCCCGGGTACGACTCCCGCCCTGGGCGCACATATGTTCTGTCTTTCGTATGAGACCGTGAAAACCGAGGTCCCGTGTCACGGTAGGCGTGGCACGTAAAGATCCCTCACTGCTTCGGATGGGTCCGTTGCAATGGTCTAAATTTGTTTAGGGCGTTTTACCAGAATGTCAATGAAGAATTACAGAATAGATGTTATTTAACTTTGATCAGAAGGCATCTATTCAGGACTGAAAATATTCATTGAGAATTATTGTTATTTCGATTTTGATGAAGAGTCTATCCTTTGTGTGTTCCTATGTGACGTCATACCACTGTGATGTCATACAATACCTGTGGAAGCGTTACTTAAGCCTTTTCATTTCCCTTGGTTTTATATGAGTGATTTTCGTCGAAGTAACACTACTTCAGATACCCACAAAAAAGGGTAGATAACTCTGTATTGCAATAAAGCCTAATTATTATGAAGGGAGTATAAAGGCTTAAAGAGAACATAACTGTCCTTTACGTGACCTAATGACCTACTTCATCGTGTTCTACGCATGTCTGCGAATCCACATTGGTCCCCTTCCATATACGGTCCCGTAGAAAATCTATCCTTTCCTCCTCCAAATGCTGGAAATTCTGTGAGAGAGAAATGAAAAAAACAACGGTAGACTAAGGTATAGGATTGTCAATGGATGTATAAAACCAGAAATAGCTTACATCTAAAGGGCATCTGATTCCACTGTTTTCGGCGGCTCTGTCTTGCCTGTGTGGAATACTTTCCCTCAATGGCCTGCTTCACACGAGTGGGTTAGGTAATATACCTTTTTTAATGTCAATAGACCTTTTCCTTATTGATGTTATAATTCATTCCATGCGAGACGTACGATATTTTGCCGTAAAAATTGCCTCATTTTATTCTGGCGTCACTATGCTAAAATTGACGTCATAATGAAAATCCCAGCAAAAAGTAGCATGTCTGGCATAAGACCCCTTATATCATGTCAAATGGGAAAACATCTATTTGATCTCACATTAAATGCCCTACATAATGATTTTCGCCGGTCAAAATTGTGTCATTCTATTTTGACGTAAGTAACAATCCAAGTATCGTTGTCATAATGAATATTTCGGTGAAATACTTTGATATTAAACTGTTTCCATTTGCATTTATGAAGATGTTGCATTTATTTTGAAAAATTTGATCACCAAAAGGTAAAGTTATCCCCATCCTTAATGTTGCTGGATACGCCCTGCTCTTAATTCTTATCTACCTTAAAAAGAATGGTCAAAATGCAAGGAAATCCGTTCTGTACTCGACACTACAAGCATTCAAATCGCATACCTTCTGTAGTGGATGGGCTTGTGCTGGAGGCAATTCGGGTTCGATTTCTGGAATCAGCTACTATGATTTAGAGATTTGTTACTTACTCCTTCTATAACGAGATCTGATTGGTAAATTATTGAAAGCGACGTAAAATACCAATCATCCAATGTATTTCTACATTATAAATGAATGACAATGAGGTATGAAAAAGCTGCGCGACAAATCCACTACATTTATAAACAAGCGTAGCTTTTTAAAAAGCTTAGGTTGCAATCGGAATCGCATTAAATCTTGAAGCTGTTGATCACAAAGCCAAATGGCTTTATGTAAACAAGAATTACATGTACTTGTTTTTGAAACCATCTTTTTATGCGCAGTTGTGAATTTTCCCGCTAAAATTTCCAAAAGCCCTGCTTCAGTTTTTCCTTTTTAGGAAAGTAGCTGCGCCTTTTTCCTTTTTGGGAAAGTCTCTCGGATGTTATCGTTAATATTCGGAAATAAGTTGTTTTTTTTAGTGAGCAAATCTTTTGTTTTTGTTTTTAATTGTAATCATTTTATAAGATTTATTTCTAGAAATCTCAATATTTACAGCAGAATTATGTGCTAATATTGTTTCTTAGTACTAGATTATTACCCAGCATGCCATGCTAATGGAGTTTGCACATGCGCTCTCAAATCGAATTTACTATCTTAATATACAATCGGCCGAGGCCGATTGCAATAAAATAACTACCTTACACGATGACTCCATTTCCTTTTCCCACGATCTTCGGGAAGTTTCTAGACTCGCCACTGCTGACCTATAGGCTATATCTATAAGCCAAATATGGAATTAAAAATGCGATAGAAAAAAAGATAAAATGTCACTTATCTTAATAAAGAGGCACAGTGCTGTGTGTCATATTACTGAAAGGGTATCCACTGTAAAACACTTTTATTTAGCGTGATATTTATTTCAGCAAGAACGTCGATTTGGATATTTTCATGACACATAAATGTTGTGCTATATAAGTGCTAAAATTGTAATGTTTTAGTAGTCAAACCAAGGGAAACAAGGGCTTTATTTCCGTGCGGTAATAAAAGTCTTGTGAATAAAAAGTGTTTTGCAGTATTTTAAGTGGAACCACAATTATAAAATTATGATTTCTATGAACTTACTACTTCACTATATGATAAATGTAAGATCTCAATTTTCCTGTTGTTAACTTTCTTCGTAGTCTTATTCCTTTAATCCCTGTGTATGGGGTATATATGTCTCAACTGATCCGATATGCTAGAGCTTCTTCAGACTAGAGTTCTTTCATTGACAAAGGTAAATGAAAAGCTGATATCACAAGGATACGAAAAACCACGTTTGAAGTCTACATTACGCAATGATTACGCAAATTTTACGTTGACCATAAAGATCTTCTTTGCGCTTATCAGAAATCATAGTCTGACATGTTGACTTCCTTATATGATTGCTGATTGATTGGTGTTTTACGTCGCTTTCAACAATATTTCAGTTATATCGCGACATGGAAGCAGGAGGTTACCAACCTCTTAAACATAGAGGCGCAACCCGGGAATCGAACCCGGATCGTCGGCGCCACAAGCCAAGCACTTAATCACTACACCACGCCTGCCCCCTCCTTATATGATTGTAGTCCATGTTAAACTATTGTAGTGTGATAATATAATATCACATATGTTTACTTATCATTGCTTTTTACCTATTGTAACTACGGCATTTACCGTCTAATGACCTTGAATTTTGACATTTGACATTGCTAATACAAACTCGCGAACAAGAAAAGTATATTTTCCTGGATATAAACTCTTATTGAGCGACTAAATGTATTTGTAAAAATAATATTATTTTGAAAGAGGTCCAAAATGACGATTACAATACCTTATCCTTTTAAAATACTAAAGAGTGAACCTTCATGTGCGGATTCAAGATCCCCCCCCCCCCCCATATATTTTTTTTTGGGGGGGGGGATCAAACTTTTAGTCAGAAAAAACAAATCCCTTAAAATGAGCGCATCTCAGCTTTTGTCATCATAAATCATTGTATACATTTTGTAAATTCAAAAAAAAAAAAGGGGGGGGGGGGGGTTCGGACCGCTCTGACCCCTCTCTACATCGATCCGCGAATTACCTTTAACTTCCTATTTACAAAACTATATATGTGATCAAATTAAAACTTCACCGATAACATACTCTCCGTCTCTCTATTACCTCACAACACAGGTAATAAGGTATTGATTGAAATCTCCTTCTAAGGATCTTAGTTATTTGAATCACCCGAAGATGATTTATAATTTTAAATCACCCCAAGTTTCAAATAAACCTAGGGTACTTTAATTATACCGGTAATAAATCACTCCGGAGGATCTTAGTTATTCTTTATCACCTCAGAGGATCTAAGTTTTTTTTTTAATTCACCCCAGACCTTAAGTTAGTTATGTTAAATCACCATCTGAGGACCTAGGTGATTTTAGATCACCACTTGGGGACTTTATTTTAAATCGCCACATGAAGATCGGTTATTTTGAAACACCAGTTGAAGATCGTTTTCATTTAAATCACCATCTGAAGAACTTAGCCATCTTTATTCACGCGCAGAAGAGGTCTGTAATTTTTAACTTGGGGGCCAGGTAGCGCAGTTGGTAGCGCGCTCGCTTCTCACCAATGCGACCCGGGTTCGATTCCCGGTGTGGTATGTGAGATGGTGGGGCTGTCACCAACCTGGCTTCGTGGGTTTTCTCCGGGTACTCCGGTTTCCTCCCACACAAACGACACCCTTACGCCAAGATCCGTGCCAACGAGCAAGATTTATATAAGTTGTTAACTTGTTTCTTAATCGTTGTAAAATAAATAAAGTTTAAATTTTTTTTTAATTTTTAACTCACCTGCAGTATTCATTTGATCGTTTGCTTTCTCTTTTGCCTTCTCCGCCTTGAAAAGAAAAAGATAATGCAGTAAAGCCCTATATATGTACTACCTCGAAATAGATATATGCGATACGCCAGGAGCAAGTTTTTATTACCAAAGGGGAGGGATACCGCCGCAAAAGGGGAAAGGGGGTGGGGGTGGGGGTGGAGGCTTGAGAGGCGTGGATTTTCTTCGCTTTCGTTACTATAGTACTACACATTTTAACACTTTCCGTGATCAGCAAGAGAGATGATAATTCTTACATGGTGTGGAAAATTCAAAACTTCACATTGGTGCACCGTATCAAATTTTAGACGGAGATCACCTATGGTAGAATCAATCTATAAGCCGCGGGGGTTACATGAAGTAATGTATAGACTTCCCTGGTACACCAGTCCTTCTACAAGCTGTGTAGGTTTACGTAAGAAGATGAAAGTCAGATATCCCCACCCACCAAATCCTTGAGCCCATTTTATATTCACTTCCCACCCCACCCACCAAGTCCTTGAGCCCATTTTATGTTCACGTCCCAGTTGACGTCGGAACCAGTTTATAGTTAGACAGTAGGGCAACATGGCACAGCTTAAGACAGTATGGTGCAAGCTGGGACAATATGGTGTAGGCTAGGACAATATGGTACAAACTAGGACAATATGGCACAGCTAGACTATGACAATATGGCACAGCTAGGCCAGGACAATATGACACAGGCTAGGACAATATGACAAAGCTAGGCTAGGACAATATGGCACAGGCTAGGACAATATAACACAAACTAGGACAATATGGCACAGCTAAACTAGGACAATACGGCACAGACTAGGACAATATGACACAGGCTAAGACAATATGGCACAGCTAGGCTAGGACAATATGGCACAGGCTAGGACAATATAACACAAACTAGGACAATATAACACAAACTAGGACAATATAACACAGCTAGGCTAGGACAATACGGCACAGACTAGGACAATATGGCACAGGCTAGGACAATATGGCACAGCTAGGCTAGGACAATATGGCACAGCTAGGTTAGGGCAATACGGCACAGATTGGGACAATATGGCACAGGCTAGGACAATGTAACACAGATTAGGACAATATGTCACACGCTTGAATCGCTTGAGTCGTGACGGAAGAGCTCCTTATTGGAGTCCCGCTGGGAGCCTCTTGGTTTTCCTTGCATTTCAGCGAGGTTGTAAACACCGCGAGCCTAGCTTGGTTTTCGTTGTACTTCAGCGAGGAAGTAAACACGAAGAGCTCAGCTTGGTTTTCATTGTACTTCAGCGAGGTAGTAAACACCGCGAGCCTAGCTTGGTTTTCCTTGCATTTCAGCGAAGAAGTAAACACCGCGAGCCTAGCTTGGTTTTCGTTGTATTCAGCCAGGAAGTAAACACGAAGAGCTCAGCTTGGTTTTCATTGTACTTCAGCGAGGTAGTAAACACCGCGAGCCTAGCTTGGTTTTCGTTGTACTTCAGCGAGGAAGTAAACACGAAGAGCTCAGCTTGGTTTTCCTTGCATTTCAGCGGGGTAGTACACACCGCGAGCCCAGCTTTTTAATGGTGACTATTGTCAAGGGACGGAATAATAAAGTGTTGACATCGTGCGGATATCTATTTATGAGTGGGACATTATCTTTGCATATAAATTGTATCTCGAATCTCGACGAGCTGTGAACGTGCGTGTGTTTGCATGTAAATTTTGATAAGGAAGGTATTTACGATGCTGGGCATGGTGTAGATTAATATACATACGATAACCGAATTCATTACCACATGCAAACCTTCTATAGCTTTTTTAAGGTTGTAGCTATAGAAAGAAAGAAAGAAGGAATGGATGGAAAAAAGAAAGAAAGAAAGAATGGAAAGAAAGAAAGAAAGAAAGAAAGAAAGAAAGAAAGGAAGGAAAAACCAAAAAATAAAGAGGGTGGCTTAAGAGGAATAATCAAAGGGGAAAGAAATAATCAATAAACTTATGATCGATTGTGTGCCCACAAAAAGGGGTTCCTCTTAATCAACCTCTGTAATTCGCTTTACCAGAGAGTTTACAATAAATGGTAAATTTTGGACTCATGAATTAATACAATTTTCCTTGAATACATGTATTTTGAAAGAAATGCATTGCTCGGGAAATACGATAAAAAGAAAACAAATTTTAAACAGAAAATCAGTCATTTCTGCAGTTATCTATGTTTAATGTGTCATCAAATACTTACATATTCTCGTATTTCTTTAGTAAAACGGATCTCTGGCGTCTACCGTGGAACACAATATGAGTACATTTATTATTTACCACGCTGGACACGAAAATAGTGTCACGCTAAATATTAAGCACACTTATAAAAAAAACATTAAAATATAAACGAGAATTTTGGCGAAAATTGTACCTCACAAATAAATCCATTGCTAAAGTTTCGCGAAAATATTGTCTCAAAAAATATAAAAGATTTATAATGAGTATTGTTTTACGTATTTTATAGTAGAAAAGCCCCATGAAACCATGAAATCCATCGGGAAAATTTCGCCAAAAAATATAACCACGTAAACCATAAGAAACTGAAATATTGAATATTATTTTACGTATTCTAGATAAAGCAAAGAAGCGCCATCAAATCCATCGAGAATATTTCGCGAAAGTTAGTCAGTAGTCACGCAAAACATAAAAGATTTAAACTGGATATTGTTTTACGTATTCTAGATATAGCAAAGAACCTCTCACCTTTATCAATTCCTTTGATGTTGTGTTGACATTTTGGCGGCAATGAGCGTAGGTATCTTCCGCGGATTCATTTTCCGTACACTTCTGGCTGTACTTCTCCTTCATCTGAACAAGAGAGAGAAAGTGAAAGTGTGAATGTGAAACACAAATACCCCCAGCAATTATGATAAATATAGTAAAAGGAAAATATACTGAAGCAAGACGGACGTAAGAACGGACCAATCGCAGTAGGGCAATGGAATGTTTTGATTGGAACCTGAAATGAGATATAGATAGGCAACAAAACTGTAACGATATAAGGCCAAATAAAATCTTCCTGAGGAAAGTTAGAGTAAATCCAGTAAATATAAGTTTTGTTTATTGGATTTATAATGATAAACATTGTACAAATTAAAAGGTATATTCTTACCATGGTTAAGTTGCACAAAAACTATAAAGGATGGGTTCAAGTGTGATAGTGATAGGGGTGATAGGTTGTGCTATATATATATGGACTTGAAATGTCAGCGAATCAGGAGGTAATACCTGAACACCCCCTTCGAGAACGGGGCACCGTATCAGCCGATTAGGTTTTCTGTACTACTCATAGACATTGTCTGTCTGTACTACTCAGCGACATTGTCTGTACTACTTACCGACATTGTCTGTACTACTTACCGACATTATCTGTCTGTACTACTCACCGACATTGTCTGTACTACTCACCGACATTATCTGTCTGTACTACTCACCGACATTGTCTGTACTACTCACCGACATTATCTGTCTGTACTACTTACCGACATTGTCTGTACTACTCACTGACATTATCTGTCTGTACTACTCACCGACATTGTCTGTCTGTACTACTCACCGACATTGTCTGTATTACTCACCGACATTGTCTGTACTACTCACCGACATTGTCTGTACAACTCATCGACATTATCTGTCTGTACTACTCACCGACATTGTCTGTACTACTCACCGACATTGTCTGTACTACTCACTGACATTATCTGTCTGTACTACTCACCGACATTGTCTCTGTACTACTCACCGACATTATCTGTCTGTACTACTCACCGCCATTGTCGGTCTGTACTACTCACCGCCATTGTCTCTGTACTTCTCACCGACATTGTCTGTACTACTCACCGACATTGTCTGTCTGTACTACTCACCGACATTGGTGTACTATTCACCGACATTGTCTGTACTACACACTGACATTATCTGTCTGTACTACTCACTGACATTATCTATCTGTACTACTCACCGCCATTGTCTCTGTACTACTCACCGACATTGTCTCTGTACTACTCACCGACATTGTCTATCTGTACTACTCACCGACATTGTCTGTACTACTCACCGACATTGTCTGTACTACTCACCGACATTATCTGTCTGTACTACTCACCGACATTGTCTATCTGTACTACTCACCGACATTGTCTGTACTACTCACCGACATTGTCTGTACTACTCACCGACATTATCTGTCTGTACTACTCAATGACATTGTCTATCAGTACTACTCACCGACATTGTCTATCTGTACTACTCACCGCCATTGTCTCTGTACTACTCACCGCCATTGTCTCTGTACTACTCACCGACATTGTCTATCTGTACTACTCACCGCCATTGTCTCTGTACTACTCACCGCCATTGTCTCTGTGCTACTCACCGACATTGTCTATCTGTACTACTCACCGACATTGTCTGTACTACTCACCGACATTATCTGTCTGTACTACTCACCGACATTGTTTATCTGTACTACTCACCGACATTGTCTGTACTACTCACCGACATTGTCTGTACTACTCACCGACATTATCTGTCTGTACTACTCACCGACATTGGCTTTCTGTACTACTCACCGACATTGTCTATCTGTACTACTCACCGACATTGGTGTACTATTCACCGACATTGTCTGTATTACTCACCGACATTATCTGTCTGTACTACTCACCGACATTGTCTATCTGTACTACTCACCGCCATTGTCTCTGTACTACTCACCGCCATTGTCTCTGTACTACTCACCGACATTGTCTATCTGTACTACTCACCGACATTGTCTGTACTACTCACCGACATTGTCTGTACTACTCACCGACGTTATCTGTCTGTACTACTCACCGACATTGTCTGTACTACTCACCGACATTGTCTGTACTACTCACTGACATTATCTGTCTGTACTACTCACCGACATTGTCTCTGTACTACTCACCGACATTATCTGTCTGTACTACTCACCGCCATTGTCGGTCTGTACTACTCACCGCCATTGTCTCTGTACTTCTCACCGACATTGTCTGTACTACTCACCGACATTGTCTGTCTGTACTACTCACCGACATTGGTGTACTATTCACCGACATTGTCTGTACTACTCACCGACATTATCTGTCTGTACTACTCACTGACATTATCTATCTGTACTACTCACCGCCATTGTCTCTGTACTACTCACCGACATTGTCTCTGTACTACTCACCGACATTGTCTATCTGTACTACTCACCGACATTGTCTGTACTACTCACCGACATTATCTGTCTGTACTACTCACCGACATTGTCTATCTGTACTACTCACCGACATTGTCTGTACTACTCACCGACATTGTCTGTACTACTCACCGACATTATCTGTCTGTACTACTCAATGACATTGTCTATCTGTACTACTCACCGACATTGTCTATCTGTACTACTCACCGCCATTGTCTCTGTACTACTCACCGCCATTGTCTCTGTACTACTCACCGACATTGTCTATCTGTACTACTCACCGACATTGTCTCTGTACTATTCACCGCCATTGTCTCTGTACTACTCACCGACATTGTCTATCTGTACTACTCACCGACATTGTCTGTACTACTCACCGACATTATCTGTCTGTACTACTCACCGACATTGTTTATCTGTACTACTCACCGACATTGTCTGTACTACTCACCGACATTGTCTGTACTACTCACCGACATTATCTGTCTGTACTACTCACCGACATTGGCTTTCTGTACTACTCACCGACATTGTCTATCTGTACTACTCACCGACATTGGTGTACTATTCACCGACATTGTCTGTACTACTCACCGACATTATCTGTCTGTACTACTCACCGACATTGTCTATCTGTACTACTCACCGACATTGTCTATCTGTACTACTCACCGCCATTGTCTCTGTACTACTCACCGCCATTGTCTCTGTACTACTCACCGACATTGTCTATCTGTACTACTCACCGACATTGTCTGTACTACTCACCGACATTGTCTGTACTACTCACCGACATTATCTGTCTGTACTACTCACCGACATTGTCTATCTGTACTACTCACCGACATTGTCTATCTGTACTACTCACCGCCATTGTCTCTGTACTACTCACCGCCATTGTCTCTGTACTACTCACCGACATTGTCTATCTGTACTACTCACCGACACTGTCTGACTACTCACCGACATTGTCTATACTACTCACCGACATTATCTGTCTGTACTACTCACCGACATTGTCTATCTGTACTACTCACCGACATTGTCTGTACTACTCACCGACATTGTCTGTCTGTACTACTCACCGACATTGTCTGTCTGTACTTGTTCAGTTTATCTTGTTGTGACTTGCGTAGCTTATCTTCTATCTGAAATCGTTGCTATTTCTTAATTCTGACTTTTATAAAAATGAAACTCTGAGTTGCTACGTGAAGTATAACGCTCAACTTTTGAGTACACTTTGTAATGTGTGCAGATACAGATACCGAGATATACTCTATCCAAATTGTGATTTACAAAGGTAGTATCAATATTATTTAAGATTTAAACACCCCCCCCCCCCACCTCCTTCTTTAAATTTTATATCTTATTAATTATAAATATTGTTTGTGTCTCGAGAAAGCTACATTCCTTCAAAAACGCACTCCAGACAAAGCAGAAATACCTCGTGTTTTAATTTGCTCTGATTTTCGTTGAACGAATTCGTTTCTTTGGAAAGTTTTGAGAAATCGAGACACGCTTCCTCGTGTGTTTTGGCTATTTTCTCAGTCTGTGCCTTGAGCGCGCGGAGACCAACGCCTAAATCCCTGCAACAACACACGAAGTTAAACACACAATATAATGGTCTTGAATTTAGAGTCTACAGGTCGGTCGAAGTGTAAAATTTGATATTATAAAAACAGTAAGAAAGTTGCCTTCCCACAGCTTTGTTATAACCATATTCCTTTTTTTTTTTTCTTTTATTTGTATTTACAGTCATTTATCACTTTCGGTAGGCTTCTGAAGTGGGGAAGTGGGAAGCCCCCTCCCCCCTTTTCCCCTTACGTATTTCTTTTTGCTTACATCAGGATGACTTACATAAGAAGTATATTACATAAAGACTTAACTTCCAGATCGAAAATAGAACAAATTCATATTCTATTACCTGTCCCTGAGTACCCCCCCCCCCCTCCCTCCAAAACAAACACACACGCATGTACACACACAAGCACACATACACACGCACACACACATACACTTCAAACATTAATTCCAGTGTGTACTTCCATGCCTCAATATACGTCATATTGTTTTTTTTTTAATTCATTCTTAATATGTATTTTGATCCAAATCATGCCATTTTTCCTTGAATTAGTTTATTCATATATTTTATTCTTAATTTTATTAATCTATTGTAATTATTATTATCATTTGGGGGTGTTGGGTGTTTGTTTGTTTATGTTTTGCTTTTTATTACTAGTGCATGCATATATAAGTAACAGGGCTAATTCTAAGACTTAAAAAGATTTTTAAATGTTATTCACAGCCTATATATAGAACCTGACTATGAACACTGTAAAATCACAGGTCCCTGCAAATAAGATAATTAAATCCCCCCGACCCTATTTCCCCTCTGAATCTCTCTCTCTCGACTTGTGAAATGAAAACACAAAGAATTCACAAGTCGAGAGAGAGATTCAGAGGGGAAATAGGGGGAAAGGGGGGGGGGGTTTATAATGATCTTATTTGCAGGGACCCGTGTGTAAAACACTAAATATAAAATTCAATTTTGTGATTTTGGGTGAGTCCCCCTCTACATACGTCTTAGGTGGTTAGGTACTTACTATGTATTAAATGTGTATTGAAAAGAAAATTTACCCCATTTCCTCTCGTCCTTCCAATTTCTTTGATATTGCCAGAAGTGATTTAGCATACGTCTGTTCTGCTTTTGATCTGTAATTGAATTCTGCTTAATTCAGAAAATCCAGACGAACTGAAATTATACTAAACTCTAAAGTAAAATCTCAAGAATATAACGGATAAAAGTCAGGGTATTTCTCACATTGTGAGATACAAGGGCTCGTATGTATTGTTGAAATTGTATAAGAGTTATTTTAGGAATATTAATGAATAAAAGTCGTAAATCCTCTAAAATTGTTAGATCCAATATCCACTTCGCTTATTAAACATCAAAACTCCTACAAACACCCACCCATCCACCACTCTTTAATTCAACTAGTTTTCAAAATTTCATGTAGAATAGATCTAGATACAGTGCGAGATTCTCTGCCCTTCTCCCACTTTTGATATCGGTGGTTTGTGGGAGAGGGTCAGTGAGGTCATCAAAGGTTGGAATTTAGCGATACCAGCCAGTATCGGGATGTACAAGCCTCTGGCGAAAAATAAACGCTAACCCAGCGAACTTGCAACTTATAATCCAATAAATGAACATTTAACTTAATCGATCATAGTAATAGCTTTTTCAAAGGGGAGAGAAATAATCCGGCCCGAAGGGCCGGCAAATAAAAAAAATTCGGGCCTGAAATTGGGCAAAAACAATTTCCAGGCCAATGAAAGTCTTCCTGCCCTCTCCCGTAAAAATCAAATGGTTGCTCGCTAAGATGTATAACTTCTACTGTATCTGTAGGGTATGACGTCAAATCTCGCCGAACGCGACTTTGCTCATTCGTGACGAGGTTACATCGTGTTTTTCTTTACAAAAATGTGTCAACTGCTGAAGTGTCACGAATGCAAAGTCGCGTTCTGCGAGATTTGACGACATACTGTATACACAAATGGCGAAATGAGAACATTGTCGTGTTTGCAGATGAAACGGTAGTCCTAAAATTATGTTCCGAGTGTGTGTATGGGGAGTTTTCACAAGAATGGAGTTGCCTACACATGGGTGATCATGTTTACTTGATGTTTGCAACGTTAAAATATCTTTTATCAGACGAAAGAGGTAAGAGAACAAAAGAATAATGTTTATTTATTGCAAACAGTCGAAAAACATGCATGCCTAGCATTTATTTCTGCTGTTGCCATCCCCACTCGCTGCGTGTGGGAACCTGCGTCAACAGTAATGTACGCATAGCCATATGACCTCGACCTATCAACGAAATATAAAGAAGGTCGAGGTCATATATTATAGGACTAATAAAACGGCAGCTAGCACAAGTTATATACCTTATTTGGAAAGGTATCGCAATGATCGGGTAAGATTATATAATGTTGATTTCTTGGATTATAGGTTGCATGTTGGCTGTGCAAACGCTTATTAGTCACCAGAAGCTTGTACAACCCGACACTGGCTGGTATCGCTAAAATTCCAACTTTTGATGAACAAAGTCTCTCTGACCCTTTCCCAAAAACCGCCGATATCAAAAGTGGGAGAAGGACAGGGTATCTCGGACTAATGTAGATAAAATTTAGATTAAAATATCAAGGAATTGATTTACAAGCAAGTTTTACATATCCGTATTTCAATTGGAAATTAACGTTATTAGATCAGATTTCCAATTAAGAACGAATGTATTTTTTTTTCTTTTATGTATTTTCCTTTTTTCTCAAATCCAAAGGAGCCGTTACCATTATCAGATACATGCGCGGATATAGGGAGTGGGGCAAGGGGTCAAAATCATCTGTATTTTTTTTTACTTTTATTCATTCTTAAGACATGCGTGTACCCTCTTATAAAAATGTCTGGGGTGGACCCCCTCTCAACAAAAAATCTGGTTCGGCACCTGAATGATGTGAAAAAAACCCCCCAACTCTAGCATCTTTTACACACATCTAAAAATGCTTAATTGATTAATACTAGTCTTTACGTCACTCCACGATTATTTCACGTATATGGTGACGGCATCTGTCTCATGCATCACACAGTGAGGGATCTTTTACGTGCCATGCCTACCGTGATACGGGACCCCCGGCTTTCACTGCCTCGTCAGAAAGACCGGACACTGGGGTGCCCATGGCGGGAATCGAACCCGGGACTTCTCTGGCGCTGCGTCGTCGTCTCGAAGTAAAAATGAGGGATGAGATTTTTCTATTCATTGTCAAGGTTGATCCAGCAATTAAAAAAACAAAATAGAGAGAGAGAGACACTTTCAACATTTTTTGAGGAAAAAACAATGTAAAAGTACCATATGGACCAACTCAGGTGTAATCCAAAATGACATTAAAAATTCTTTTTCGACCAAATGGGAATAAGGGGAGAGAGGGTTCTTGATATAGATTTGATGAGTTTAGACATGCAGTACACAATAAATGGAATAAAAGTGAAACATGATGGTAATAATAATGGTTTCATTATTGTCACTTAGAGTTCATTTGAGAAGCTTAAAGAGTAATCTTTATTGTGTATCACTTAGATTGTTTGACAACAGGTCATGTATAAACCAATTTGTCTGGAACAAAAGTAAAACATACAATGAATACTGCTGAGGTTTGAACAGGCAGTCAGGTAGACAGACATAGACAGACCTGTATGCAAGCAGACAGACAGACAGGCGGACAGACAGACGGAGAGACAGATAGACAGACTGGTGGATGTACGAGAAACCCCATGTTTCTATAAATAATGTTATAAGGAAGTTTTAGCTGTAAAAACAATTGAATAAAACATATGTATGGGGCTATTGGCTGAGATTATATCCTTATGAAGTTGTATGTGGATTACATACTTACCTCTCCTTGAAGTATTCTTCAATCTCCTTACATACTCGCTTCCCATCTTTCATCCGCTTTGATAAGATTTCAGAACCTCGTACGCTGGTAAAGTCTTGCTCCTTAATATAAGAGAACGGAAATACAAATATAATATTGCCTGCAAAGTGCCAATCCCCCCCCCCTCCCCGATCTCACACGCGCCAGGAATGGATGGAGTAAATTTCAGAAAGGGTGTATACATTTAAACGTAGGAAGCGCAAAAAAGGGGGGGGGGGGGGGGGGGGGGGGTGATCATACGATCATTTTAAAATAATGTCTTAGAAATTATACCTCTGGCAACCGAAAATTGTTTTATATCCCCCCTTCCACTTTAGTCTCCTATGTCTTGGGAAATATGATTTTACCTACTGATAGTAAAACAGAGTCCAAAATATGAGTGGTTGGGTGGGTTTAACGATTTAAATAATATATAAAATTGTTTTGTATCCCCCCTTCCACTTTAGTCTCCTATGTCTTGGGAAATATGATTTTACCTACTGATAGTAAAACAGAGTCCAAAATATGAGTGGTTGGGTGGGTTTAACGATTTAAATATCCTCAAAAGAATTGGATGATTATTATATTTAAACATATATTAATCCTAAAGAGATTTTATCCAAAGCCATAAATCATAACCCCCCCCCCCCTCTTCCGCTCTTTCCGATGTCATCGGAAGACTTTTTCATTTATTCTATGTAGCAGTGGCGTATATAGTAAATCAAAATAGGGGGTTAAAACATTTTTCAAATAAAGGAATAATTGAAAAAAATGTAAAATGTCACCGATCATTATACTTAAATTAAATCAAAACATCATTATTAAAATCTACTTAACAATGTGTTAAAATTTTCCAAATTGGGGGGGGGGGGTATTTCCGCTTGAACATCAACAAAATAAAGAAATAGAAAAAAAGATTAACCCCCCCCCCTCCTTCCTATTTGCATTAAATTCGCCACTGTTGCACACTTGATCACATCGGATATTACTCATGCAAATTCGAGGAATGATATTTACTATAGATTTCAAGAGATTACAAACATGAAGTACAACATTTCAGATACTTCCTTACTTTCAGTAACACGGCGTCATTTTCTCTATTGATCAGAATTTGGAAATTGGAAAGAGACAAGAGTATACTATAATTGTTACATATTTATCTTTAAGACATATCAGCGATGTTGGTTCGATTCAGGTGAAAGACAAATAGGAAGCATGGGTGGATATGTTTGAGAAAATTGAGGGTCTGGACCCCCCCTCCCCCCTTCCCGAAATTTTCAAAGTATATAGTATATATATAGTATATTATAGTATATATACGTTTCATGAAATTTATTGTCACTTTATCTGAGATAATTCTCCTCTCTCTCTCTCCCTCCCCCCCTCTCTCTCTCTCTCTCATCTTTTACATAACAGTCTACCATGACACAACATCTCAGGATTTCGTTTTGACTTGTTCGTTAAACACAGGTTAAAAAGAAGATATTCCCGAGGTTTCGAACCTAGAATGCTCTGGTCTTATTCCAAATAATTTGACCAATGAGCCATAACGGTAGTCGTTAACAATAACTGATAATATTGATGTGATGCACTACTCAGGCCCTGGTTTAACACCCCCCCCCCCCCTTCCCAATGAATATAGTGTCCTCCCCCTCTCAATATATAACGCTGGACATGATCAGACCCATAAATTCTTAAATTGGAATCCTTATCCAGCCTACACTTCAACATATAATTGTAAAAATCAAGCGCGAATCCAGAGGGGTGGACCAGGGGCTTGGATCCACCCCGAGATTAAGCGAAGATTACTTTTCTTGTTATATTTCCATGTAAAACAAGTAATTTTACACACAAAACCATGGGTAGAACCCCCCCCCCCTCTCTCTCTCTCGCAAACTTCATTGAAGGTTGAACCCCCTCCCCCCACGTCCTTCTTGACAAAATTTCTGAAACTGCCCTGAAGACGGAAGAACACTTCGGTCTGTTCTATTCACTAGTGGAAAAATCCAAATACCAGTTTTAAATAAATCGTAAAATTCCTAAAATTAGCATTTAACAACTGCACCCTGATATTTTAAATACTTGACTAGATATGATTTCTGTCCTGAAAGTAAGTTGTCGATGAGGGGTTTAACATCTCTGTTAATTATTTCTATAAGTAACCATAGAATCAAAAGAAAATGGATACAGCAATGTTCACCGTATGAACATAATGTACGTATTGCAATGAGTGTAATTATGAGTATTAAAAGAAAAGAAAAAAACCCATGTCGGGATTCCATTTACTTAAATCCATTGAACATAGTATATACAAATATACAAATGTGAGACGACACCCCCCCCCCTATCCTCCTTTTTCATTAGCCGTACATGTACATCCACGAAACAAGATGTACTCCGCAGTTGCGGATCCAGAAATTACGTCCAGGTTGGGATGTGTGTGTCGACCCGAAGGAAAATGAGTCGGTCCTTCATATGACACACACTGTCCAAACATTTCAAACTACCCATTGGTCGCTGTCAGAATACTGTACTGAAAGTGAAGCCCCAAAGTGAAAAGGGGGGATGTGGATGGGGTCATTTAGCCAAATTTCATCGTAGGTACACATTTCGATATCTCCTCTGGAGGGGCAGCCTTGGTGATGTGGTTACTCGCCTAGCTTGTGGCGTCAACGATCAGGGTTCGATTCCCGGATGGTCCCATTATCTGTAAGAGACAGGTCAACACCTTGCCTATTTGTGGATATATATATGTCTGAGGAAAAAAAGAACTTCTGGAATACGACGTGAAACCTCAGTCAAACAACCTTCCTAAGGATTCACTTACGCTCGCTTCACGCATTAACTACGATGACTCACGCATACGTTAACATTCTGTTTAACACCCCCCCCCCTTTTTTTTTTCCGCAGACTTACCCAGAAAGCATCAACGAACTGCGTCGTCCTGGTCATGGTGATTGATTCCGTTATGGGTCACAAGGTCACGACATGCTGCTGTAAACTCTAATATCCATACAAATGCATCAGCGTCTCAGTTTTAAACATGTCACCTGAGAAGAAGGAAGTAATGCGAGCGAATTTATAGGTGTTTTTATAAAGGCTTACACACATCATACATGATAAGTCGTTTTTATCAGAGTGTGTCGGTCACGTGACTGGGCTGGTAATAAGGTAAAGATAACTTTCTATTTGCCTTATTAAAATATGTAAATATTCTACAGTGGTGGAATCACTAACTCTACAACCCCCCCCCCTCCTTTTTTCCTCTTTCCCTTTTCTCTTTTCTCCCGACTGTGAGTGTCGGTTATTCTTAATTCTTTTGAAAATGTAATGAAGTAATACTAAAGATATTAAGTAAAATTATGTATCAGTATACTTCAGTAATTAAGCAGTGATAAATTTAAGTTGAGAATGATAAGGAAAGGGGAGGAGGAAGAAGGGGTGGGGTGGGGGGTGGGGGGTTTATGAGACTCCATCGCAATTTCTCTTTTTCAATCAAAGTCTAAGAATGAAGGCAACCTAATATAAACTGCGCATACTTTTTAGGAGTGAAAGTGGCAAATGAAATAGTGTATGTTCCCGAAGTCTGGCCTCCTCCCCCCACCTTTTTTTTTTACTTTAATTATCATAATAATTTCACATCGAGTTTCTAAACCCCCTCCCTTTTTTTCTCTTCAATATAAAAGATAGATCCACTTTGACCAATAACACATAATAATGGTGACAGAGATAGGCCTCTTCTGTCTAAGAACCTGGATCCACCAATGTAATGAAATGTTATCAGGAAAGTACTAAATCACTTTTATCTCTTCACATCGTGATAATACCTGTATACAGCTTAGGGAAAGATACAGCACTTGCAGTCTGTAGAGAGGGTGATCACGAACTATGATATTTATTTTTCATACATAAATGAAAAAAACTTCCCACCACTGAAAATGATTAAAACATCGGAATTGTTAACTTTTCAGACGGACAGCCTATACCAATTCCCAATCATCCGCAAGATTTGCCATGTTGATTGGGTCAATTGAGCTTTTTCATTCATTGGGACCCTGCCCTCGATCAAAACACCGACGAGTTGATGAAGCTGTTCCATCACCGGAACTTTACCCTCGTTCTGCCAATGCTGAAATTATAGACGATGCTGTTCCGTCCCTTAAACTTTACCCTCGATCTGCCAATGTTGATGGACGGACGAAGCTGTTCCTTCCCCTGAACATTTCCCGCAATCTGCTAATGCTGACGTTCGGACGAGGCTGTTCCTTTCCTTGAACTTTACCCTCAGTCTGCCAATGTTGAAATACGGACGACGCTTTTCTATCCCCAAGAACTCCCCCTAGATCCGCCAATGATAGTATATAATCATAGTGTCCAATTCTCGCATAAGAGGGCACTACAACTTACATAGGAGGGCACTACAATACATGCGGATTTCTTCCTCTTGTGTTAACTTTCCCCTATGACCGTTATCATCCTTGTGTAGTGTGTATGAGAAATAATCGCACAAAAGTGGATATTTCTGTGCAAATACAAAATCTCTAATTAAAGTCCCATAGCAAGCAAGTTTTCAATCATTTAATCATTCTTTGGGGGTGTTAACATGTAACCTATTTACAATATAAAATATCTCGAAAAGCACCTATTGCACAATATCGGGAATGATCCCCCCTCTTTTTTTCTGTATGTTTGTAGGATGTTCCTCCGTAGCCTATTCTTGTTTTAAGATATTTTAAGATTTTGTATCATGCATCTATATGTGTTTAAAGGATTAATCCTTTGTCGGGTATGGGTTTGATTCCCAATAGAATAGTGTACAAGTGTTACATTTAAGTTTTATAATTCAAAGAATTTTAAAACTATTTGTTATAGATAGTTTTAAAATTCTTTGAATTATAAAACTTAAATGTAACACAAGCGTAGCTTCGGCAAACAACACTTAACAAAGGGTACTCTTGTAATAAGATGCAATTTATCAACAATGTATAGCGTCACTGAATTTGACCTTGACCTTTGATCACTCACCTTGAAAAACAATGGGTATCGTCCTTTTGAATAATGAACAAGTGTGCCAGGTTTGGTGGTCTTTTCGCAGATGGTTCTGTCTGTATCTTGTTTGCAAGAAATAGATTACCAATAATGTTTATACTTGGGCCTTTGACCTCTGACCTTGAAAAGATATAGACATGGTCCTTTTACTTTAAGGAGTATGAGTACAAAGTTTAAAGGTCTTAATCCGAGGGATCCTTTGGTGTTTCGTTTTCAATGTTAATCAACAATGTTTAACATGTGACTTTGACCTTTCCACTCCTAAACTTGACAAATAGCGGTTGTCCTTTAGCTGTAGTAGTATGTACGACACACGTAACGGTTCAAGCCGAAACGATTAGTATGTATCATGTTTACAAAGTTTATCAAAAGTACTAAGCATGTGACCTTGACCATTGACCTTTGAGTCTGAAACCTCAAGTATCGTTTTCCAGTCATAAAGAGGATGTGTATTAATTTTGACAGTTTTATGCTTAGCTGCTCCATCTGTACCCTGTTTACAAGGTTTATCAACGATATTTAGTATGTGACCTTGACTTTTAACCTCTAACTTTGAAAACGATAATCGTCTTTCTCAATGCATTTAAGCCGGCGTGGCCTAGTGGTATCGCGCTGGACTCCTAATCGGGAGGCCGGGGTTCGATTCCCGTTCTGGTCATGCCGGTGTCCTGTCTTTCGGATGAGACAGTAAAAACCGAGGCCCCGTGTCGTGGTATGCATGGCACGTTAAAGATCCCTCACTGCTTCGGGTGGGTCCGTTGCAAAGGTCAAAATTTGTATGCCATGTATCAGGCAGATGCCGTCACCATATACGTGAAATATCCGTGGTGTGACGTTAAACAAAATCAATCAATCAATCAATCAATCAATCAATCTCAATGCATTATCGATAATCGTCATTCTCTATGCATTAGTAGCATGTGTACCTAGTTTAACGGTTCTAGACAAAACGGTTTGGTTTGTATCACGTGTACAAAATCAGTGGACAGACAAAGGCACGGATAAGGGCATCTGCTAATATACCATTATAGATCCGTCTACGATGGGTATAAAAAACTAAATATTTGACCTATGCCACATTGTCAGTATACAGCATTACATTAGATAGCATGCGCGGATCAAGAGGGGTGGATCGGGGGTCAGGACCCATTCTGAGATTCAACGAAAATGACTTTTCTTGATATATTATCATGTAAAATGAGTAATTGTACGCAGGAAAAAATTAGAGAACAAAACTTTAGAACAAAATTTCTGGATCGCCCCCTAGATATTAATATTTGTTCTCTCGTTTTGTCCGGAAACCGACGACTAGGGTACTGAAAAAAGCTCTTTGAGTTGCAAGCAAGCTAGTAACTTAAATGTACTTTCCTTCATTTAGTATAAATTTATGGATCTTGCTGAATTCGGAACCTCAGACACATTGATTAAGATTACGACACTCATTAACCTTGACATATGAATACTTGTTCAAGGTCGACTAGACATCTTCACCCATTATTTGGTAATTTTTTCCATGTTCTTGTGACTGATATGTTTATACGACCGCAAGCATTATGGGAATGTTGGTTCAGTCTCTCAGTAGCTCGTCTCGGCCATAGGGTTGTCGTTGACAAATAACGGATACAACACATATTCCGGGTAGGTCTAAATGGCTGTCCATGCATCAGATGGGTGCCGTCACTATACATGTGAAATACTCTTCTTGTGGTCTGATACAATAATCAAACAAGTCACATGTAAAGGAATTTTTGTGTGTGTGTACGGTTAAACTACTGTGCCAGTACCAAGTTACTTCTAAGAACGAGGAAAACCGCTGTATCCCAGTGGATGAGGTGCTTGGCTCTTTATCGAGAGACCCGGGTTCGATTCCTGTCATGGGTGTACCGGTGTCCTGTCTTTCGAATGAGGCAGTAAAAACCGGGGCAATGTGTCGCAGTTGGCGTGGCACGTAAAGATCCCTCACTGCTTCGGGAGGGTCCGTTGCAGAAGTAGAAATTTCTGTTCGATGCATCAGACAGATGCCGTCACCGTATACGTGAAATAAACGTGGAGTAAAAGAGTAATCAATCAATCCCAAAAACGATGATGGACAACAGGTGGCGCTAATTCATGTAATCTTACGTTAGTATATCCTCTCTGGCGTCTTCGACTGCGCTTAATATTCTACTCAAAATAGTTAATCAAAAAGCAACCCCCCCCCCAAAAAAAAAGACAAAAAAAAAATGAAAAAAGACAAAACAAAATAAAAAACCCCCAAAACAAACAAACAAACGAAACAAAACAAAAAAGACATCCACAAACAAACAAAAATTATGAAAAATCAGAATGCTATGAATAATACATGTACTCTAAAATTTATTTTCCATTTCACTTTATAGAGAGCAATCTGCATGTACAAATGTAGAAATTGTGCCATGAAAATCTTCTACAAAATACAGATAAACGTAAATTGTAAGAAATTAGCAAAATGTTATACAATAATCGTTGTTAAGACTTGTATAATATAATTAATATGTTTTGAAAAGTCATTTACAGGTCTTTTTATAACATATAACGTAATAGAGAGATGTTTCTTTCATTTTACTGTGTGATGGAAACCGGTATAACTCAATGGTGAAAGCTTCGCCTTTAATAGTTCTGAGTTCGATTCCCGGTTCCGGACACAGTTTTTCACACTGCTGTTTTTGGTACAACACATGGAACGAATTATACAAATATACTTTGACTTAAATTTATAGAAATGTAGACAATGAAAAAAATAAATAAAGCGAATACGCATTCTACATGTAAAATTTACATAACGTTTGAAGGGGCAGGCTTGGTGTAGTGGTTAAGCGCTTGGCTTGCGGCGCCGACGATCCGGGTTCGATTCCCGGGTTGCGCCACTATGTTTAAGAGGTTGGTAACCTCCTGCTTCCATGTCGCGATATAACTGAAAAATTATTGAAAGCGACGTAAAACACCAAATCAACCAACCAACCAACATAACGTTTGATACTACATACATGCCATTTGTATCTTTGTAGGCAATCTATACAGCCAGGAGATGCCTGGGCACCAGCGATATACTCTTCCCAGTACGCAGAGCGAGACGTGCATCAAGTTTCTCTGCGCAAAACACAGAAAATGCAGGCCAAATCGGACGACTGAAATCCACGTGGGAGTATGTCACCAGCATTTCTCCAGCACTCACGTTCACGACCTTGATGGACCGGGTATTGTCGTCAATCAGAAACCCTAAGGTCAAGGTCAATGACGTCCCTGTCCTCGACAAACCGACGGACGCATGCGCGGATTCTCGATCTTGATCCCAGCATTCTATGCAGACCTGACCGCATTTTACGCAAAAGACAACCGACAAAGATATCGCCATCTGGTGGTGACGAAATGGTGTCACGAATTCGGACATCTCCTCGCTGGTCAACATGACGTCACATATGACGTCGCCCGCTTTTAAATCTTGATAAATTTTGTAGATTAGATCTAATTCGAAGTAGGACTTGCAGGGGGCGGTAAAATAAACAGCTCCTGCCACGCCATGGTAAATGCTAGCTCTATTTGTCAAGGTTGGGCGTCGCCTAGCAACACATGTTTGCGTATTAGCGACAGTTTTCTTATCATCTGATAGGAAACATGAACAACTTTGTGTTGATTCGTCAAAGTGAATTTCCGGACCTAAAAATAACAATAAATATTCACGTCAAATATATTTCTACTTATTTCAGTTATTGTCTCGTCTTCCTTTTTTTTTTTAAATAACGACAAATCTATGTATTGTATAGAGAGCAGTTGCAAATTAATTCATTCAGTTATTTCAAAGTTGAGTGTGCACATGTTTCTGACTTCAAAACCATTGTGACGTCATACGAATTCTAATTTATGTTCATTTCCCTTATTTTTACCTACCTACCCAAAGAGCAGATAACTCTGTATTACAAAAAAAATCTTTCAAAAGGAGGCGACTTCTATTTTTAGTGTTGCGGAACAAGAAAAAAGAAAAATATAACGGTTTGTATACATGCATTCTTTGATTTTAAATCGATTCGCCGAAAATAAAAAGATCCAAACAATTCTTTTTACTATGTATGTTTCCACTAATTTCAAATCTGTCATTAACACATAATTTATTAAGGAAAACTATAACATATAGTTGTAGGTTAGAATCACAGTTGGATTTGGCAAAATAATGGTAAGTAAGGGGGAGGTATGTGTGTAAAAGGAAGAAGTGTAGTAGAAAAGTCGTTATTTCCCGCACTGTGACCAAGTGAAAACCATAATTCTACAATGTATGAATCAATAATTGTAATAATAATTAATCAACATTTGGGAAAAGGGAGTGAGGAGAGGGGGAGGGGGTGGGGTTGGGGTTCATATTTCAAATTTGATACTAACAGTCAATCGGTCTTCTCCAATGTGGCGTCACGGGGTCAGGGCTTCTCTGTCTACCCGACAATCTTGGTCTTTCTGAACCATTGACCGCTCTGGTTCCACTTCCGGGTCTATCTGGAACATTGGCAGATCTTGCACCATTACCGGGTCTGTAAGAGGAAGTGACGGGTTTTACCCCACTTCCTGGTCTGCTAGCTGCACTACTGTCACACTTCTCTGTCCTGTTGGTGGGCCATACTGTACTATTATTGCTTTCGGAGTCGGTCGTTGTGGTCTTTAGCCGGGGTGTACTTTGAAGTGTGATGTTATCAGCAAGTAAAGTTTTGCTCATTCCTTCAAAAACAACAAAAACAGATATTATAACACGTAGTAGTAGTAGTTAGCAGGAGAAGAAGAAGAGGAAAAGCAGAAATTCTACTACTACTACTACTACTACTACTACTACTACTACTACTACTACTACGACGACGACGACGACGACGACTACGACTACTACTACTACGACTACTACTACTACGACTACTACTACTGCTACTCCTACTACTACTACTACGACTACTACTACTACTACTACTACTACTACTACTACTACTACTACTACTCCGCTACTACTACTACTACTACTACTGCTGCTGCTGCTGCTGCTGGTGCTACTACTACGACGACCACCACGATGATGATGTAGTAGCAGCAGCAGTAGTAGTTGTAGTAGTAGTAGTAGTAGTAGTAGTAGTAGTAGTAGTAGTAGTAGTGGTGGTGGTACGTGGTAGTACTGAAAGCAGGGTTTTTTTTCCTGTTTAATTGTCAGTGGGACGAAACCCTCCCCTAGTAAAACTCTTCTGATGTTTGTAAGATTGTTGTATAACTTTGTAGCACAGCTATTGTGTACACGGACAAGGTAAACAAAATTACTATATGTACAAAAGAAAGAATGCAATTAATATTACAAATGTCCATACATTTTGGTTTTGTTTTTCCCTTACCTTCTGTGCCCTTCCTGACAACATTAACCTCAGTTAGCTGACAGTTCAAAAGATCATTCAGGAGATTGACCTCCACGCGGTACACGCCTAGTGACGTCGCCGTCAACGTCGCTTTATATATCCCTTCATCTGTCATCTGCGCATGCGCAGTCAATACTTTTCCTTTCTTGTCGATCAAACAAACTTCCATTCGGGATTCCTCGTCCGTTATCGCCTCCCCATGTCGGTCATGAAGCTGTATCAATACTGAAACTACATCACCTGGGGCTATGTACTTTGGGGCAAAGATTTTTGTATTGGGTGCATATGCCCTAGTACTTGAGACGAAACCTAAATCTAAGTCATCTGGGAGTTTGGATGGGTTGAACTCTATTACAGTGTTAACGTTGACGCCTTTATCCAGCGTCGTCTGCTTCAACTTCGTAAACTGCTCCTGTATAAATGGTGCTATTTCTAAAAATGCCGGACGATTTGTGTGCAGGATTGCTTCGTTCATGTACGACCGCCCGTCCTCAATCGCTTGTTTGAAATGCTGTAAAGTTTCTTCTTGTTCCTCGAGAACATCTAATTTTCGTGCTTCTTCAAATTTGATCTGAGATAACAGTTTTTCCTTCTGTTTCTGTAGCGCAGTCATTAATTCATTATACGCCAAAGTGACTTTAGCCGTTGCTTCTTTCGCCATGGTGCGAACTCCCACAATCCCTTCTTGTATCAGGGCCACCCCTGTTTCCGCACCTTTATAAAGGTAATCAAGGTCATGGTAGTCTGACTTTAGTGACGTCACCATCGTATTGTAGACGTCATCAAGTTCAACGACCTTATGTCCGGCGGCGATGTCGGCTAATGCGCATTTCGAGCAGACGGCTCTACGACATCCGGCGTCTGTACAATACAAAGTCAAAAACTCAGTCACATGATCCGGAATTGTACAATGAGGAACCGGAAGTAGAAAATCATCTCTGTTTGATTGTGCTTTTAAGTTTTCGATACTGACTACGTCGTGCTTTTTATAGCGCTTGTATCGTTTATGAAAATTCAGACATTCGTCACACAAATATTCCCTGCAATCGTGACATCTATAGGTCGCCATGGCTCCTTCGTCGCAGAAGTCGCATTTTGTTTCCTGTGGTTCGTTTCTCAGTCTCATTAATTCCAACAGCTCCTGTTTGGTGCTGTCACGTGGTAACGACGTGACGTCATCATCCCACATCTCATGTCGTGTTCTGCATTGAGGACAGGTCAAACTTTCCGCTGCGATACTGGCGAGGCAACTGAAGCAGACGACATGTAGGCATGGTAACAGCCGAGGATGGTGATCGTCAGTGTCAAACATATGACTGCAGCGCGCGCAGATGGCAGCCAGCAAGCATTCTGCAAGACCTTGAGGCACGTCACTTCTATCCGACCGAGCACTCGACGTAACGGGGTAGTCACCCCTTTGCTCTCCACCAGGTGTCGCTATGTCACTTAGATCTAGATGTGGTACTTTAGTGGACATTCTCTGTGTTTTTTCCAGTATATGAATCTACAATAAAATGTATATACACAGTACATTAACTTCTTATATCTATTTGAGACAAATTTGATATTTTCCACCATAAATGTTACTTTTGCTTATGAATTGTTACATTTTGTAACTAGGATGAAGAATGTATATGATATCAGTCCACATTAACTACATACAATGGGTGCTCCGTGCTTTGTTTATAAAACACCGATTATATGCTATCTAGATATAAAAAAGGTCAATTTTGGCGCGGGAAAATCTTGAAATCGATATTGGGGGAGGGGGTCCCGATGACAATCGCCTAGAGGGTTAAGAATCGAGATGATGCCCCATAACTATAGAATCATGCCAGCATGTTGACATACTGGGATCATACGCAGAGGGTCGAGCGCTTGATTCTCACCGAAGCATTTACTCAATGTCAAGTACATGTCTAATGACGGGGAGGAAAACTACGCAGTGCATGTCAAGGTATTTTAATTATGAAACGTTCCCTCTCGTTTGTGGAGAGAGACAGAATGAGAACCTCTCGTGTGAGGAGAGAGACAGAATTAGAACCTCTCGTTTGAGGAGAGAGACAGTATGAGAACCTCTCGTTTGAGGAGAGAGACAGAATGAGAATCTCTCGTTTGAGGAGAGAGACAGAATGAGAACCTCTCGTTTGAGGAGAGAGACAGTATGAGAACCTCTCGTTTGAGGAGAGAGACAGTATGAGAATCTCTCGTTTCAGGAGAGAGAGACAGTATGAGAATCTCTCGTTTGAGGAGAGAGACAGTATGAGAACCTCTCGTTTGAGGAGAGAGACAGAATGAGAACCTCTCGTTTGAGGAGAGAGACAGTATGAGAATCTCTCGTTTGAGGAGAGAGACAGTATGAGAACCTCTCGTTTGAGGAGAGAGACAGAATGAGAACCTCTCGTTTGAGGAGAGAGACAGTATGAGAATCTCTCGTTTGAGGAGAGAGACATTATGAGAACCTCTCGTTTGAGGAGAGAGACAGAATGAGAATCTCTCGTTTGTGACATCAGTAAGGCTTTCGACAGGAGTGTGAGACATAGAGGCCTACTTGTTTAAGAGAGACAGTAAAACAAATAGAGAGACAGTTGTCCACTTCTTTCGGTTTGAGGAGAGAGTTATCAGTATGAGAACCTCTCGTGTGAAGAGAGAGACATTATGAGGACCTCTCGTTTGAGACAGTATGAAGGAAAATACCTCTCGTTTGAGAGAAAGGATGCACGAGAACCTCTCGTATTATACTTGGGACCGTATAATCTTGTCTGTGAGGATAGAACAGAATGAGAACCTCTCGTTTGAAGGTATAGAATTCAGAATGAGAATCTCTCGTTTTGCAGAGAGGACACATATGAATCCTACGATTGAGGAGAGAGACAGTATGAGAACCTCTCGTTTGAGGAGAGAGACAGAATGAGAACGTCTCCTTTGAGGAGAGAGACAGTATGAGAATCTCTCGTTTTAGGAGAGAGACAGAATGAGAAGCTCTCGTTTGAGGAGAGAGACAGAATGAGAACCTCTCGTTTCAGGAGAGAGAGACAGAATGAGAATCTCTCGTTTGAGGAGAGAGACAGTATGAGAACCTCTCGTTTGAGGAGAGAGAGAATGAGAACCTCTCGTTTGAAGAGAGAGACAGAATGAGAACCTCTCGTTTGAGGAGAGAGACAGAATGAGAATCTTTCGTTTGAGGAGAGAGACAGTATGAGAACCTCTCGTTTGAGGAGAGAGACAGAATGAGAACCTCTCTATTCTTTTAGAATCTCACGTTTAGAAGAGACAGTTTGAGACACTGTTTGAGGAGAAAGGATTATGACACCATCGTACGAAAAGACAGAACATCGAACAAATCTCAAATCGAGGCAGAATGTAGAATCACTGGGAGAGACGCGAATGAGATCCTCTCGTTTGAGCACCAAGCTATTAAATGGAGAACCTCTCGTTTGAGGAGAGAGACAGAATGAGAACCTCTCGTTTGAGGAGAGAGACAGAATGAGAACCTCTCGTTTGAGGAGAGAGACAGAATGAGAACCTCTCGTGTGAGGAGAGAGACAGTATGAGAATCTCTCGTTTGAGGAGAGAGACAGAATGAGAACCTCTCGTGTGAGGAGAGAGACAGTATGAGAATCTCTCGTTTGAGGAGAGAGACAGTATGAGAACCTCTCGTTCATCAACAAGACAGAATGAGAATTCACTACCTATGAGGAGAGAGACAGATAGATTCGTTATCTCCTTTGAGAGAGAGACAGTATGAAACCTCTCGTTTGAGAGAGAGACAGAATGAAAACCTTACTATTGAGGAGAGAGAGTATGAGAATGGTGAGGAGAGAGACAGTATGAGAATCTCTCGTTTGAGGAGAGAGACAGTATGAGAACCTCTCGTTTGTGGAGAGAGACAGAATGAGAACCTCTCGTTTGTGGAGAGAGACAGAATGAGAACCACTCGTTTGAGGAGAGAGACAGTATGAGAACCTCTCGTTTGAGAAGAGAGACAGTATGAGAATCCATGCTATATAGTTAATACAGAACATTGAGAATCTCTATCGTGAGGAGAGAGACAGAATGGAATCTCTCTTTGAGGAGATAAACGATGAGAACCAAACGTGTGAGGAGAGAAACAGTATGAGAATCTCTCGTTTGAGGAAGAGTACAGTATGAATAACCTCTATGTAGGAGAGAGACAGTATGAGAATACTCTCGTTCTGAGGAGAGAGACAGTTTATTGTACCTCTCGTGTGAGGAGAGGACAGTATGAAATCTCTCGTTTTGAGGAGATGTGACATATATGTATCGTGTGAGGAGATGTAGACAGTGATGTCGTGTATGTATGTGAGAGAGTGAATGCAGAAGCTCTCGTGCTGAGGATGCGTACAGTATGTGTATGTGTTAGTACCTATGCGTTTGAGGAGAGAGACAGAATGAGAATCTCTCGTGTGAGGAGAGAGACAGAATGAGTATGTGAGGAGACAGACAGTTTGTATGATATCTCTCCGTTTGTATGAGTGTGTATGTGTGTATATTAATACCCTCTCGTTGTATATATGTACATAGACAGAATATATAACCTACCTGTCGTGTGAGGATGTCTACATGTATGGCTATACACGTTTTTTTTTCATATTTGTACACAGAATGAAGAAACCTCTCGTATACATGGCAAACCGACTTAATCTCTCGTTTTTGAGGAGAGAGACATATGTACTATGTATAACCTCGTTTATATACAGAGAATGTAATTCTCGTACTGAGGAGAATACTGGTTTAAACCTCTCGTGTGAGAGAGAGACAGTATGAGAATCTACTAGTTTGAGGAGAGAGGCAGAATGAGAACCTCTCGTGTATCTGAGGAGAGAGACAGTATTTAGAATTCACGTCGTTTGAGGAGAGAGACAGTATTTAAGAACCTCTCGTTCAAATGGAGAGAGACAGAATGAGAACCTATCTGCTTTGTGGGAGAGAGACAGAATGAGAAGCTCTCGTTTGAGGAATTGATGACAGTATGAGAACCTCTCGTTTGAGAATGTATATTTTCCACAATAAATCTCTCGTTTGAGGAGAGAGACAGAAATGAGAACCAGCATGTTGACATAGAGACTGGGATCATACGTTTGAGGGTCGAGCGTATGATTCTCACGAGAGCATTATAGAACCTCTCGTGTGAGGAGAGAGACAGTATGAGAATCTCTCGTTTGAGGAGAGAGACAGAATGAGAACCTCTCGTTTGAGGAGAGAGACAGAATGAGAACCTCTCGTTTGAGGAGAGAGACAGAATGAGAACCTCTCGTTTGAGGAGAGAGACAGAATGAGAACCTCTCGTTTGAGGAGAGGGAATGTATCAGAATCCTCTTGTTTGAGGCGAAAGAACATATCAGAATCATCACGTCCAAGGAGAGGCAGCGTATCAGAATTCTCTCGTTTGTGGAGAAGGAACGTATCAGAATCCTCACATTTCAGGAGGGGGACGTATCAGAATTCTCGCGTTTGAAGAGAGGATTCAAATTCCTCTCGTGTGAGGAGAGAGTTCGTCGAGAACCTTCTGTCTTTGAATGAGACGAATGAGAACCTCTCGTTTGAGGAGAGACAGTGTCACGTTTGACCTGGCAGAGAGACAGTATGAAACCTTCACTGTTTGAGGAGAGAGACAGAATGAGAATCATCTCGTTATAGGCAGAGACAGAATGCTATCTCTCGTGTGAGGATGAGAGACAGATATTCTTGACGAAGAACTCTGCAACGGACTGACCCAAAGGACTGAGGGATATGTATCAAAATCCACAGTTTGAGGAGAGGGAATGTATCAGAATCCTCTTGTTTGAGGCGAAAGAACAGACCTCACGTTAAGGTCCGGCAGCCATCAATATCTGAGAATATAATTCACATTTCAGGAGGGGGACGTATCAGAATTCTCGCGTTTGAAGAGAGGGAAGTATTCAGAACCGTATCAAATTAAAAGATTATGTCAGAGTGACCTTCACCTGAATTCTTTTTATCAATAAAAACTAAAACTTCCTGTCAATAAAATCAAAATACCAGTTCTTAATACATTGATATAATTAAGATATGGTATACACATGATTGTAGCGAACCTAACATAGAAATGGTAGCGGGGCACATTTCGCAACTCTCAGCTGAGAGGTAGCAAGAAAATTGCATCGGAGCAAATATACTTCTGTTGAATGACCGGGATCGAACTCGGGTAAGAAATCCAAGAGGTTGCACTGGACCCCCCAGCCTTCCTGTATGTCCCCTGAATTCAAATATATAACACCGATACGCTATGCTAGCCAATGGTTTACTCACGTAAAAAAATCTCTCTCTCTGTGGAAGTAAGTAAACCCATGCGTAGATCGAAACTTACGAAGCTCTGTGGCCAAATAAAGATGCTTACCACGGTAAACTTCAAAACACATTCAAACATCCACATTACCTATCGTCGGATCTTCTGTCTTTTGAATGACGATACCGAGGATCGCGTGTCACGGATATATCAAGTAAAATATCCTTCACTGTTGAGAGTGGACCATTTTATAGGCAGATCGTCAGATGCTATCACCATATATGTGAAATATTCTTGACGAAGAACTCTGCAACGGACTGACCCGAAGGACTGAGGGATATTTTCCTGTCAATATATACTGAGACAAGGGCATTGGCTTATTCTTGCATCTAAAAACATGGTACCAGATGTATGAATCACTAACATTTAAATCTAGGTTACACAAGCCGGATCTGAGAGGGGGGGGGCGGGGTTAGGAATCCAGTATGTTGCAACTCCCATAATCTTACTTAAAACCATATCTCCATATGTCCGCTTCCTCTATTTGTCCCATCGTACAATCCCACAATTTAATGGATATGGTGTCTCACCATTAGATTATCCCCCCCCCCCCCCCCCCCCCCTTCCTTCTGTTCCCCTTCTCTCCCTGAATCAAATATCACCTTACATACCTATGGGGCAGATAGCCAATGTGTACTCAAGCAAAAACCCTTCACGTGGAAAAAAACCCAGAAAGAAGAAATGGGGTGGTTTTTTCCAACTTGATCCCACCTCAATCGAAAGTCATAATGAAATGCAGATTAAGTCCGTATTAAAAGAGGAAGGGAAATATCTAAGTCAGCTGTACAACGATATATCAGACAATGGTTTTTGTGTTTCATTGTTTATGGTTTAGATGCAGTGCATCTATAATTAAAGCGAATAATTAAATACCATGCTAGAGATAGGGGGTGACTGCTTTGTCAGTGGAACTAAGTTGTTTACTACGATATTATACACATGTTTTTTGTTTGTTAAAATGGTTCTTATATACAACATTTTTGGGGGGGGTACACAAGCTTTGCGCTCTGTAGATATTTTCGGGGGTGGGGGGGGGGGGTGGCGGCAGGGATATGACTCACCATTCCTCATTACTTCCACTCTAAATGTTTGTTCCTCTTGCTTCCCACCCATCTACGTCCCTCCCGCAATGTAGGGAAGGCGATGTAAGCCCCCTCCTCATTCTTACTTCTTAATACATGTATTACGCAAGTCAAGAATCTGACAGAGAAACAACCAAGTATAATAAATAAATAATAATAGTTATTATAATAAATGATGATGATATTAATAATAATAATATTAATAATAAACTCATTCCAGGGTCCGGCGCCATAAACTCATTCCAGGGTCCGGCGCCATAAACTCATTCCTGGGTCCGGCGCCATAAACTTATTCCATGGTCAGACGCCATAAACTCATTCCAAGGTCAGGCGCCATAAACTCATTCCTGGGTCCAACGCCATAAACTCATTCCAGAGTCAGACGCCATAAACTCATTCCTGGGTCAGGCGCCATAAACTCATTCCAGGGTCAGGCGCCATACACTCATTCCAGGGTCCGGCGCCATAAACTCATTCCTGGGTCATGTGCCATAAACTCATTCCAGGGTCCGGCGCCATAAACTTATTCCTGGATCAGGCACAATAAACTCATTCCTGGGTCAGGTGCCATAAACTCATTCCAGGGTCCGGCGCCATAAACTCATTCCGGGGTCAGGAGCCATAAACTCATTCCTGGGCCCAGCGCCATAAACTCATTCCAGGGTCCGGCGCCATTATCTCATTGCAGGGTCCGGCACCATAAACTCATTCCAGGGTCCGGCGCCATAAACTCATTCCTGGGCCGTCATACACTCATTCCTAGGTCCGGTGCCATAAACTCATTCCAGGGTCCGGCGCCATAAACTCATTCCTGGATCAGGCGCCATAAACTCATTCCTGGTTCCGGCGCCATAAACTCATTCCTGAGTCCGGCGCCATAAACTGAGAAAATACTTAAATAATAATTTCGTATTCCTCTGTTCAACAATGAATTTATTACTGGGATCTGGATTCAATTGAGTTTTATTCTATCGATAAATAAAACTGAACCTTTCTGCAAGACAATTTATTTGAACGTTTGATAATAGAATAAATCAAACTTGTCTTTCAAAGTATTTTCTCAGTTTATGGCACCGGACTCTGGTCTTTTACAAATAAATTAAGATATTTGACTTGCGCAGACTGATTTTGGAACCCCGCCTCGTCAGACATCAGTGGGTTAAGGAGTGGTCTTACAAGTTGCTTTCATTTTCCGAAAATTTATCCGATACCAGCAATAGAATCCTATGTTCCTATATTGACTTATCCTCTTCTGCCTTCGATCGGATGAGCCAGGATTAACCAGGGTCTCATTTCAGGGTATATGTTAGCTAAATGTAGGAATAAATGCACCATACAGGTGCCGTCACAATATAAACGATACAATCTTGGTATGGTCTTGGTAAGAAAGAAAAAAGTAAAGAAAAAAACCCAATACTTCTTAAATATTTTATCTATCCGAGAAGGATGTGTCTTGACCATCACACAGTTTAAGGGATCCCTATATGTTTGTATCGATATGTTTTTTACTTTAAAGAGTTGTTTCACGGGCATGCCATGACCTTGACCCAAAGTAATGTCGAGGTTACACTTTATCATCTGATCTGTAAATTGTGCTTCCTTTTACTTAAACACAATTCTTATCTATGAGACACGGATGTATAACAACCTTTGACTCAAGGTCAGATTTCCAAGGTCAAGATTGCAGCTACACATAACTAAAATCATTTTCCCGGTGTGAATGAAACCATAACAATATACAATGAAAATATTGTAGCTTAATTTATATATAAAATCAAGAGCATGAAGGGACACGAGGTATTTTGGCAAAAATTGATTACCAAGAGTAAACCATGTGGTATAGATATATATAGCGTACATACAAAAATGTTTATAATTATCCAAAGCCGGTGTGGCCTAGTGGATAAGGTGCTCGGCTCGTGATCGAGAGGTCCCAGGTTCGACTCCCGCCCTGGGCACACCGGTGTTCTGTCTTTCGGATGAGACAGTAAAACCCGAACCGAGGTCCCGTGTCACGGTAGGCGTGGCACGGTAGGGTCATGATTCTGGTAGAAGCATGGATGTTCATACAGACATAAATCTGTGTTTCAATTTGTGGAGTGAAAAACATTCAATCAATTACAATTCTTCTATGTTGAGCAAAATTCCTTCATTATTGTTTTACAAGGTGCTCCACATAGAAGATGATGGGAGTGCTTGTCACGTATATGGTGACGGCCAGATCTGCCTGATGCATTGCATACAGTAGACCTTTGCGGATCCAGAAGGATGGACCTACCCCAGATTTGACGAAATTTACTTTTCTATTTATTTATTGATGCATCGAGCAGAAGCCGTCACCATATACGTGAAATAATCGTGGAGTGACGTAAAAAAATAATCAATCAAAGAACTAATAATAAGGAAAATGGTCAATGTCAAGGGAGGGTCATGATTCTGGTAGAAGCATGAATGTTCACACAGACATAAATCTGTGTTTCAATTTGTGTGAATGAATCATTCAAAATTTCCAAATTCTTCTATGCGTACGGTTTAGATGCTTACAAAGGTGTACATGTACCTTGTATAAAATGGCATAAAATCTCTTCCTAAGCTTCCTGAATGAGCTAACACAAACCGGTGAAAGACGGACGGAAGGAAAGATGGAAGAGCGGAGGAAAGGAAAGAGACAAGGACGGGGAAAAGGACAAATGGGAAGACGAACATTAACATGACAAATTTCTATTAGAAGCATTGATCATATACGTGCCGGGTCAGAAAATGAAATAAAACAAAATTTCTTTGGATGTTTAATATGTATCAAATAATGCAGTTACATGGAAAAGCCAGAGAAGCCGGCATATCGCTGGCTACCGTCACCATGCAGTCTCCCAGATCCCTGGTGGTAAACTATTCTCGCCGTGTCGCTTTTCTTCAGATTCACAATGACGGTTGAACTGGACGAGTCATAAGATGGCCCTGCTCCATGGGCCAGCGATGAGGCAAAAAATTTACCATTTATCTGTAAGGCTAACAACACTTTTGTTTTAGGGAATACCAGGTATTGCCAGTTGAGTGTGTATCCTCCAGATCTAGGGGCCGTGAACTTTCCCGTCTTGGGGTTGTATACCCCTCCTTCATTGGTGTCAACTTTGGTGAAAATTATTGCCCGGCCGGGCTTGAATTTTGATGTGTCTGTGTGACTTTGCAGGTAGGCAGAGAAGAATACTTTTTGACCTGGCTTCTCTGTGCCACACGTTCCTAAAACAAAAATGGTCCGTTAGAAAACCATTTGCCACCATGTCACGTGTGGATTTATGTTTCGTTCGTCGACCGTTGTTATTCATATATTCTTTCATGAGAGTACTGACAATGGCTTGTGACGATGCATTTACTGCTAGCTCAATTTCAAAGTACAACATTTATCAAACTTAACGTAAAATTACACAGGAAATTAAAATTCTGAGATTTTCAATGTGAAGGTCACGGGTGCCACGTTTGAACGGGAACAGAATTTCACATGCACAACTAAACCTTTCTCTTGACAAAATGAGACTATAGTTAACTTTCTGCGGATTAATTGTTTCATAATAACCATGAATTTCTGTTTACGGTCACACAGTCGAGATTGTATCATATGACCTTGACTGACCTTCGACCAGTAGATATAAAAACTGAGACTAATAATTCGGTATAATACCTTTCTTGAGATTTGTCAAAGCAATCAACTTCTCCATGTCTAGGGATATCTTCACATCTTTGAAGATCTTTCTCATAAAGATGTCCACATTATTCTCAAAGTGACCACTGATCATATGTTCATTGATGTTAATGACAAGGGTCAGAACGGTCAGCCACGAGGAAAACATTTTAATATGATAATACTACAGTAGTATTGTGGCCTTTTATAGTTTTTCAAAGTGAGCATTTAATTTACTACCATTATGAAATCGATTTAATCTCGAGAGTCTGTATCACAGTCATGCAATGGTATAAGGTTACATAGGTAATGTCAACCTGCAATAAGGACAGAAGCGACCGTACCTTATGCGTGGAGATTGGGGTAATGTTTGCGTGGTGTGGCGTTTTATATATATATTGTAGCTTCCTGGATGAATAATGTAACCTGGTTTTTTTAACCATTTAATGCAACCTGAATTGTCTCACTAAAAATAAAACTACGTGTACTTAAGTCTGAAACATTACCATAATTAGAAAATGTTGACAAAAACTAACAACAAAAGGCCCAAAGGGACACAGCGCTCACCTGATCGTAAAATAATATTTTATAACAGCAATTATTTTTTTGGGGGGTGGGGTGGATTATAACTTTACCTGGGTTTTTTTCTACATTACTTGTACAAAATGTTATCTACCGATAATTGATGAACTACATTAATGTATACCTCTGATTCTCAATCGTTGCAGCACTATACATACAGTAATAATAGTTTTCAAATGGCAGCCCTTACTTTAAACAAATATTTCAACCATGCGCGGATCCAGAAATTTTTGTCAGAGGTGGTCCAACCAAAAAAGGTAAAGTTTTCTCTTAGACGAGGGGGGTCCAACCCCCAAAATGCCCAAATATTACCTTTTTTTGGTATAAATTTCGGATGCCAGGGGGGTCCAGAACCCACCTCTGTATCCGCGCATGTTCAACAATGCATTTTCTTGATTACTAAATGGATGCTGTTTACCAAATATGCAGTCATAGTTGTCATTGAACAGATTATAAGCGATATTTCCTATATCGACCTCTTTAAAAAGTGTTGGCGTTTCGTGAGAGGCAAAATCCAATCTATCATTTCTTGCTATATAAACTGACAAGAAAAACGCTTAAAGTTGCATAATACGACCATCGCCCAAATTGAAGCAATACTCATAAGCACTGTGATTTTGACCTTGAAGAGATGACCTTGGTTCAATGTCATGACACACTCTTAGGTCCTGGCAACAATTCTGTGAAATATGATTCAAAGTCATGCAAGGTGTGCAATTTATAGCCCGGACAAATATTTACACATGATATGCATTGTGTGACCCTGACCTTGCAGATATGACCTTGGTTCAAGATCATGACACTCTTTGGTCCTATGCAACAATTTGGTGAAATATTATTCAAATCCATGCAAGGGGAGGGGCAGACGTGGTGTAGTGGTTAAGCGCTTGGCTTGCGGTGCCGACGATCCGGGTTCGATTCCCGGGTTGCGCCACTATGTTTAAGAGGTTGGTAACCTCCTGCTTCCATGTCGCGATATAACTGAAATACTGTTAAAGCGATGTAAAACACTAACCAACCAACCATGTAAGGGGAAAAGTTACTAACCGGAACAACGATCCACCCATCTTATATAGTGTGACCGTGACCTTGTAGATACATGAACGACCTTGGTGCAAAGCCATGGCACACCCATGAGTCCCGGGTAACAATACTGTGAAATATCAAATCCTTGCAAGAGGTGAAAACTAATGACTAGGACAAACTATAGCGGACGGACGCCAGATGGATAACACCATAATACGCCCCATCTGAAGACAGGCATATAAAAATGAAGTTAGTGTGTCTTGTGATTCTGAAAAGAAAATTCTTAAAATCATTTTCTATAAATAAAAACTTTTGGCCTCTGATGTATGGGTAATTATTGTCACACTGTCTTCCCTTGAACTAAATTACTACCGCATGTCACCTACTAATGCTATACACCAAAGATGAAGTCACCTGGAAGTAGGTTCTTGAGAAAATTTTGAAAGGCATTTCTTGCATGTATAAGCCTATGTGAAGTCGATTGTAAAGCATGTGTCCCCACTAATGGCTTATTTCATAGCAGCAACAGATCTAGACCTGTCCTTACTATCTTTTGTAAATTCTAAATGTCCAGGTCCATAAATCCTATAACATACCATCTTTACTGAGCAAAAGTACCTGAATAATCATCTGGAAATTCAGTTCAGGAGCTGTGACCTTGACCTTTGATCAACTAATCAATATTTTCTATTTTCTCTCTTGATTACTTACGGCATCTCAATATTTCATTTGATTCTCTTGAAAGGCACTCTAGTTATCAAGAAACCACAATTCCCTTACTTATAACTTAATGTTTAGGATCTGTGACCTTGACCTTTGACTGACTGACTTCAAAATCAAAAATTGTTGCTTTCTTGATAAATAACGACAAGATGTTTTGATTCTATAGATGGTTTTTTGAGTTACGATCCGCAAACGATGTACAGATTGGAATGACAGAAAGATAGAGTCAAGCAATGAACAAATACTTAATGCATGAAAATCTCAGACTGAAGAGAAAATTTTGAGTTAAAGAGTTAAAATTATTAAATATACAACAGCATACTGTTTAACATTTATTCAGACAGTAAGAGCATAATACACCACCATCAAACATCTCACCAATTCACCACTGAATGAAAATCTGTTTAGCTAAAGTAATTCACTATCAATAATGAAGATGATAATAAATTAAAAATTATACACATGTACAAATACTTGTTCAGTGAAAGATTTTGGAGGTTATAATCAACAAAGCCATCATCGCCAGCCACTTCATCTTCACATGTTACGATTTTGTTACCTGGAAACATGTACCCATGGAGTCAGAGAGAATAGTCTTTCTGTCTTGTATAGTTGTTTTCGTACAATGGCCAAGCTAAATATGTGTTGATTTTTAGGTAAATCACATAGATTAGAAAGGTATATAAAATGGTTTTCTCAGAGACATATATACACAGTTTTAGCTGCCGAGTCTAAAACCTTATTGCCATTTTCATTTATCACACTACAAAATGTCTGTTTTTAATATATATTGTGTACATAAATTATTTACAAATATTACCTTGTCCTTGTATTTTGTTACTTTACTTCCAAAACAAACCTTATCTTTTGGGAGGGTGGGGGGGTTCCTTTTTCGGCAAAAGACAAAAACTTTTTATTTTCAAGTTATTTCTAGTAAACTTTGGAGACTTGAAAGCAGTTCAAGATTTATAGAGACAAACAAATAGTTTTGCAGGTGAAGTGTTTGTAAATACATTCTGTAAGAAGGTCCATGGCTGACAAAAATGAAATTTTAAAGCATATCCCCACTGCCCTTCGCAACAATCAAACACTTTACGAATCTGGTCCCATATCTTTTGTTTCCATAGCAACTTCAGAAGGTCTACTTTGGTCATCAGCAGGAGCATTAGCGTATGTATCACAAGAAATAGAATCACTCAGTGCAGTAACCATGGCAACCTGTTGCCCAGCTGTCATGGTCACATCAGTGTCTGTTGTCATAGTAACAAGTTGTTCTGGAAGCAGAGGAGGCGGCAACTCCATAGAAATGTCCGTGTCTGCGTCTAAATCTACTTTCACTTTACGGGGTTTGATGACGAGAGGCGTTCGATCTAAGACGTTCTGAATCTCTAGCTTGAAGTTATCTTTAAAGTCCCTCATATCTTGCTGTAGCTGTAGGGTGTCGGCCATTACTTTTTCCTGTCGCATGCGTATCTCTGAGAGGGTCTTGAGGTTCTGGTACATCATTCGTAAACCATCACACATACACTCGTTACCGGCCTGAGGTGGTAGGGCCTCCCCGGACATGTAGCGTTCGTACTGCTCCTGGGTCAAGTTCAGAGACTCTGCATTAATACTCTCAATGAATGCTACCGCACAACACTGAAATCATAATCACACGATGTCAATCATAGTGGAGGAAAAACTTTGAAAATATCTAAGACTGTTTCATCAATTTTTAGCATAACCAAAGTATACCTGTTGAACCAGGCAAATATTGGTCAATATCATACGACAAATTCATAACACTGAAAGCAACTTGTTTTAGGCTACACACAGATTACTAGTGTACTTAGATATTTCCTGTACCATTACTTACATTTTGAATCAGAAATAAATCCATAAAATATCATCCCACACAATGAAATCTAGATGTGTTGATGTGCCAGGAATGACTCCACTGGCAGTAAACTTTCACTTTGAGGGCCAGAACTCCTGTAAAAATTTTTGGACAGGATTCCCCTAATAATGTGCATATTTACATACTGTGATCTTTATTTGTACACAGTTTCATTAAAATCGTCCAAAGGGTTAAAGAGGAGTTGTGAAGGCATAGTGAATTTACTGTATTCGCATCAAAATAGAAGTCCAAGGGCCATAACTCCTGTAAAACGTTTTGGACAGCATTCCTCTTCCAATATGCATATCTTCATATGATATTCTTTCATTGTACCAAGTTTCATCTAAATCCCAAAAAGATTTTAGGAGGAATTGCGAAGACAATATAGGTCGGACAGAAGGACAAACAGATGAAGGAAGTTTAGCATAGTATGTCCACATTTTTATGCCGGCGTATGAAAATCCCATCAAGCAGCTAGGAATGATCCTGAGAGGCCAGATTCAAACTCCACTGAGATACTACTGGACAAAAAAACCCTTTATATCAATACTGAAATTCTCATTAATGACTTTCTTTAATCTACATTTTAGGAACAATCATAAACAACAACTAAGTAAGTATACCTACTAAACTCGTGAAGTAGCAGACTTATTTATGTGTAATCTGTCACTCTCAAACACTGCCAACTCTATCCTGTCCACCCCTTACATTTTGTAAGATCTCTCCCTCCTATCCTGTCCACCCCTTACACTTTGTAAGATCTCTTCTCCCTCCTATCCTGTTCACCCCTTACACTTTGTAAGATCTACTCTCCCTCTTATCCTGTCCACCCCTTACACTTTGTAAGATCTCTTCTCCCTCCTATCCTGTCCACCCCTTACACTTTGTCAGATCTACTCTCCCTCCTATCCTGTCAACCCATCACACTTGGTAGACTTACCATATTGGTGAAGTAGTAGCCAGCTTCCCCACTCATTAGTCGACTAGGGTTGGCAAACCTCGTGATATACTGTATATTGGACTGTAAGAGAGGGGGGTTGGCCTTTAGTACGATGTATATCAGCGCTGGAAGGAAGTCGTCAGCGTTCACTGGGCCAGACTTTGACTTGCTCAGCACCTCGAAGATGTTTTTACTGCAGCGAACGATACATGCTAACTTGTCTGGTGGCGCCTTTTTGGAATTCATGTCGATTATCTCTGAAATCAAAGATGGATAAATAGCAGTGAGTTGTCAAATGGAGTTTATTTGTCTTTTAAACTTGACCAAAGTTAGTGTGGCCTAGTGGATAAGGTGCTCAGCTCGTGATCGAGAGGTCCCAGGTCCGACTCCCGCCCTGGGCACACCGGTGTTCTGTCTTTCGCATGAGACAGTAAAAACCGAGGTCCCACGTCATGATAGTTGTGGCACATAAAAGATCCCTCACTGCTTCAGGTGGGTCCGTTGCAAAGGCTTTAATTTGTATGCAATGCATCAAGCAGATGCTCTCACTATATAGTGAAATAATCATGAAGTCCAAAGCAGGCTTTTTTGAAAATCTTTTCAAAGGTGATTGTACCTTTTCTGGGAATTTTTGTCCCTTTTGCATAATGCTAAAAGATCAATGTTTGGGGAAAATTTAGAAAGATTTTGGGAAAAGTCAATGAAATTTCCATTGAGAAGGGTCCTTATAACGGAGCAAATTTGAAGAAAAAAAAACAGTGGGTCATAAGCATCAACTTCTCTACATCAACTCTCAGTGTTCATTAATTTATGAATTTGAGACAATATACAATTTATCATGTACAATTTTTAAAATTCTGAAATTCATTTTGATAATTCAGTTCAAAGTTGTCCATGTTACCTATCTAATGATTAAACAAGCTGTGTTTGTGAAACACTGATGCCCCTGGTGGTATCAAAGTCCAAAAAATTATTTTTAGCGTGAAGGTCCTTGTCAAGGTCAAAAGGTCATTGACCTTGGTGTAAATTGAAAGGGCTTCGTTAGTTAAGTACGCATGTCAAACATGAAGTCTCTATCCCTCACAGTTCAAAAGTTATAGCCAAGGTTAAAGTTGACAACAGACAGACAGACAAATAAACAAAGAGACAAACAGACAGGACAAAAACAATATGCCGCCGATATATCAATCCGGGGCATAAAAACCATGGTCAATATACAAGCCAGTATTGTCGCACAAATTGTCAGGATTTACCAGTAATTTTAGAGGACAATTTCTGAAGACATGCTTTAGCTCCATCAAAAAATTCATTACCACCACCAGATGGCGATACCTTTCGCTTTCTTTAAAACCTCCACTTCTAAATCTGAGAGCTATTAATATTATGTTCTTTATGTACCTGTAATAGCTTGGTCAACAATGGACCTCACATCAGGGTCATGGTCATTTATGGGTGTGTCCAGCTGTTGAGCCGTCACCCAGTGCAAGCTTCGTATTCGATTTTGAGTTTCGAGATCTTTGGCTTCGTCTTCCGTAGCTGGCGGGCAGAACACGCTAGAGTACACACGTACCAAGATATACCTCTCCATGTACTCTAACAGTTTCTCTGTCGTCTCTAGGTCTTGACCTGGAAAAGATAAGGTCATATTTATGTTTTTTTCGTTCATTTTCAGTGGTAGTTAAGTTTTACAAAAATTTATTTATCTTCAATGATATTTCATGCTGAGTTTTAGATTCCATTGTCAAGTTTTTGATGCAATGCTGCTAGGGAAATAGCACACCACTGACAGACTTCCACACAGCCGTTTTCAAATCAAGGTGGACTGTTCTATATATCATAGTGCACATAACATTACCTCAAGTTGACCTGTCCTATATGATGACATAATGCATATAACATAATCATAACAAGTTCCTTTACTACAAGGAAAGTCCCATCTAAACTTATACTTATACTCAGAGACATATATACACATGTATATATGTCTCTGTTATACTATATTTCTGAATTCTATCTGCAGAAATACTTTTGAGGAAAATCGTATACTAACATTTCCGCAATGCAAATAAGACTCCTATGTACAGTGTAGTCAGTCAGTGTCGATTTGTTAAAATATTCATAAAAATTGTTAAAGGGACTGGTCGCAACCAGACAGTTGATAGCACATGATGAAGTCTTCATCATTGTAATTTATAAAAGATCTGGATTTAGTCAAAAATCATCTTGAGACCAATGGACACAAATTTGATACAGGTGATATCACACGATGAAGTCTTAATCATTGTAAGTGAAGACCGAATCCGGTTTTAGTCAAAAAATCATCCTGAGACAAATTTTTACATGTGATTTCCAAGGTATCAAATAACTTCAGGGCAAAATTATGTAATAGATAGAGGCACATGGCCTATATCATATACCCTGGACAAACATGACATAGTACGTCAATCAACCCATGATGGCGCCACCTGGTTACCTTTATATATTGCATGTGAATTCATTCTGTCCTGCATCGTCTGGTAGAAGTCTTGCACTATCTCTGACATCTCCTCCACGCTGGCATCACTCTGCTGTGCAATCTTGTCTACTAAGCTCTTTATATTTTTTGAGATGTCCACCGCTACATTCTTACGCACCGTCTTTAAGTAATCTGCGAATTCGGTGCCTACTTGCTGAGTTTCCAGACTGACACGTCGAATCTCTTTCTTTGGCGGTGCCACTTCCTGGGCTGCATCTGCAATAAATATACAATTGTATAAATTGACTGTTTTCACACTTGAAGGTCACAACCCTGTGTGCCACTAGATGGCGCTTGTCAAAACTCAACTAATTACTAGATGCTGATATTCAATGTCCAATACATTAATCAATAATGTCCACCAAAGCACTATGATTTTGATCTGATTTTGGTTTTTTGGTCACACTAAGATAAGTACAGGTTTATGGTGACTGCATCTGCTTGATGCTAGGGTGTAAACAAAATTTAGTTTTGCAGCCCATCCTACCGAAGCAATATAGGATCTGTACATGCCACATCTACCATGACACAGGCCCTTGATTTTTGCTGTCTCATTTGAAAGAAAGTACACCGAAAGGACGCTGGGGAATTCAAACCTTGGACTCCTTGGTTACAAGCCAAGCAACCAACTGACTGAACTACACTGGGTCCCAAAGCCTAATGAGTAACTCTTATGTTATCATCCCGAGAATTCTCGAGTCCCAGTCCAGCCAGTGTTCTGTCTTTCAGATCAGTCAGTAAAAACTGAGATCTCCGTGTCACGATAAGCATAGCAACTAAAACATGCTTCCTGTACGTTCATTGCATAAGTATAAAGATTTGTGCGATGCATCTGGCAGATTCCATCACTGCATAAGTGAAAAAAAATCTATGTATGACGAAAACATGAAAAAAAAAAAGAAAACACAAGTGTTTGTGTTCCTTTACAAACGCCCCCCCCCCCCAAAAAAACCCCCCAAACTTGTAAGAGATTTTATGAAGAGTTATTGCAGTATCATTGCTGTATCGTTTGAGCTCTTTTCCTTATTATATCAAGGCCTCTATATCACCATATCTCATATCATGGCCTCTGTATTGCGATATACATTTTTGTATCATAACATGGCATCTGTATCATGATATATCATATCACAGCATCAGTGTCCCTGTATATCGTATCATGGCTTCTGTGCTCCCGTACATTGTAAAATGGCTTCTGTATCACGATATATCATATCAAGGCGTCTGTATTACAATTCATCCTATCATGGCTTCTGTGGCCGATATATCGTATTAGAGCCGCTGTATCACGATTATCATGTCATGGCTTTTGTGTCACAATAGATGATATCATGGCCTCTGTATCACGATATATTGTATGGCCTCTGTATCACGATATATCTATGACCTCTGTATCACAATATATCATATGGACTCTGTATCATGATATATCGTATGGCCTCTGTATCACAATATATCGTATGACCTCTGTATCACGATATATGGTATCATGGCCTCTGTATCACAATATATCGTATGGCCTCTGTATCACGATATATGATATGGTCTCTGTATCACGATATATTGTATCATGGCCTCTGTATCACGATATATCGTATGGCCTCCGTATCACGATATATCGTATCGCAGTACATGTATATCTTACACGCCAACTTTTTATAAGGTATCGATACATAAATCTAGGAGGTACAATTGACCATTCCATTTACGCTCGAAATTATGTTAAATTAGATGATGTCACAATGCCTTAAACCTTGGTCATACCTCGGACAAACATTGAAAATGTATTGTGACGTCACGAAATTCGGCAAATAATCCGCGAGATGGAAGGGTCAATTGTTCAATATTCTATTTTATACTTCGAAAAGTTTTCGTAAATAACAAATACATTGGATTATTTAATAATATATACAGCGTTCTTTTGTACACAGAAGCAATTGTTTTCTTCTGTTATAGACGTATATTTGATCAGTATCAAAGTTTGGATAATATGCAATTTGCTTACGTGTACAATAATGATTGGATGAACATTTTATACGTATTCGTGTTTCACACAAATACATGAATTTCAAATGCTATAAATCCTACAAAGGAAATATTTTAATATCTACCATCTCTTACATGTAGTGTTACGCTTTAGACGTTACATACCAGTACTTTATTTATATCTGAAGATAAATTAGCCAAAGCACACGTGCAGTACCAATATCAGCATTTCTAGCTGATCCCATTTGATATTTACTAAATAGGAATTGCGACACACAATTTTACAATCACGTCTCTACACCTTCATTTCCGTTATAAGCACCCTTTCCAACGAAAAATTCATTGCTTTTTCCCCACTATTCGACTAAATTTTCCCCAAATATTGATTTTTGAAACGCAAAGGTACAGGCACCTTTTAAAAACTGCGATCGCCTGTACCGGGTTTAACCATTGCACCAAGTCCGCCCTGGTAGACACGAATACCGCTGCTTTTACCTTTGATTATGATGTGTCCGTCCTTCTGTCCGATCTCGATGACGACATAATCGTCGTCGACCGTATCGGCTACCATAGTGTTGATCAGCAGCACCGAGCGATCCTTCATGGCGACTTAGAAATTTCTACACATACACGATCCAATCGCTTACGAATAATAACACAACACGGCAGAGTTTTGATCTCGAATTAAAAATTTACAGCATTGCATTTAACGCTGATGGCTTCGTTAGCGTTTGATGAAATCCTTTTCAAATATCAAAACTTAACGAGTTCTTCTCGGTGAAATTCAGCAAATTTATTTCACGACGATTTTTTATTCACAAAAATATTAAATCCTTTGCATATATCAACAAGAAATGGAAAATATACAATCGGTGCAAGTTATTCTGTTCAATCACTCGATTTGCACTGTTCCGCGTAAAAATTTCGGGATAATTTTCTAAGTATGTCGGAAATCGAATCTTCATCATAAAACTGAGTGTACAGAAGGGATAAAGTCGCCAGATGAATCCGGAAGTGGTATAAAAATATCAGAATTCGATATTGCCAATAGTGAGCACTTTCCTGTGGTATACACCCTGTCGCCCTCTAATTAGATTCAACCTTTGACATGGTAAATCATTTGTAAGTGTCGTTGCTCGAAGTATATTACGTACAGCCCGTGGTAACAAAGGAATTGAAATCGGATTGCGTCATTATATATAATTATGATGCAATCACCTGTGGCGCATGATTCCCTAGTGTATCACACCTGCCCGGATGTTTCCCTCGATAATTAGGAAAGGGAGACAACTAGGGTATTGGTCCAAACCTGTGCATGGGACTTAATCATGTATTATATGAACAGGTGGCGACACTGACCCACGCAGACATCGATCGACAGGTGGCGATCCTCCATACCCAGACATCGATAATCGAATATTGACATTAAGAATCAGATTCTACCAAACATAGGTGTTAAAATGTTGAATGGCTTCTGCCTGATTTGACAATGAATTTGTCTACTATATACTGGAGCGTCCTCTCGTATTTTTTTTATCTTTACACACGGCACGCTTCTCAGTCTAAACTAGAGCGTCCTCTTGTTTTATTTTTTTATCTTAACACACGGAACACTTCTATAGATTTGTAAGGGATTATTCCCTCGGGTTTAATGTTGTAAACGTAATTCTTGGTTAGTCTGATTTTTTTTCTAAAAGGCACAAATCCAGAGGGAAGAAGGGGGGTGAGCGATAGATGGACGGACGAAGGGACATCAAAATGCAGATACTTGGGATCTTCCCGAAACAATCTCATTCCATCGGGAGCTTTTTTTTTTTTCTGTTTTTTTTTTTTTTTTTTTTTTGGGGGGGGGGGGTTGGGTTTGTTTTAATATTTCTTATCTTTTCAATGATTTATTTACATCCCCTGATCTTGTGTGGTGTCTTGTGTGAAATCTACGAACTAGTTTAATTATATTAATTATACATTTTACAATGCAAGTCAAAACATGAACAGTGGTGGATCCAGGGTTCATCTACAGGATGGAAGGGGGTGTTGAGGGTCACATATTTGTATAATGCTACAGATAATGACTTCAAATCTTGAGAGAACTTGGTGTATGTGGTAAAATATGCCACAATGGTCATTTCCTGTTAGTCTGGGAGAGGGGGAAAAAGGGGGGGGGGTGTTTCTGTGACTCTATCCCTGAACCTGCCAACTGCTTGGGAAATTTTTTTCCCTATATACATCAACTTAAATTAATTGACCATGATATGAAAAATGCCCAATTGATTTTGTATGTCCGATCTGACCAAGAGATGTTTCTACTTGTTCTAAAGGTCAACAACAAGATCAATATCAAGATTTTCAATCGGTGTAGCACAGTGGATGAGGTGCTTGGCTCATGACTGGAAGGTCCGGGTTCGACTCCCACTATGGGTGCACAGGATTCTTGCATTTTGGAAGAGACAATAAAAACAAAACCTTCACTGTTTCGGGAGGGTCCGTTGCAAAGTGGTTGTTGTGGCTGATTATGTCTCTAAATGACACACAATGAACTGCAATGTTTCAAACAGTTACAATTGATACACAAGTCACCCACCATACAGGTAATTCAGGGCATTTCAGCAACCAATGTCAGCAAATACCCAGCATATTTAGACAATAAGCAGCCAGCAATAATAACATATTACCCTTTATCTGTTACTGGAAAGCAATACACAGCCTTTCTACGGCTTAATCTAGCCAGCAAAAAGAATTCCATGTCAATGAACGTAAACAAATATGGCTGCAACCATATTTCACAACAGCATGCCTTAAAAAACCTATTTGTTTGGCAATTTGACTGTGCATAACTTGTGGGTTCAAATTCAAATTATTATAGACAGTGATGGAAAGAAAAAGAACTGGCCAGTTTTCGCACAGTGGACGTTAATTAGTCCATGTCAAAGGTCGATCTGAGATGAATTGCTACTGAATGCATTGAGATCTACCACAGCAAACATGATAAAACTATCTAAGGAGAGTGATAGATCGAGTTTAAAGAGATTGTTATTAAAACATCTGTCTTTGCATCTTGTGAACAGAAAAAATGATTTAATGATTCAGACTAAAAACCAGAACATTTTATACAAGCCATGTGAACATGTGTAAGTGAGGGGGGAGGGTTAAGTAAGGGTAAAAATCAAAAGTAGAAGTGATTGTCAACAAATGACAATTATGAGATTTGGCATGTAAGAAAAAAGCACTATCACAGCTACTTTACATTCACTGATTCAGCCTGATCTAGTGAAATTTCAATCTCCAAAAATTAATTACAAACTGCAATGCTATACGCAACAGACAACAAGATGCTGTACTTTCCTTTTGTCTCTACTTTTAAAGAATTTTAAAGACATTTTTCCTAATTTATATTTAAATTAAAGGTACGCATCTTGCTACAGTAAAAGAAAAATACTATAGCCAACCAGTACTTTGGGGAATGGGTATATTAACAGATTCTCTCTGTAAATCTCCTATGATTTGATACTTCATATAGTGGAGTCAGATTTCTTTTCATCGCTTTAAAAAAGTTCACCATGTAGACGCGAGAAAAAATATCTGGTAGAGTTATGTACCTTTGGTGCCTTTCCTGAAGATGGACTTGACGGTGTTGGATCTTTTGTTGGACTGTTGTGATTTCTTCTCAACAAACTTGGAAAACGATGGAGTCGAGACTGTATCATCTGTAGATCTACTGTAATGTAGAAAATAATACTTGTCTGATCAAAATGATTAACAAAATAAAAAAACCCCCAAAAAACTAAGATCAGGGCCCCCTTCTTATTTTCATACATCTTATTGGAATATAGACCCTTATTTGTTTCCTCCCACTTGGAACAGTATCTGACACAAAACAATTATGACGTCATTAAATTCTATGTAAACCAATCTTAGGGAAATGGTAGTCCACAAATGATGTTTCCATATGAAATTTAGATGCCATAATTGTTTTACATTAGATACCATCCCAAATGGGAAATAACTCTACTAAAATACTCAATAGATAGTTTTCGAATGCATGAAATTTACCTTCTCTGCCATCTTGGAGGTACATGTATATGATAATGAGTCAATGACTGAACATTTGTGCATAACTCAACCAGGAAGTCCTATAAACTGAGGTGGCTTCTGGAACTTTTGCAATAATTTATTGTTATGCAATAATAAACCCACTGAACAAATGTAAAATGTTTTCAGAGGAGTGAAAATACAGACAGCTTTCTGAGAAACATCCAATACAACTGATATGAATATGAAGGAAAATCTTCAGCTTCGCCTCCAAAATGGTAGAAAAGGGAAGTAACTCCAATTAAATTTCATGCATTCAAAAAACATTTATTTGGATACGGTCCCCAATTCCCCTACCTCTCAGGACTTGATACTAATTTTACACACATTGTTCTGGACAGATTCGTATCTTGAAAATTTTATAAGGCCACGGTAAATTTTGCTAGTCCACACTCTGCAGATTTTTTTTTCAGAGTAAAAAAGACAACAATTTTTTCAGATTTTTCACAATTTAACTTAATTTAAAACTGCTACGCTACAGACATTGTCTGTTGTTCATTACAGAGATTGACAGTTGGCAAAGGGGACTTTATCAAGAAGCACAGGGTTAGAAATTAGTGGTCCTCCAGTTATGAACAAGCATATTGAGCATTGCTGAAGCAATACATGTCCCCTACTGGAATCCCCGAAATTCACCAAGGGCTGTAACTCTTCCAAAAATAATTCAATCATGACCAAACTTGAACTTGATATGCAACTCATTGAAAAAACGCTACATACCAAATTTCAAGTCAATAACTTCAATAGTTTAAAAGAAAAATCCAGAAAACAATAGTGTCTTAGACAGACAGAGTGGAAACCTATAGTTCCCTTCAGTTATACTGGAGGGGGACTAAAAACAATTTAACATCTTTTTGGGCAACCTCAAATTCCAGTAAATATTATTCAGGTTTCAAGATTTCTTCTCTACCTTGCAATCAGTCTGTAAAACTACGCAACAAGAATGTGCTTTCTCCAACAGTACAAATATATCTTTGCACTATACATGTACCAGGGGACATGAAGTACTGTAGTTGAAGGGATGGATGTTTCGCTTTTACAAGACAATTACTTCTGCTTTTGGTCAGTGAGTATATGATTCAGTTGGTGACTTTGACATAATCTGAATAATAAAACCCCCTACGCAATGGAACCACCTGAAGTATAGAGGTGTATTTTATGTGTAAACGACCATGACAACATATCACTTGAGTGTTTACTGTCTCTTCTTAAAAAGGGCACCTTGCTGATGCAAGTGGGACTTGAACGCTGTACCTCTTGGCCTATGCCAGCATGCTTCTAACTGAGGTACAGGTATGCCGGCGTCAGATGACGGTATGATAAAAAGAATATTTATTTATTGGTTATTGTTTAACGTCACTCCATGATTATTTCACGTATTCGGTGACAGCATCTGTTTGATGCATCGCATAGAAATTTATACCTGTGCAACAGACCCACCTGAAGCAGTGAGGGATCTTTACGTGCCACGTCTGCCATAGCACAGGTCTTAGTGTTTCGTATGAAATTAACCTGGGACCCTATAATTAAACAGAATCATAATCATCTGACTGTTGGACTGGATTTATAGTCAAACCCTGCCTTTTATACGGAGATGGTCCCTGGTCCCTTGATGTGTCATGCTGAATCTGAGCTTGCTTTGCCGCTTGGTAAACCTCTCTGTAACACTTTGAACAGAATCCTTGCCATCCGGGGTTACCATAAAAACCACAGCCATTCTTACAGAGTAGATCTGACTCATCTAGGTGGAACTGCTTCTTGGATGTCTTCTTCTGGGTCGCCATGATGTTTGGAATTATTTCGCTATACCATCACCATTCTGAAATAAATCAGAGATACAATAGAATCTTGAGTGTCCTCAAAGGGGAGTCCACTATAAGAAGTAAAACAAAAACACTAATTTACACAAATTTTCAGCCACCTGGGGTCAGTTGTTCGAATTTTTAACCACTGGTAAAGCTAACCAGTGGTTAAAGTTTGAGAGACAATTCATTTAATTTATCCGATTTTGGTATAAAAATTTAAAATACGTTACAAATCTTTTTTTCAAATGCTACAAATGCAGTACACAGACTATGGCTTAAAGTCTTTTCATCTCAAATGAAATTTAACCACTGGTTAGCTAAACCAGTGGTTAAAGTTTCAAACAACTGGCCACTGGCCTTTATCAAGTGTAACAAAGTTGTTTTTCTACATTTTATAAGGGCCAGGTGGTTGAAAATTTGTATAACTGAGTGTTTGTGTTTTATTATTTAAATCAGAAATGTTGAAAACTTTTTCATAATATCAGATATTCAGACTGACTAACTAAGAGAATTTGTCAGAACAGATGAAAATTTATCAGACCAAATAAATTTACAAATTACACTGAAAAAAAATTCAGGGTACAGGATATAGAACATAACAGCATCATCAGATCACTATTAAAAATTTAGTCATACAGTACTCAATTTCTCTGCTGATTTCATTTAGAATTTTTCTCATTTCTCCCTCATCCTATTCACATTTACTCTCATTCTCATTTTCACGCTCACTTTCATTTTCAGTCTCAGTTAGATTTTGAATTGTTTCAGAGTTAATTTCTGCGTTCAATTCTTCCAATGTGATTGTTTCAATGTATTTCAGTGTTAGTGTGACGTCTTCTGTCTCTATCTGGGTTTCTTTCATACCCTGTTCTCCTCTGCATGTTTCATGGGTCATGTGGCTTTGTTAACATTGCTGGGGTTGACCACTTCTGCAAGTGTTATGAGTCACTGCCAACACAGAGATTAAGGCTGAAACAACTATGATGCGATCGGTAAGCGCATTTGTCAAAAAACATAATTTGTGAAACATGTCGGACATTCGGACTGGCACTTATATAAAGTACGTCAAACACGAGTAAATTTAGTCATTTTTGCTGGCATGTCTAACACCTTTTGCAATCTCTGATAACTTGAAAGAATGTAACCTTTTTCACAGAGGACAGCCAGCCGAAAGCTCAACATTCAAAAGACATGCTGTAATCACAGATGGTGCAAGTTTGGTGACCATAGCACCTACACATGCTTTTTTCTATAATGAACTGCCCCAAACTATTAACTGGATGCAAACACTGGGAATTCTTGAAGATGGCATGACGTCATTGTCTATACTGGTCTATGTAGATGTCCAAGGTGTTTGGTTAGGATGCTTGGAGTCAAAGTCAGGGTTTAACTCAAAAATTCAATCGGAGTTGTGTAAAACATGTATTAAAAATTCACTTGTTTGGTTGATAAAATGTTTTAATTATTCCTTTTGACCAACACAATTCCTCTAGGAATATGCTTTGGTCTCTGTGATAAAGATTGATGCTTTACACAAAATGTTCCGAATGCCCAGTATCAAATACCTAGACATCTGACTTCAAAAATATAGCAAGAGCTTCTCTTAACTTTGTCAAGGTCAGCTAAAAAGGATATAAGTAAAATCAGTGGTCAACAAATAACAAAATCACAAATAACATACATGCACTTTAAAAAAAACTTTGTATCTTTTACCACAAATCACAATGACATTATTTTTTTTACTGCGATCATGGGAGGTCAGACAAACATTGAACAAATGACATGAATGATTCAGGTATTATCTTCCTTTGGGTGATGTCATCCTGACTTCGAGAATGCTCTTCCTCTTCTTCTTCTTCCTTATGTTAAGTGCCTCCCACGAGTCTCAGTATTTTCGCATTACTAAAAAACTGTGAACTGATGCACAGGCCTGATGCTACAAGTAAAAATTTAAACTAAAAAGGTTAAATCTGGTTTGACTACTGTATGATATTTATTACACCCAGACTCTGCTTGAAGGCTTCAGCAGAGCTGATCACCACCACAGTGCTAAGCAGGAGGTTCATATGTCTTATTTTCTTATAGGCCTAGCACTTAGGAAAAAGGAGACTCAGTATTCATTTTGATATGTCTGGGGTCTTGCTTGCGATTGCAGGAACTTGATGTTAAGTCTGCATGTATACAGTCAAGTCCGGTGAAGTGACGCAGCCGGTGGAAGTGACGCAGTTATACGTGACGGATTTTGACGTAATACTTGACGTATTATTCAGAAGATACAATTGTGAATTGACCATGTAATTGCGGATTGACCGAGGTATGTATAAATGTGAATTATTTCTTCCTTTTACAGAATGGTTGTTTAATAAACGCATCGAATTTCACAACATGTGCTCATTGTTTACACTATGACGACACTTGCTAGCTCATCAATATTCATGAAAGTTGCAAAAGATGGCATTGCACTTTGTTTACTCACCTTGCATTTACATCGTTTCCTAAAAATGTGTTAAACACATCCCAATTTATCCACTTAATAAAATATAATTCATAGAAATCACATCACCGGACATGATAGGCACTGTCATTTGCATGCAGGTGAGTCATTTTAACATTGTTTACGTTCAGCTTTGTACGTTTTAGTGACTAATTGTGATAATTATTTTTAGATAAGAGTCTGAAACAATAATTCATAAAAAATAAAAGCTCGTGGTATTGAAGAAATGTTAACATAAATATACATTAAATGCTTAAGTATGTCACTTCACCGGACGGCATCGTACATGTAGCAACCAGTTGTTACCAAATACTCTCTTGGTATGACGTCAATCAGTCCGTTGTATACCCTGTACAGCATAATGGTCTTAGCTCGGGCTGGATAAAGTTGGAGCTGTCTGTCCTATGATAATGTCCCTAACATAGCAGATACACTACTAGTTTGATGGTAGTTACCAGTAGTGAATCTTACTGCGTGCCGTTGTGACATCACTACTAGTTTGATGGTAGTTACCAGTAGTGAATCTTGCTGCATGCCGTTGTGACATCTCTACTAGTTTGATGGTAGTTACCAGTAGTGAATCTTGCTGCGTGCCATTGTGACATCTCAACTGCCTTGATATTCCTAGTAGTGTGTGGATCCCAGATGGAGGAAGCATATTCCAGTGAAGGGCAGACAAAATTTAAGTCTTGTAAACCTGCTCCTGAGTTTCTCAATGGCACATGTATATATATCGTCTGACTCTGAGGAAGGCTAGGGTCTGATTTGCATTCTAAATAATGTTGTTCACATGAGTGTTCCATGACATGTTCTTATCTATTGTAACACCCGGGTATTTATGTACTTGCTCAACGAATCAGCTAATAATAGTGTATTAGTGATAGTGTCAATGAAAATTTCCTTACAATTTACAGTTACTGGGATATCCTATACTAAAGTGGCCAGCAGTGTCCCACATTTGACTAAAATCGAGGTCGAAGGAGTGCAAAAAATCGATAATGACCGTCCGAAAAACGTAGCATCACGATCTCAATTTTGCAGCGTCAGAGGAAATTCGTGCAAATGGCAGAACGATATCGACATGATCAATTTCAGACTTTTCAACTTAGGAAATTTATAAATAAATATATACTTACACCTTGAAATGAATTATATAATATTAATTATATATTTCAACATTCTTTTAAAGGCTGCAACGAAAAATAATCGACTGCAGAATCAAAACATAAGACTACCTGTCACCTGACTATCAGTATGAGTAACGTCCCTTGAAAAAAGTTGGATTAAAAAAAAAAAAAAAGGGGGGGGGGGGGCTAAAATGCAACAAATTTAGAATCATTCATAATGGTGGGTTATACAAAGGTTGTATTATGTATATTTAGAATAGTAATCGACATAGTTACACTCATTATTAAAAATGTGTTCAGTCAAGGACTTTCCGAGGAAGATCTCAAAGTTAAAATTGCACAATCAGTAATTTTTTTACACTCAGAATACGCGCCGATACAGGCATATATGAAAATGAACCTGATTTCACAACATTCAATCAAGATCTGCTATCTAGACAGTACAAACAATGTAATTGATGAATGACGCCTTACAATTTCTGGGTTAAACAAACTAAATATAAAAAGGGGGCGTCTCCCTTTCATTATCATTTACTACATAGGTCTTTGCTCACTATCATTTAAAATCATTGTCACTCCACAATGGTTCATGTTACTATAGGGGGATTATTACAGTCCCCCGTTCAAGCTCTGCTGAGACCCTCCATGTGGTTACCTAAAGTCCGGGACATCCACCGCCATCAAGAAATGTAAGTAAATCTACTTATTAATGCTAGCTTACTGTATCAGCGTAATAAGTCGACAGAGTACTAAGTCGAAATAACAGCAGAGGTGACATCCCTCTGATATCTACAACAAACATGTTTATTGGCGAGATGACGACCGTGATATCCCTCTGATATCTACAACATATATATTTATTGGTGAGATATGGACCGTTACATCTCTCTGATATTTCCATGTATATTTATTGGTGAGATATGGACCGTGCCATCTCTCTGATATCTACAACATGTATGTTTATTGGCCAGATGAGGACCGTGACATCCCTCTGATAACTTCAACAAACATGTTTATTGGCGAGATGACGACCGTGATATCCCTCTGATATCTACAACATATATGTTTATTGGTGAGATATTGACCGTGCAATCCTTCTGATATCTACAACATGTCTGTTTATTGGTGAGATATGGACCGTGACATCTCTCTGATATCTACAACAAGTCTGTTTATTGGTGAGAAATGGACCGTGAATTTTCTCTTATATTTACAACATGTTTCTTTATTGGTGAGATGTGGACCGTGACAACTCTCAAATATCTACAGCATTGATGTTTATTGGTGAAATGTGGACCGTGACATTACTCTGATATCTGCAACATGTATTTTTATTGGTGAAATGTGTACCGTGACATCTCTCTGAAATCTACAACATTGATGTTTATTGGTGAAATGTGGACCGTGACATCTCTCTGATATCTGCAACATGTATCTTTATTGGTGAAATGTGGACCGTGACATCTCTCTGATATCTACAACATGTATGTTTATTGGTGAGATAACGACCGTGATATTCCTCCGATATCTACAACATGTATGTTTATTGGTGAGATATGAACGGTGACATCTCTCTGATATCTACAATAAATATGTTTATTGGCGAGATGACGACCGTGATATCCCTCTGATATCTACAACATGTCTGTTTATTAGTGAGATATGGATCGTGACATTTCTCTGATATTTACAACATGTTTGGATATTTAAGAGATGTGGACCGTGACATCTCTCTCATATTTACAACAAGTATGTTTATTTGTGAGATGTGGACCGTGAAATCTCTCTGATATCTACAACATGTATGTTTATTGGTGAGATAACGACCGTGATATTCCTCCGATATCTACAGCATGTATGTTTATTATCGATACGAGGACCGTGGCATCTCTCTGACATCTCTAGCATGTATGTTTATTGGTGAGATATGGACCGTGACATCTCTCTGATATCTACAACATGTATCTTTATTGGTGAGATGTGGACCGTGACATCTCTCTGATATCTACAACATGTATCTTTATTGGTGAGATTTGGACCGTGACATCCTTCTGATATCTACAACATGTATGTTTTTTGGTGAGATATTGACCGTGATATCTCTCTGATATCTACAATATGTATGTTTATTGGCGAGATAACGACCGTGACATCCCTCTGATTTCTCGACACGCATGTTAGCTAAGAAATTATATGAACAAGTAAATCAGTAAAACTCCCGGCCCCATAGAAACAATCAAAACAAGCCCATGTTTGAAAATAAAGCTTTTCCAGGGATATCTTAAATTTTTTTCTATGTGTCTCATGTTGCTATACCATTAGTTAAGAAGGATACATGTATTTTTTTCTTTCTGGAAAACTAATATAATGATTTGCTTTGAGCCGAATTTAATATTTTATCAACGCGTTTGAAATGGGGAACAACGCACTCCCCCTCCCTGGCTACACACACGCATACATACACACACACATCATAACCCCCCCAACCCCCCCCCCCCCCACAAAGACACACACTTTCTTAGCATAAGTTTACCATGAAAAGATGGAGATTTACCCGATTTATCTCTTGAAAATTGCTGGATCTGCCCCTGACATGATATGTATAAAGAATAAACAGTGCATTATTCTATTGTCTATATTTTGACGCGAACTTCAGAAATTTAAATACCCCATATGACCGGCCCTCTGTAACCAAGCATGTGACAAGAAAACATCGAGCAAGAAGGAAGTATTAACAGATAGATGTCGACAGATCAGCACAATATGTGGATGTAGGACATTAATTGTTGTCACGGTTTCAAACATAGGTAAAGTACTCTATTTTATATCTAAATAAAAGATATCATAAGATCAAGGTTCTTTCAACATAATTTTGTTTATTCTTAATTCTAATTCAAGACCATGAATTTAAGAATAAACAAAATTTTTCTGTGATATTATCCCCCTCTTTTGTTAAATGGTCATTTCAGTAAATTATGTTTTCACAGCATATTAGTTGTACATATACAAGAGTCAGGCTATACTGAAGAACAAATGGCACCATCTGCTTCTGTTTTTAAACTATTAGAGATAAAGCTTTCATATTTCACATGTATATTCCTTATGGCAAGAACTTTCATTTGGTGCCATTACTTCTGGCCTTGGACTTTGACTTACATTACAAAACGTAATTAATACTGGGTTTTGTCGTTTGAACCATTAGAGACAGGGCTTGTATATTTCATGCTTTCATTTTGTGTCATATCTTTTGACCTCGTGACCTTGATATTGATTTTTGATTTTCTTTCAAATACTTTAACGTGAGCTAGGCCTATATATTTTCAACCGTCGGACATATATCTTATTACCAGAGCTTTCATTTGGTGTCATCACTTTTAACATTGACCCACTTGATTTCATTCATTTTTTTTTTCTTTTCTTTTGTACGATGATCTTGACGCACAATTTTGCCCTTTTTGAAGCATCAAAGGATATATCTTTTTCATTGTATTTTTAGCACCACAACACATTACATCATCATCATCATCATCATCATCATCATCATTATTATTATTATTATTATTATTATTATTATTATACTGCTTCTCCCCTTTTCTAGAGGAACCAGTTAGACCTTAGAACACCCTGTTTATATTGTATACTTTATCCTCTGGTATCAATTTTTCCTCTTCGCTGATTTTTTCTGCTCAAGTTTTCGTATGTTTATAAATGTGTTTCTTTTAATTTCAATTTTACAGCTAAAGAACAATGGCAGAGAATACCCTTTTCCAGAGAGCTGCACCATGTGACAGCGAGTTCTGTGAAAACTCCGCACAATACCAATGTCTGAACTGTGATGACGCCTTGTGTAATACTTGCAAGGAGAAACACGACAAGAGAAAAAAGAACCACAAGGTTGTGCGCTACTCAGAGAGAAAGAAAATAGTATGTGTGAAACATAATGAAAATATCATTTACTGGTGTACGACATGTGGAGAAACGTGCTGTGCAGTTTGTGCCATCACGGACCACAAAGTACATGACATGGACGTCATTGAACAGGCAATCCGTACAAAGAAAGACAGGATAAGGGATAAATTACAAGGATCTTTTCAGGAATGCTTGACACAGTGGAAAAATCTCCTACACGAAGCGAAAAAGCTGACGACTGAATATACAGACACCATCGAGAAAATTGACCGACAGTTATCATTGCATGCCACTCGTATCCATGAAGCCGTAGATAAGAGCCTAGCAGAATTTCGGAATAAACTTCGAGAAATCAGCGAAAAGAAAACGGTGTTAGTTCAAGCACAAGAACAAATAATAAATGACAAGTATACACATTTCAAAAGAAACCTTGAACAACTAGAAGAACTCATTCAAGATAGTGACATCAGTCTATTAGAACACAAGCTTGATATCGCCGATATGAAAGCAACTCTTCCAGCCCTCATTCGACCTTCACCTCCCATTTACACTCCTGGCCATATTGATGATCAAACGATACTGACAATGATTGGGAACTTTAACAAAACAGCACAACAGCTGACACAGGGTAATGATACATCTACAGTAGATACACTACAAGAGCTGACACAGGGTATTGGAAGATTTACCTTAGGTACTCCACGAATGTCACTTCAGTCTCTGGCGACCACATTAGCCACGGCGGTATTACTGTCATCATTCTGTCCTGAGTATACTCGTTCTGATCTTGATTATAGAAATATCGCTTGTACTAAGTCATCAGGACTGACCTGGGTGGAAACTGGTGATAAGCGTATACAGATGATGGACCGTCAGGGCGCTGTACGTGATACCATACACACGGACTTCCAGTTCCATGGCTTTGCTGTCAATCCTCAGGGAGATGTAGTATTCACTGTCGGTCACCACGAAAAAGGCAGCATCATGTTAGCTTCAAAGGAAACGCGGCCACGGAGAATAAGGAAGTTATTGTCCACAACGCACGCTCCACTTGGTATATGTTCACTACGTAACGGTGACATCGTCGTCACAAGAAATGCGTATAAAAGATTTTCGAAGACCCCTCGTTCTCGTAAAATTATCAATTGCCCTAGTAATGTTATCCATTACAATGGTAAGGGCGGCTTTATACATCAGTATGATTCAGACTTGTTTTCCGATCCATATAAAGTAGCTGTGAATAAAGTGAACGAGGATCTATACGTGTGTGACAATAATAAGCTGTTGGTGTTTGGTAAAAACCACCGACTACGGTACGAGTATACAGGATCTGATACCTCATCATTCCACCCGAGTGACGTTAGTACAGATACTAATGGACGCGTCCTCGTAACCGACAGACGCAACAACAGAATACACGTCCTGGACATGGAGGGCAAGTTCCTACAGTATATACAGCCTCCTGGACTGGAGGCGCCTATATACATTGACATAGATAGCGAAGGATACGCGTGGATCACGCAATTGGGAGGAACAGTGAAAATAATTCAATACTGAGGACCATTCGCATTGTTATGGATATTTCAATCAAACACTAAATCGGACGTGAAAGAAAATATCCCATTGGACATCATGAATATCACGTGATCATTGACATGATATCTACAAAGATTCACTGATGATGTACACTAGATATACCTGATACACGTATATAATATCACATTGCATTTCATAATGTAATCAAATCAATTTGTAGGGTGATTATTTCATTTTTCTTTTTTCCTCTGGAGAGATAAGGCCCGCTTTGTGTGGGTGAACAAAGCTTTGTTTGTAAGCTTGTATTTTATTTTTCATTTTTATTTTAATTGATAATTTATCAGGAGAAAGTGTGTTTGCTTCCGTCCGTCGTGAGCTTTTCACATTTTCGACTTCTCCTCAAGAATCTGTGAAACCTGATAGGAATAAAGTACTGACAGTCCCCTACAAATGTTATTGTTTTTTGTCCCAGTCCGTCAACAAGTGGCGCCACCACGGGCAGAAGTATATTAAAAGGGTATCCTCCTTTAACTAACTTTTTCTTCAGACCGGGGGCATACGGAGACAGACTGAATGCGTATGAATGATCTAGAGGAATGTGTGATGAAGTGTTGTTATTTTTTAAATCAAATTTCTGAAGTTTTTTTCGAAATTTTTTTGGACTTAGTAATTCTATGCGGGAAAATGTCATGCTTTTCAGTTTATTAATAATGATGATTTCTTGTCGACTATTTTGATCATAATATATATATATTATTTTTGAATTGGAGTTTCTTTGTTGATTGGGGGGGGGGGATGGAGGTGGGTCTACTTGCTTACATTTATTTTCAATTGCTATTTGGAAGTAAAGTGTTATTTCTATTTTCTAGATTTATCGTGGTTGTCATTTTTTCTTCGTGTTGTAAAAAAGTTCTTGCATGTAGAAGGTCAGCCGTTCAATTCCAACTAGATGTCATTTCATGATACACCACAAAAAGTTGTTAAGTGTTTTAAGCACTCAATTACTCATATAAGAAAAAAATAATCTTTTACCAATTGAGCCTTCTTTCATACATTTTTGTGTAATTTTCTTGATTTATTTCATAATAAATTTTATGAAGCATTTATTTGCCAACGTTTAATATCTTAATAGAGTTCTTTCATGTTACCTTATTTATTAATTTTTTTATTATGTTTCTCTGTTTGTTGGTTTGGATGATGTTACTTTTTCAAGTTATGTATTAATACTGGCATGCTGAAATAAAGCAGTTCAATTCCTGCTAACCTGCTAAACGTATTTCTTTTTTCTTCCTTTGTTCTCATATTTACACCATACCAACATTTTAAGATAATGCATAAGGGAAAAAAAGAAATAGAATTCTGACATTATTTCTGTTTTCAAATGTTTCTGTATCATGGTCATGATTAATTCAGTGTACAGAAGCAAGTTTACAGTCTGTTGTCGAAAGTGCAATGAGCAAGGGTATACATGTATTTGCTATATTCTTTAAGTAGCCAGTTGTTTGTGGCTGAGCAAAATAGATATGGTGAGTGAAATAGGCCCACATAAGATACGTAATGATCTTACAAACGCATTACGATGAAGTAATAATGCTACCTAAGGTCATATACATTTATTGTAATTACAATTCGCACAATAAACACACGTGTTGCCTTCAGCGTTCTTTATCATAAACCAGTAGAATGTGAATCGACGAAAGCATAAACGATCTCGTCAGCTTTTCTTACTTACATCATATACCCGATGTATGCCTGCCTATCCATGCGACTGACCGACCCTCATATACCTGATGACTACCTGCCTATCCAAGCGATAGACCCATCCTCATATATCTGATGCCCGCCTGCCTATCCAAGAGATAGACATACCCTCATATACCTAATGTCTCCCTGCCTATCCAAGCGATAGACACCCCCATATACCTGATGGCTGCATGCCTATCCAAGCGATAGACATACCCCATATACCTAGTGTCTGCCTACCTATCAAAGCGATAGACACGCCCTCATATACCTGATGTCTGCTTGCATATCAAAGCGATAGATACCCCCCCCCCATATACCTGATGTCTATCTGCCTATCAAAGCGACAGACCCACCATCACATACGTGGTGTCTGTCTATCCAAGCTATAGATCCACCCTCATATATACCTGGTGTTTGCCTGCCTATCCAATTGATAGTTCCACCCTCATATTCCTGATGTCTGCTTGCCTATCCAAGCGACAGACCCACCATCATATACCTGATGTCTGCCTGTCTATCCAAGCGTTAGACCCACCCGGATATACCTGATGTATGCCTGCCTATCCTAGCGATAGCTCCACCTGCATATACCTGATGTCTGCCTGCCTATCCAAGCGATAGACCCACCCTCCTCTACCTGGTGTTTGCCTGCCTGTCCCAGCTATAGACACATCGTCATATACCTAATGTCTCCCTGCCTATCCAAGCGATAGACACCCCCATATACCTGATGTCTGCATGCCTATCCAAGCGATAGACATACCCCATATACCTGGTGTCTGCCTACCTATCAAAGCGATAGACACGCCCTCATATACCTGATGTCTGCTTGCATATCAAAGCGATAGATACCCCCCCCCCCCCATATACCTGATGTCTATCTGCCTATCAAAGCGACAGACCCACCATCACATACGTGGTGTCTGTCTATCCAAGCTATAGATCCACCCTCATATATACCTGGTGTTTGCCTGCCTATCCAATTGATAGTTCCACCCTCATATACCTGATGTCTGCCTACCTATCCAAGCGATAGACCCACCATCATACACCTGATGTCACTATGCCTGTCCAAGCGATAGACCCATTGCCAGATACCTGATGTCTGCTTCTCTATCCAAGCGATAGACCCACCCTCATATACCTGATGTCTCCTTGCCTATCCAAGCGACATACCCACTCTCCTATACCTGATGCCTGCCTGGCAATCCAAGCGATAGACCCATCGTGATATACATGATGCCTCCTTGCCTAGTCAAGCGATAGACCCACCCTCATATCCCTGATGTCTGCCTGCCTATCAAAACGATAGACCCAACCTAATATACCTGATATCTGGCCGCCTGTCTAAGCGATAGACCCACCCTCATATACCTGTTTTCTGCCCGCATATCCAAGCGATAGCCCCACCCTCATATACCTGGTGTCTGCCTGCCTATCCATGCGATATACCCACCCTCATATACCTGATGTCTGCTCGTCTATCCAAGCGACAGATCTATCCTCATATACCTGATGTCTGCCTGCCTATCCAAGTTATAGACATACCCTCATATACCTGATGTCTGCCTGCCTATCCAAGCGATAGATCCACCCTCATATACCTGATGTCTGCCTGCCTATCAAAGCCATAGACCTTACCACATAAACCAGATGTCTGCCTGCCTATCCAAGCCATAGATCCACCCTCACTTGTCTGATGTCTGCCTGCCTATCAAAGCGATAGACCCACCCTCATGTACCTGGTGTCTACCTGCCTGTCTAGCCTATCCAAGCCATAGACCCACCCTCACATACCTGATGTCTGCCTGCCTATTAAAGCGATAGACTATACCTCATATTCCTGATGTCTACCTGCCTATCCAAGCGATAGACCCACTCTCATATACATGATGTCTGCCTGCCTATCCAAGCGACAGACCCACCCTCACATACCTGATGTCTGCCTGTCTATCCAACCGACAGACCCACCCTCATATATCTGATGTCTGCCTGTCTATCCAAGCGACAGACCCACCCTCATATACCTGATGTCTGCCTGTCTTTCCAAGCGACAGACCCACCCTCATATACCTGATGTCTGTCTGTCTATCCAAGCGATAGACCCACTCATATACATGATGTCTGTCTGCCTATCCAACCGATAGACCCACCCACATATTCCTGGGTTCTGCCGAAACCAAGCTTACTGCTGCGAACAAAGTGAGCTGTAACAACCTTCCTGTGATAACCACGAAACTGTGTCAGCTTTTATTGACACCACAATAGTAAAAAATTAACTGTAATTGTCACGTATTTTTGTCGGCATTCATAGACACCAAAATATAAAAATAGATAAATGCGACTATAACAGTTTTATTGTTTCACTCACAACTCCACGTATCCCTGTGGAATTCATTGACCCATGAACGCAATGGACCATGAAAAGCAAACTCAAACAGAAAAAAAGATATATGGAAACATACGGTGTATTTAAATTCGGTAAACAAAATATTTGAACAATGAACGATAGAATTGGAGCAATACCCAGTTGAAAGTGTTACAGCCACATGATATCAGACCAGAGGATGATAATTCTTAATAAAGGTTTTGATACTTTTACAGAGGAAAAAATTAAGGCGTCTGACTCAGTCATATGTCAGAAGTCACTGTTAATGATGTTGTTACGGTCAGAAATAAACCCTTTTGTAAAGCCAACAAAAATCACAAAGATTCTATAAAATTTAACAATTTTTTTTTACAAATTAAAAAAATAACATATTTACAGGTAAATCTTACAACGACAAAGTCCGATGAAGGTGCCTGTAAGTAGCAATTCCGGAACGCTGAAGTCCGTATTACGTCCACTGTTTATAACAGGAATAATGTGTCCAGTGTATAATTTCACCGTTCAATAAATCCAATTCAAGCAGTCGGTAAATACAATAAATCCCCAGTGTATACGTAGAAAAGTTATGTAATGCAGTGCTACCGAGATACCAGAGTCCATACTTTATATACATAGTTAAAGCATAGCATAGTAATTTCTAAATTTTTGCCTGTAAGCTTTGGGTACCAATTCATAAGCTTTCAAAATGGCATCTTTCACCTTAGTACAGTCAAAACTATCGGCTACATTAAGTGCTGAATAAACTTCAGCGGCCTTACCAATGAGTACACTTTGTAACATTATAGACCAAACCTTATGAGGCCATTTTAAATTTTCAGCAACTTTCTCAAATTGTGGAAAAAATTTCAACAGATTTCTCAATAAATTTTGGTACAATATGCAATTCTGACTTTCTGATTTTTGGACTGATGCCTGTTTCATATTCAACTCATGTTCTAATGTAGTTTTCTCTAACTCCAATTGTCTATCTTTTTCAATTTTCTCTAATTCCATTTGTCTTTCTCTTTCTCTCTCCTTTCTTTCTTTTTCAAGTTTCTCTATAGCTAACTCCATTTATTTTTTTCTCTTTCAAGTTTCTCTAATTCTAATTGTATTTCTCTTTCCCTTTCTTCTCTTTCTATCTCTTTCATTTTTAATCGAAATTCCAATTCTAATTTTCGTAACTCTATCCTCCTTTATTCTTCCTCTTCCTCCGAGAAGTCGTTTGTTTCAAAATATATTTCCTCAACTAACCTTTTAGCTACCAAACTTTTAATTTCAACTTTTTTCATTTGAGACTTAAAAGACAGCCCAAAATGATGGCCTAATGCTAATAAATCATTTTTCTAAGAGATTCAAAAGTTTCCAGGTCTGGCGAACTAAAAAATCTTCAACCTAAAATAACATAATGAATTCTATTTTTTGTTGGCTTTACGTTCTAATAAAGCAAATCTGCCAAAACTTTACACAGTACAAATGGCAAATGAATTCTATCCCGGACGAGCCCCCAAATTTATGTTACGGTCAGAAATAAACCCTTGTGTAAAGCCAACAAAAATCACAAAGATTCTATAAAATTTAACAATTTATTTACAAATTAACAAAAATAACATATTTACAGATAAAGTTTACAACTACAAAGTCCAATGAAGGAGTATGTAAGTAGAAATTCCGGAACGTTAAAAGTCCGTATTACGTCCACTGTTTATAACATGAATAAAATGTCCAGTGTATAATTTCACAGTTCAATAAATCCAATTCAAGCAGTCGGTAAACACAATAAATCCTCAGTATATACGTAGAAATGTAGTGTAATTCAGTGCTACCGAAATGCCAAAGTCCATGTCTTATATACATTTCATAGTTTCTAGATATTTCTAGTTTCTACAATGTTCAAGTAATTTCCAATATGGAAACATCTAGATTCAAAAGAACTTTCAAGAACATTCACAAATCATTATGTAAGTAAACAAGTTATATAACATACAATTACACAACTTTCTAGTTCCTAATAGAACATTCAATAATATAAATAAACAAAAAAATATATGACCCTCATAACAACAACAATATATATATATATATATATATATATATATATATATATATATATATATATATATATATATATATATATATATATATATATATATATATATATATATATATATATATATATATATATATATATATATATATATATATATATATATATATATATGACCCTTATAACAATGTAATACATGTAATTATAAAAAATGCACATAAGAATCTACGCAAGCTAGAAACAAACGTAGTGTGAAGTCCGGGCACTACATTGAAACGCTTATGATTTCATAACGTCTCATTTTTAATCAACCATGACGGCCATGGTTACATAATGGATGCTTTAATTGTAATGTAACATTAAAATGTATCAGAGATTCAATACGATAATCAGAACACCTGTTCTAGTGTTGAGTTTCGAATCATTCATGTGGAGAAATCTGGTTATTGCCCAAGAGCACAATGTAAAGATCTGAAGATATATATCGGAAAGTATCATAATTTACTGACTGTAATTTGTAGACAAAAATGACCGTCTATAATATGTAGTGATCAGCCAGAGTCATTGAGGGTGTGGCTCGTGTTATTATACCTTTTCCTGGTATTATCTGGAGATGGCACTTTCTACACCCTATTGGTTAACATTCAATTATATATACAATGCTGAGTTACATATGTAAGGGCATTCATGACAGCCATTCAGGTGACGTTTATACCTCTGAATGTCCGGGGTCTATGAATGCACGCACATGGTACATTGTTTTCAGTGGCATAGTACCTTGACACTCATTAATTCGTATTCTGCATTAATGTCACACTTATTCTTATGGAACTCGTAGAAATATGCCCCGCGGATGATTTGATTTAACGAGTCCGTTCTCGGTACGAGTTTTAATGCATGCCGATGGATTGTAATCGTTAAAATAGTCGGCGTCTTCAAAACATTAATAATATTGAAAATTATCAACAAATTATAAAATCAGCTTCGTTTAACCGAAATGTATCTACCCAACATTAATATATCGCAATTAATTCCCAAAATATCTGATTACGACATTTCAAAACGTTAAAATAGTGGGGTTTTTTTTTAATTTCCCCCCAAATTGAACCAAACCAAGCGGTGAATTTTTCTACAATTCTCTGAAAATTATTTTTATTTAGCATTTCATCACTGACGAAGAAAATGATCAATTTTCTGAATTTGAACAATTTATATCAGAAATATATCCACCAGAGCTCAAATTGAATAAAGCTAATACTTGAGATAAATCTACACCTTTCTTAGATTTGAACATCAAAATTATCAACCACCTAATATATACTAATATTTATGATAAACGTGAGGATTTTGGATTTCCTATTGTAAATTTTCATTACTTGGATGGCGATATCCCTCGACTCCCATCATATGGTATCTATATATCTGAATTAGTTCGATTTGTCATAGGCTGCACCTATGTTTTGGACTTTCATAAACGAAATTTACAAATTACTACTGAACTTTTAACTCAGGGTTACAGATATCACAAGCTAAGAAAAACATTCGGCAAATTCTTCAGATCTTATTCAGAACTTCTATCTAAATTTTGAAATATTTCTTTTCAACACTGTATCCAATGGAATTACCCATCCTAATTGTTACGGTGAACTCGTATATAAACTAAGGAAAGTGAAATGCTCCGATATCTTTATTTTATCATGTAATAAAATAGTCAAACGTCTTCTAAATAGACAATATGACATTGAGATCACCAAAAAGACTATATGTCTTGTATCTGGCCCCTCTACAGCTTTATGCAGACTTTTACTTGAACGTTGCACGCTGACTAACAGGGCAGTGGGGACTATATGACGGGCTTTGTCCAAACCTCTTTCAGAGGAGACATGTTCCTGAACCTCGTCCCCTCTGACTGTTAGTCGGGACTCCTACAGATCTAGGGTCTTAGCTCGCTTTCAGACTGGCAGAGCACGGTTTATCATGTTGATGTCGCATATATTTTTATATCATTATGTGTTTTACGATACCTTACGTGTTTATATTTTTATGACCTCTCATTATGCGATACCCGTTGACCCTTGTTCTTTACATGGAGGATTATTTATAAATTTTTAAATGTACGTCCTTTGATTGTTCCGATGTTACGGTGAGTGGAAAGGTGGGCCCGTAAACCGGTTAACCACACCATTTTGTTTGGCTTTTGTCAAATTAAATGACCGTCCTAAGTCGGTATCGTAATTGCACTACTATCAAATATTTTTGTAATGTGTTATATGTGCTAGTATATTATTTATATTCATGTATTGTATAGCTCCATTGTGACTTCTACCACATAACTGAGCCAGTAACTCCTATTTTTTCTTTCCTATTGTAGTTTTTGAGATATTTTTTACCCAGAACGGCCTCGTTTAGTGTAATTATAAGTTTTCCCTGATGTTATATGGCAATTACACTTTATACAAAGTGTTGGTTCAAATTCTTTTATTTATACAGTGCTGAGTTACATTTCTTTCTTCTGCATATTAAGGCATTCACGGCGGATGTGGCTAGCTATTCAGGAGACGCTTACTCCTCACAGGCACCTGATCTCCCCTCTGAGTTTTAGGGGTCCGTGAATGTCCGCTATGATACATTTTTATTAGTTCCATAGTCACATGACTCCAGTTACCATCATATTCTGTATTGTGAAATCCATGTACCTTTAAAATGTTAGTTTGTCAGATTATAAAAGGATACTCCTGATAATAGATAGGAATGATCAAGTTATGCCTAGAGCACCTTAAGTTTTTATTAGTCATTGTGTGTTATCACGTTTTCACATGTATTCTAGTATTTTCAAATTCTAATATGTTAAGATATTCTGAAGTGTCATGTCTATTTATTTTGCGGCATACATGGATTTTACATAGGTGTCTATTTATGTCGTTCTGATCACATGATAAAGGCCTATAGGCCCAAACCTTGATTATTCAGTATAATAATACAATTACAATACGTGATAAGTTATTATCAAATTTCCTATTTCTAGAACGAGACTCAATGTATTCCAACGTAAAATACGTCACCATCAATTCTAGTAGAATATGTGCTAAATACAATTTCAAGAATAGAGATAACAACTTATCAAAAAGGAAAGTAAATAAACAAACAAATTTCAAACATATGACGTATATAATTCTCCTTTATTGTAGATGCTAAATTAATTGTTACAGATGGACATACGATGGACAAGAAAGCGACATTCTACGTGCGATACTTCAGGCGCTACAACATCTCATGAATACAGACGAACGGACATTCTACGACATACACAAGGTAATGGGGTTTTTGTTATTATTCGTAGTTGTTGCCTCAAGGTACAAATAATGGATAGTGAAAACAATGTGTAATACAGATCAACATAAGGATCTTGCTGTATGACTGAAGTAACGTGCTGAAAGTTAAATGCAGTTGAATTCTCAGAAACAAGGATGCATTTTCAGAGTTGCACAACGAAATACATCTGCCTGTGTATTTCTTGAAACCACAAAGTCAGATATTATCTATAAACGATTTTATTTTATTTAAGGCTAAAGCAAGTTACAGGACAATAAGTACGTAATAATAATTAATTTAGTAACTTAACAAAATATAAAAAAAAAAGGAAGAAAAAAAAAAAAAGAAAAGAAAAGAAACTATATAAATGTACAAATGGTAAATGAATAAATAGTTTAATAAATAAATAAATAATTATTGCTGTTATAAATACATGTAGAAAGACATAAAATTTGTATGACAATGACACAGTAATTTAAAACAAAACTTAAACAATAAGTGAACAAAATACACTCAAACACAAAAGAAATTAGAAATGCACCACAATTCAATAATAAAAATTGTCATTCAAATATATGTATTTCAAATAAATTGAAACATTAAAAAACAGTTATAACAGTAAAATATTACACAATTTCTCTACTTTGACATAACAAGAACTGTTTAACAATTTCTTTAAACATATGCTTATTAGTCATAGTTTTGATTGATACCGGGAGTGCATTCCAACCTTTGATAGCATTGTAGTAAAATATAAATGTACATGTATTTGATCTTGTATTGAGAAGTTTATAGGTTTTGGCATTGGATGATCTAGTTGAGTATCTGCTGCTTTCAGATATCAATATTGAAATTTTTGTTTCAAATACTCTGGACAAGAATCATTAGAAATATTAAAACATGGTTTAATCTTAATTGCCTTATAATTTGATTGACATTTAACATATTTACTACTTTTAAGATGGATGCATTGATTCTATCTCTTGAAACCAATTTCAAAATGTATCTGAACAAATTGCTACTTTTTGTAATTTTGTACCGTACATGTACACTCCACCACCTTTTCTATCCTGATCTTTACCTATAACGTTGTAGCCTTCTGTTATTACTTCATTGTCGGTTACTTTATTATCGAGCTGTTACTGCCTAATTCCTATTAATGCAGCTTTTAATCTCTCAGCCAACAGTCTTACTTCAGAAATTTTCGGTAGCAGGGATCAAGTATTAAGATGTAAAATGCATACCTTTTCGTTAAAGCATTCAGATTTCCTACTATCGGCTTCTGATGGAAGTTCATTGTTTTTGTAGTTTTCATATCTACTCTCTACAATAACATCTATACTATTGGTGAAGTTATATTGCAAGTCTTTGATTGAACATTTGCGACATAGAAATGTAATTAGGGGTTACCATGCGAGTGTTTTACAAAAACTAAACGCTAACGCCTCGGAGTGAAACTCGATTTCTGACAGGGTATTCGCCGATACAATATCAGTTTTTGTAAAACACAAGCATGGTAACCCCATTCTAATGCATTTCACAAAAATAGTTACAACTAGAGGCACAGATTTATGGTTTTCTAAACCAAGTAGCTAATCACAGTCATATCCAAAACTGTAGGATATCGTGACGTCACAAATCAGATACTGCAGGGTATCGTGACGTCATATCAAAAACTGCAGGGGTATCGTGAATACCCTTGCAGTTTTTAAATCGGACAGCCAATGAGATCGCGTGTTACAAAAAAAGATGCATTAGAATAGATATTCCCTGCTGCTCACGTTGCAAATATTGTTCATATGCGTCATTTATTATAAAGCCGGAGCACTTTATGTGTGTCCACATATAACAACTGTCACATGAAACAGCTTTCCTACGTGATACAACTCCTATTTCACATTCCGAACGGGGGTTTCCACCCTCCTTTTCATGTGAGATACACCTGGGCCAGGATTAACATGGATATCACCGCACATAATGAGATAGATGGTCAGTATGCTGCCCTGTGTAATTGTGACAATCGGGTTGAGTGTTAATGTGAGGTCTGTCTTAAAGAGAGGACTTTGAAAGTGAAAGTAGAACGAAATTCGTAGAACAATTTGAATTAACGTTTATTACACCACATAAACAGTATTTATCAGATCTCCATTGCATATGAGTATTCTCTCCTGTCTGTCCTGTAGTAATATGATTTTAACAGGATAAAAACCAAAAAAAGAAAAAAAAATGCCCAAAGAATTCCATGATGCTTACTCGCTATCTTTCCTTCCAGTTTTCCCGGTTATTATTATTTTAGATTAAGGAAGACAACTCTTTCCTACTGATTTTCGTACTTACCTGGACGGAATGACTGGATCTCGTGGAATATCATTGTGTCAATCTTAAATCCGGACAGGGAGGGATAATTTATAAATTGTTATTTTAGATCAAGGAAGACAACTCGTTCTTGAGGATATTTGCATTTACCCGGGCGGAATGGCTGGACGTCATGGAATTACATATCCAGGAAGGAAAGGTCCAGGTAAAACCCCATATTATCCTATACCTAATATCAATGTCAAGGCTGGTGTAGGTCGCAAAGCACAGTTCAATCAACAATATCATATTCATTTCATCATGTTCAAGATTTATGGAAGACACTATTCAAAGAAAAAGTTGAAGATAAATGAAATATTTTATACTGTTTCACGTGTACAGAACCAAATTTTAGATTCATGCAACTGCATCATTCGAAATAGAAAAGAACTTTTGTCATCGTCTCTTTCACTTCATACCGCATTAGGTAAATAGATTATATAATATCTTCATATCATAGTTTATTTTGATATGCGATATTTCCATCATCTTTTACTCTTTCAGGTAGATGCTTTCTCCACTGGCCTCATCCCCCTTATAGTGCCGTTTGCAATCATACTTAACTGTGTAAGTGAATGTTACATAAGAGCACATGTGTAGGTGGGATAAATTGAAAAGTCTTGTGGATGATTATCTGGAGATACTTCTTAATCAAGTATAGGTCTTAAAACCATATGACGTCTTAATCAAGAAAATCCTAGGAATGTACATAAAGGAGTGTGATAAAATATCTTCATTTATGATATACAATAATAAAGTATCCAGTGAAAATGGGAATGGGAAAAATTGTTGAAAATGTATTTTGTTTAAAGACGGGATTATTCCTACCCCCAGATTTTTTCCTTTTCTTTAGTCCTGTTAAGCATTCTATACCAAAAGTAAAGGAGCTGGGGAATATACGAAAGTGGCTCATCCATGAAGGACAATCAGTCAGTAGTCCTGCCAAAACGTTGAACCATTACTCCATGTCGCTTTAAAAGCAAGCATTTTTTAGCAAAAGAGAAAGTTTAAATAATTTTCATGCATAGTTTGTTTTATGTTTTTTGATTGTAAACATTTTTGCTTGTAGGTATTTTTCTGGGTACCTTTCTCCGACAACGGTTTCAACAAAAGACGAATAAAAGATCTGCGTGAAGCTTTGGACGTCGAAGTGAAGGTCAAGCACATCAATTGAAGAATTCAATTACCGGTAAACATTAATGGATGAATGAAACACTTTTGGAAGAAATCCTTCTTTGAATTTTCCTCAAAGTCCCCGTCTTTGAAGGTGGAGATTCTTTAGTCAATTGTGATGAACTATGATAAATGGGACCATAACATACATTGATGTTATTTTGTAAAAAATATTAGGATGCTTTTAAAAGAATACCTTCGATGACGTAACCTTAATGATTGTTGTGAACGGCGAAGTTGGGATAACATTTTATATGTGTGTCAGTATAATTAAATCTGTGATTGTTTTCCCACAGGAGTTTCTACTATTGTGTTTTCGTCATTCATTTCAATGTGTAATTTTACTACTGTATTCTTATTTATATTTTAATTATTATAAATTTATGTTGAAACTTTATGATTTGTATTATTTTCCTATATAATACTGTCTCGTTCCTATTATATATAGTTTTTGCTACAAGAATGTTCCATGTTTTACTTTTAAATCTTCTATTAGATGTTGTATGACACACACACACACACACACACACACACATATATCTTTATATATATATATATATATATATATATATATATCTGTGTGTGTATATATATGTGTGTGTGTGTATATATATGTGTGTGTATGTGTGTGTGTGTGTATGTATATCATATATATAATCATGAATTTTAAGCAAAGTATTATTTCTTTTTTTATTTAATTATTCATTTTTTTGGTCGTTGTTGTTTTGTTTTGTTTTGTTTTTAATTATTATTATGATTTTTTTTATCGTTTTTATAATAAGTTTTCCATTTAATAATTATTTCTTGAATACATGAAAAATGTAGTTGAAATTGAATTAAGGCCATTAAACAATTGTAGACTTTTTCACCTTTTTGTCCGTTTTCCCTAACTCAAGTCGTCACTGAATAATTGCAAGGAAGTAAAAACACTGATGGCCATTGTGCAAAACTTTGTATAAAGATCCCTGTTACTTTTGCTTCTGTGTAATCACCATTGACACAAGGAGGATAAAGAAAATCTTTTAGGATCTGTTTCTTTAGAATATCAACTAGGCTTAATTTTATGTAATAACCAAAAAAAGACATACATTTTTCCATATACATTTGCCTTAATTTTCTGTTTGACGTTATTATTATTGTTTAGAGGGGAGGCGGGATTCACATTACAGAAATATAATGCAAATCTGCACTGTTATGCTTCGTTTCCCCGTTTTGCCAATTACATCATCATAAATTGGAGAAAGTCAATTGTATGAATGCAATGATGCAATACTGGTATATTATGTGAATAAAAGGTAATGTAAAAGATATCTGACTTAGCTGTAGGGAAAAAATCAGCAAGGAGATGTACAATAAAATTTGGTACTGAATTGGTGTGGTTAACCGGTGTATGGGCCCACATTCCCACTTATCACAAATGCTGGATAGTCATAAAGACCCATTTAAAGATTTGAAAATAAACATATAGAGAAAAGGAATCAACGAGTATATCAGGTTGACAGGTCATGAAATATTTAAACACTAATAGTAATGTAGAGTAAGATTATGATATTTAAAATATGGACAGCGACATCAACATGGAGTAATTGTGCTCTGCTTAGTTAAACTACAAACATGTTTAGAAAGCAATGATTGAAAGAGAAAACAGAAGACATATAAATGTTTCGATTCGGATATATTGCTTCATGTTTAAATAAACGCATTGCCTTTGGAGGTATTTGGATGATATTTATATATTAGATATGTATTTGATTTTTAAATATCTGTGTATAAATTATTTTGAGGAAAATGAAAAAAAAGAAACTGAATTCAAGAGTGTTTCCAAGAGAGATATAGAGAAGGCGATATGTAAATCAGATTTCAATTTCAAAAACACGTATGAAATTAATTCATTCTCACTAATACAAACGAACCAAAATGTATTCTTTGTTATTCCTTTCAAAACTGTAAATTGAATAAGCATCTGTTATCAAAATGTTCAGAGCTAGTGGTATATACCCGTTTGATAGCACAGTAATAACAGTTACAACCAACGCCCAGGTATTACATACACTGAAATCATTCCAGAGGAACAAGAAATTATTGATTGGCTATTCGTTCCACATACGGAGAGGGACTTTAATTCCACTCATATCCAGCGCGACTATCTCTGAGTGGTATTTTCATTTTCTCTTTCGTTCACACATCGTAAAAATAATCCCAAAATTCCTTTGGTGTTTAACCCCATCCTCCTTCTAGCAATTTCTGACAGCCATCTCGCTATGATCTCTTCGGCCTAATTTTAAGCACATGATTTCTGCCATTTCTACTGCCTAAGTCCACATTCCCACGTTTCTGTAAATAACTAAATGAGAATTATTGCAGTTATGAGCCGATTTTCGTAATGGTTACCTTTTGCAAGTGAACTATAGTATAGAATTTGTTGTCATTTTTTCCATTGGATTTTGGAAAACCTATCCTGAACTTTTTATTTCATAATTTTGTTTTCCTATTTTTACTGGGCATCCGGTAACGTTACGAAATAAACTTTAAATGCAACATATATGCTAAATAATACTGTCAATTATGACATTGACATTTGACCACGAAATGTATTGGTGTCTTCCTTTTCACTTTCTTAAAAACTTGTACAGTCCACCTCACATAAAGACGAAGTCACTATTGCTCATGAAGAAAGGAAAGTTACAAACTCAGCCGTATTACAGACTTCACTACAGAAATGTTTCAATTATCTGATGTAGCGTGTGCACTTAATATGAAACCGCTTGGCAGGGTATGTTCACTCCTTCGTGGCAGCTGATCCCACTCCTCCTTGGCAGCTGATCCCACCTCTGACAAGACACTGGTTTGACAATTTTATTTCCTGCCTGCTACAAATCAAATGTGTAATAATGAAAACAATCTCTGAGAAAGTGGCAAGTTTAAAAACCTCCCCACTCCGAGAAACCCCAGCCACCCTCCCCTAACATATCTCCTTCTTTCCAAGTCAATGGCACTAAATACAATTTATTTTTACCATTTGTTCTTTCGTACCGATTCCTTTTACTCTATATTTCGTATTATATGTATTCTAATTTTAGCATTTCCGATGATTTTCCCAGTCTATCAGTACAGTTTGATTCTAAAGTGACAAGTGGATATCGGCAATAGCATTTAACTCTGTGATATAACAAAGAGCAGTTGATGGAATCGTGAATAATAATTCACATTTTGCACCAAAGCATATATACAAATACTCACTTTTATCTAAATATAAATTGCCAAAGTTCAAAATGTATGAGTTTGTTATCGTCTTCATTTATCTATTTCCCGTCGTTGAATTTATTATAACGTCATGTCATACGCACATTGATTTTGAGGGACAACCTAGTACTGCAACGAAAATGGTAGTAGATGACAATTGATTTATTTAAATCAAAGAAACATAACATATATTTGCCAGTGATTTTCAAGTGATCTGCAAGTGATATGAATTCGGAATTCCAAAATCGACTGTGTTGGTAGATTTGCTGAAAAATTCATTACAATCAGAGTTACTGGGATATCCTTTACTATAACAGCCAGCGATATCCCAGATTTCCCTCAAATTCAGGTTCAAGGAGTTTATAAAATTCGAAAAATAACGGTCAAGATTTATATCTCAAAGTAGACGTGGTATGATAATCGTATTTTGCGGCAGGAAATTCGTGCAAATGGCAGATTAATATCGACATGAACCATCATCACCAATGTTAGACACTCAACTTAGGCAATTTATAAAAAAAATTCATACTCTTTACATGAACTATATCGAATTAATAATATATTTCATCATTTTCAAAAGATTGCATCGCAAAAAAGATCTAATCGACTGCTGAATCAAAACATAAAACTACCTGTCACCTGACTATCAGTATGTGTAACATCCCTTGAAACAGATGGGATAAGGGGAACGCAACACATTTAAAATTATTTATAATGATCAGATGTCATTTCATAATTAATTATACAGCAGGGGTCGTATCAAATTTAAATACATGTAGAACAGTTCTCTAGATGGCTGCGCTAATTATCAATAAAACACCTTCTCCCTTTTTTGTACAGTCATGAATTCATGCTTGGTAATAATTATGCAGTCGTTGCACCATATATATGTCGATGAAGATTCCATACAATGCAAGAGGGGCGTGTTCCTTTCATTATCATTGACTATTATTTAAAATCACTGTTACTTCACAATGGTGAATATAACTATAAGAGGACTGTTCCAGTCCCCCATGCAAGTTCTGCTGAGACCCTTTATGTGGTTACAAAGTTCGGGGCATCCATTGCCATCAACAAGTGAAAGTACCATTATCTCTTACTATCAGTGTGATAAGTCGGTTGAGTACAAAGTCGAAACAATCGCGTGTGTAAGCACGTGCGTACATGCCCTCTCTTCGTCGCTACCAACACCTACTTTACCTTTATACCCTTCCCACATTATCTTTTATCATTAATGTGGTCATCACATGGAGGAGAGTTGACAAGGCAAGATGAGAATTTGGATTAACAGAGTATCATTAGATAATATTTCTAAAATTTCTAAATGAGCTAAATCGATATCGTAAATAAAAATAAACACTATGATTTTTACTAGCTTGTATATTCATTGTTAGATACATGGTCTTCCTTTCTATAGACCCGGAAACAGATGTTAATTTCTTACTACTGGTATTTTACACACACACATATCCTCACACGCAATCGCACTTACACATATTCGCACATAAAAACAATAGAAATATATTTCAAATAATAAAAAAAAAACAAAAACAAAGAAAGAAAGAAAAAGAAAAGAAAAAAGATAAAGGCACAAAACACCAGAGTCGTCGTTCAATGCAAAAGAAAACTGAAAACATCTGACAAAGCTGAATGTCTACAAGAAAATTACCAAAAGTACCAGATTGTGCTGCGGTTACGATTCCGACTTAGGACGGTGAATTAAAGTGACAAACGTCACTCATTTGGTGTGGTTAACAGGTTTACGGGCACCCACCTTCTCACTCACCTTAAAAGCAGCACAATCTAAGGGCACACATTTAAAAATTCATAAATAACCCTCCATATAGAGAACAAGAACCAACAGGCTTCTCAAGCAGAGAGGTCATAAAAATTACACACGAAAAGTTTATAGAATGATATGTTGCTATCAAAAATATATAAGGCGACATCAACATATGTAAACCGTGCTCTGTCCTTGCAATAACAATTTGACTACCCGGCTCCAAATGATATATTGTACATGTATATGAAAATGTATCTCCTGCACAAATAGGGTCTAAATAAGCCATTCTCTGTTTGAGAAATCTATATATGACTGTCATAGATATTGGAAGTTAGGCAAGGTCAAATATTATAACTGTTCTACCCAAATGAAAGCATTTAATATTATGTGTTATAAGAGAGAGGTATGCCAAATTGTGATTCTTGCAAGTGCTTCGTATTCACAAGAAAAGACACTAAAATTTTCTTAGAATTTTTACCACTTTCTTTCTTTTCTTTCATATTACGGTTCTATGGAATAGTTGTCTGCCCCTGGGAGGGAAGGGATATTACAACATGACCTCATTCGATCTTACGTTTCATTATGAATTGAAGAAGAAAATTTTACCTTTTTTCACAAGCCTGTGTAATATCTGTCGGCCCTTTGGCGGAATAAGGTGCTCCCGCGGCGTCTTCAATCGAAGATCATTGGTATTGTTCAATTTCATGTGACCCATGTCAATGTCACTTTTAACTTTTATGATGATGTTGTGTCTGGGCTGTATCTTTCATACCGTACATCGTATAAATTTTATATTTTGATGTCGATAATGGTGCAAATCATCATAGTCGGAGAGAGGAACATATATTATTATTTTTATTTATTTATTATATTTTATTATTTTTTTTCTTTTGTTCTGATTTGCTGAGAAATGTTATTAGACATACAGTCACAATTAAAAATCAACAAGGAAATTGCTTTGTATAGAATTCTATGCAGGTATTTCTTTAACACATTTTTAGGTGGGGCATCCAACCCTTCTTCCAAGGTGGGACAATTAAGCTGTTTATTTTTCGAAATTGAAGGGTCTGCCCTTTACATCATCCTATATCCTGTATTTTGAAGTGAACTTTTGATATCTCATATGACTGACCTTCTGTAATCGAACACGTGACAAGATAACATCGAGCAATAAGGAAGTATTAATGTCGAGGGAACAACACAAGATGCGAATGTAGGAGAATGTTTTCACGACTACACACATAGGTAAATTACTCTATTTGATATTTGACTATCATAAAATCCAGGTAATTTTATGTTGATTTTATCTATTCTGTCTAAGACCATGGAAAAGAAAGGTGAATCCCCCTTTCTCGTTTCTGAATTGGTCATTTCAATTAAATTTAAGTCTTTGTAGCATTGTAGTGGTATAGACATGGTAACCAGACTATACTGAAAAATGATGGTACTAGCTACTCTGTATGTGTTAATCAGCTGTATTAAGAAAAAAAAAAATAGAGTTACAGACCAATCTTTCTTGGATTTACTAGCCCGGTTAAATAATTAAACCTTTAAATAATTATAATAATAATATAATGATAAAAATAAAAATTCACATATCATGACTATTTGTAATTTTAATATTCAAATTTATTCTAAAAGAAAACAAATAAAACAAATCACAGCAAATCTTTAAATTTCAGATATAAATGTCAGACATGGTACTAAAAAGGAAAAGATGGCAACTTCTTATGATTAATTATAATTACAATTAATGCATAGTAATAAAAATTATTTCGAAAAGTATGGACCCCATTTCTGACATCCACACTCACATTTTGTGTAAAGCTCTACACTCTGCTTTCTCTACTTTCTGCTCAGATATTGCTTGTAACTGTGTTATTTTAATTTCAATTTTACAGCTAACGAAAAATGGCAGAGAATCACCTTTTCCAGAGAGCTGCATCATGTGACAGTGAGTTCTGTGAAAACTCAGCACAATACCAATGTCTGAACTGTGAAGACGCTTTGTGTAATACTTGCAAGGAGAAACACGGCAAAAGAAAGAAGAAGCACAAGATTGTGCGCTACTCAGAAAGAAAGAAAATAGAGTGCGTGATACATAATAAAAATATTATTTACTGGTGTACGACATGCGGAGAAACGTGCTGTGCAGTTTGCGCCATAACAGACCACAAAGTGCATGACATAGACGTCATTGAACAGGCGATCGGTACAAAGAAAGACGATGTCAGGAAAAACTTACAAGGACCTTTTCAAGAATGCTTGACACAGTGGAAAAATCTCCTGCACGAGGCAAAACAGCTGACGACTGAATATACAGACAACATCGAGAAAATTGACCGGGAGTTAGTATCACATGCCGCTCGTATCCATGACGCTGTAGACAAGAACCTGGCAGAAGTTCGGAATAAGCTTCTTAAAACCAGCAAACAGAAAAAGTTCTTACTTCAAAAACAAGAAGAAATAATAAATGACAAATATGAGGAATTCACAAAAAACATAGAACAACTAGAAGAACTTCTTCAAGATAGTGACATCACTCTATTAGAACACACGCTTGATAGCGAAGAGATGGCAGCTTTTCCAGTCCTCAATCGACACTCACCTCCCATTTACACACCTGGCCATATTGATGATCAAACGATACTGACATTGATTGGGGACTTTAGCAAAACAGCACAACAGCTGACACAGGGTAATGGTACATCTACAGTAGATACTCTACAAAAGCTGACACAGGGTAATGGTACATCTACAGTAGATACTCTACAAAAGCTGACACAGGGTAATGGTACATCTACCGTAGATACTCTACAACAGCTGACACGGGGTAATGGTACATCTACAGTAGATACTCTACAACAGCTGACACAGGGTAATGGTACATCTACAGTAGATACTCTACAAAGGCTGACACAGGGTAATGGTACATCTACCGTAGATACTCTACAAAAGCTGACACAGGGTAATGGTATATCTAGCGTAGATACTCTACAAAAGCTGACACAGGGTAATGGTACATCTACAGTAGATACTCTACAACAGCTGACACAGGGTAATGGTACATCTACAGTAGATACTCTACAACAGCTGACACAGGGAAATGGTACATCTACCGTAGATACTCTACAACAGCTGACACAGGGTAATGGTACATCTACAGTAGATACTCTACAAAAGCTGACACAGGGTAATGGTACATCTACCGTAGAAACTCTACAACAGCTGACACAGGGTAATGGTACATCTACCGTAGATACTCTACAAAATCTGACACAGGGTAATGGTATATCTACAGTAGATACTCTACATAAACTGACACAGGGTAATGGTACATCTACCGTAGATACTCTACAACAGCTGACACAGGGTAATGGTACATCTACAATAGATACTCTACAAAAGCTGACACAGGGTAATGGTACATCTACCGTAGATACTCTACAACAGCTGACACAGGGTAATGGTACATCTACAGTAGATAGTCTACAAAAGCTGACACAGGGTAATGGTACATCTACCGTAGATACTCTACAACAGCTGACACAGGGTAATGGTATATCTACCGTAGATACTCTACAAAAGCTGACACAGGGTAATGGTACATCTACAGTAGATACTCTACAACAGCTGACACAGGGTAATGGTACATCTACAGTAGATACTCTACAACAGCTGACACAGGGTAATGGTACATCTACAGTAGATACTCTACAAAAGCTGACACAGGGTAATGGTACATCTACAGTAGATACTCTACAAAAGCTGACACAGGGTAATGGTACATCTACCGTAGATACTCTACAAAAGCTGACACAGGGTAATGGTACATCTACCGTAGATACTCTACAAAAGCTGACACGGGGTACTGGTACATCTACAGTAGATTCTCTACAAAAGCTGACATAAGGTATTCGTACATCTACCGTACATACTCTACAAAAGCTGACACAGGGTAATGGTACATCTACCGTAGATACTCTACAACAGCTGACACAGGGTAATGGTACATCTACAGTAGATAGTCTACAAAAGCTGACACAGGGTAATGGTACATCTACCGTAGATACTCTACAACAGCTGACACAGGGTAATGGTACATCTACCGTAGATACTCTACAAAAGCTGACACAGGGTAATGGTACATCTACCGTAGATACTCTACAACAGCTGACACAGGGTAATGGTACATCTACAGTAGATACTCTACAACAGCTGACACAGGGTAATGGTACATCTACAGTAGATACTCTACAAAAGCTGACACGGGGTAATGGTACATCTACCGTAGATACTCTACAAAGGCTGACACAGGGTAATGGTACATCTACCGTATATACTCTACAAAAGCTGACACAGGGTAATGGTACATCTACAGTAGATACTCTACAACAGCTGACACAGGGTAATGGTACATCTACCGTAGATACTCTTCAAAAGCTGACACAGGGTAATGGTACATCTACAGTAGATACTCTACCACAGCTGACACAGGGTAATGGTACATCTAGCGTAGATACTCTACAACAGCTGACACGGGGTAATGGTACATCTACCGTAGATACTCTACAAAAGCTTACACGGGGTAATGGTACATCTACAGTAGATACTCTACAAAAGCTGACATAAGGTATTGGTACATCTACCGTAGATACTCTACAAAAGCTGACACAGGGTAATGGTACATCTACAGTATATACTCTACAACAGCTGACACAGGGTAATGGTACATCTACTGTAGATACTCTACAACAGCTGACACAGGGTAATGGTACATCTACCGTAGATACTCTACAAAAGCTGACACAGGGTAATGGTACATCTACCGTAGATACTCTACAAAAACTGACACGGGGTAATGGTACATCTACCGTAGATTCTCTACAAAGGCTGACACAGGGTAATGGTACATCTACCGTATATACTCTACAAAAGCTGACACAGGGTAATGGTACATCTACCGTAGATACTCTACAAAGGCTGACACAGGGTAATGGTACATCTACAGTAGATACTCTACAACAGCTGACACAGGGTAATGGTACATCTACCGTAGATACTCTACAACAGCTGACACAGGGTAATGGTACATCTACCGTAGATACTCTACAACAGCTGACACAGGGTAATGGTACATCTACAGTAGATACTCTACAACAGCTAACACAGGGTAATGGTACATCTACCGTAGATACTCTACAACAGCTGACACAGGGTAATGGTACATCTACAGTAGATACTCTACAACAGCTAACACAGGGTAATGGTACATCTACAGTAGATACTCTACAAAAGCTGACACAGGGTAATGGTACATCTACCGTAGATACTCTACAACAGCTGACACAGGGTAATGGTACATCTACAGTAGATACTCTACAAAAGCTGACACAGGGTAATGGTACATCTACAGTAGATACTCTACAAAAGCTAACACAGGGTAATGGTACATCTACCGTAGATACTCTACAACAGCTGACACAGGGTAATGGTACATCTACCGTAGATACTCTACAAAAGCTGACACAGGGTAATGGTACATCTACCGTAGATAATCTACAAAAGCTGACACAGGGTAATGGTATATCTACAGTAGATACTCTACAAAAAATGGCACAGGGTAAAATGCATCTACTCTACAAATGTCTCTTTAGTCTCTAGAGACCACACTATTTACGCCAGAAGTAGTATCGTCATTCTGTCCCGAGTATGGTAATCCACACATCGCCTGTACCACGTCATAATGTTGGGCCTGGGTGAAGACTGGTGTTGATCGTGTACAGATGATGCATCTTCAAGGTGCTGTATGTGATACCATCAACACTGTTTTCGTGTTCAGTGACTTCACTGTCGATCCTATGGAAGATGTTCTCTTCACTACTGTTAGGTTTGGCAGTATCAAGTCATCTTCAATGGAAAGGCCGTCATGGGAAATAAAAACCCTATTCCTCACACACTACAAACCACCTGGTATATACTCTCTACATAACAGTGACATAAAGGACGCTGGGATATCGATTACCCTAGCCGGGTTATCCATTACACTGGTAAGGGCGTCCTTATATATGTGCATGATCAAGGTTTGTTTGCCAACCCATATAAAGCCAATGACAATCTGTACGTGTGTGATGACATTTTGGCATTTGATACAGACCACAGACTGCGGTACGAGTTTACAGGATCCGATGCTTTCTTGCTCAACCCGAGTGACGTTAGTACAGATACTAATGGACGATTCCTCGTAACCGATGAAAAAATAACAGTATACACATCCTGGATATGGATGGCACGTCTTTACAGGATATGCATCTTATTGGACTGGAGGCTCTAGTGTACATTAAAATAGACAGCAAAGGATAGTCGTCGATCTGGGAGGAGGGAGGAACAGTGAGAACATTTCAATACTGAAGACTATCTGCGTTGTTAAGGAACAGATGTAATGTACCATGACGTAAATAATCAGATATTAAAAACAAAAAATAAATATCCCATACGACATCGTGAATAGTATGTGGTCAATATGATGATATCTAAAAAGAATATGTGTTTGTAATCTTCTATTTGCTGTTTGTAATCTAGTGTTTGGTCACTTATTTTTGTTTTCTATTGTTTGACCGAATATTTCATCAGGAAGGTTCATTTTTCTTTCTAAATATATTCCATTTATCTTTCTACAAGGATGGAGAGGGTGGTTGTCATTCCTATACGTACATGTATTATCACTTTCAAAAGGATTTTGAAGATGAGCTTAAGAATTCTATTAATGTTTTTAGGTTTTCTTTATCGAACTAAGGACAGAGCTATACATGAGAGCGATATATTTGCTTGTGTATCTTTTAATACTGGAATGTCAAACATAATTTATACACTATTATTTTAAATAAAAGAGAAAACAGAAGACATTTGACAAAGCTGTATGACACAAATCAACAAGGATATGCACACAAAACATGATAATAGTACTATAATAATATAAAGAAGGTAAAAGACAAGATACCAAATAAACTAACTTCATTTAGGATAGCTGCATTGAAGTTAATTTTGAAATAAATGATACACAATCTCTTTAATAAGAAATGAAAGATATGCTAGCTTTCATTTTATTGTTTTTAATAACAGAAGGCCCTCGCTTTGTTTTCACAAAGAATGACGGAATCTATTTGACAAAAGCCAGAGGGTGAATATCTCTCTTATAAGAACTCATTCTCTCGATTGAGACTACTTCACCAAACATGTCCTTAATATCATATGTTACTGTCACCTGCATTAACACAATTGTATCAAAATTATGATTATCAAACCCTCAGTCACTTTATATTCATTAGCGTCAATCAAGTGACATTTGATTATGCTTTCAAGCATTCACATATCCCTCTTCCAAATTATTTAGATGTTGGTTGGTTGGTTAATTGGTGATTTACGTCGCTTTCAACAATATTTCAGTTATATCGCGACATGGAAGCAGAAGGTTACCAACCTCTTAAACATAGTGGCGCAACCCGGGAATCGAACCCGGATCGTCGGCGCCGCAAGTCAAGCGCTTAACCACTACACCAAGCCTGCCCCGAATTATTTAGAATAAAGGAAGAGGTATCTATAGTTGTATCGACATTTGTTTTGTTATTAATCATACATACTAAGCCGGTGTGGCCTAGTGGTTAAGGTGCTCGGCTCGTGATCGAGAGGTCCTGGGTTCGACTCGTCACTTCAAAATTACACTTTTGCTCAAATTGATGATCACAATTTATTGAGCCTCTGAGTTCCCTGCAAGATTCACGTCAGTAGTGTCATCATTCATTTCTGGCAATAAAAATCCATTCGTCGCTTGTACCACGTCACCAGGTCAGGTCTGGGTAAAGACTAATCATTCATCGAATATGATGAAGAATTTCATCACCTCACGGAAATCTCGCCCTCGTCGAATATAATTGATGAACCGTGATGGTAACGTACAGTAGATGACCGAAATTGACTTTCTTTGTAATGACTTTCCCGTCATTCCTCAGGGTAGCATTCTTTTCACTGACAATGGCAATCGTAGAATTCCTTAGTCACAACTGGTAGTTAAGCTACACTTACCGATTTTCATTGAGATGAAATGACTTTTTGTCATGTTTTCATACTTACCTGTAGTGTATGGTATCAGTGAACGTGTGTTATGGAGATATTCAAGGGTGTTTATTCATGTCACATATTCTTTTCTTTCCAAATTCACACCAGGGATTGCTACAATGGTTATGGTTTTGGACAATCGGATTCAGGAACAGAGACTTGACAAAGCGAGTGAATAGTACAGTCTGGACTTTGTGACTTAGGTCCAATTGCGAAATATGTATGACATGCCATGGGAGTCTAGGAACATCGCCATCTAACCAGGTGAAACGAAGCACAAATCATCCCGTATGAATATCGTTTTTTATATTTTAAATCTCTATACCCCAAAAGGTGATTCCTTAATAGCATTCAATAATTTTGTTTTATTTAAGTATATTTCAATGCCACAATTATCAACTGTCACAATATCATGCTACGTGTCGTAAATGTATCGATTATTTGGAAGCAATAAAAGTTTTAAAGAATAAAGAAACAGGAAAGGGGTCATTGGACTGCCAATAATTTGTCGGTCAATCTATGTCAAACTGCACAACTTTAGTTGCCATTTCAGTTAATTATTAGTTCATCTCCCCTTTATAGAGAATGCTTTGTGGAGAATGTGGTGGTGGGCCCCAGAGCCAGTTAAATACACTGAGTTATTGTTTAATTGAACATCCTAAATCGGTTCGGTGCGGCAAGACAAATCGAGCAAAATATTTTTGTGAATCCTTACATACTCTTATTCCAACTTTTCCCCCTCAATCTTCTATTTGCTACGAATGTCCTGTTTTCGTCATGCAACGTATGATACATGTAAGGGATTTGAAAGAAAAGTATTTGTATCACATAATGCAGTGCATGTCCAATATTGTATACAATGAAATGTAACTATTTGAAATATAGAAGTGTGAGATTGAGTCTTATAAAATACAACAATATAGATTTAAATACAATGCATAATAGTTATACAAAGTAGAAAAATTGCCTGAATCCTTTACAGCATAAAAAGGATAACATGTATGTATGCAATCATATAAATATTGCCACTAACGTAAAGAATTTTCCGATGTTAACTTCTGGAAATTTCAAAAATTTCTTACACAAAAAGTTTGTTTCCCAGAGAAAAATGACTCAAGCTTTTACTACATGCCGAAATATCAGTGAACTTTTTTATTTTTAACAGAACCTAAACACAAAACTGCAGCATTTATATGTTCAGACTATTGAAAAAGCTTTTAAATTTATCGTCAAGTTTTAAACGTAATCTAATTGTGAATTAATGAAAATGATAATAGTTTATAATCCCATTCATATATAAAACACTCTATGTAAATAACTTGTGAAAACTGACAAAGAACGGTCTACGCTTAATCAGGTTACAAAACTAATTAATTATGGTTTACGTCCCTCCACGACCTTTTCACATATATGGTGACGGCATCTGCCTGATGCATTACATAAGAATTCAAATCTTTTCAACAGACAAACCAGAAGCAATGAGGGGTCTTTTACTTGCCACGCCTACTGTTATACGGGCAATTTATTACCCTGTCTCTTTCAAAAGACAGAAAACCGATATGACCATGGCGGTATTTGAACCTAGGACCTCTCAGTCATGCGCCGAGCACCTGATCCACTGAATCACACCAAATATTCTGATACATGTATTCATAGCGATACGGGAGTGTGTTATTTGTATGAAACAATTAAAATAAATATTTCTATGCATTATTGGTTAAAAATTGTGACAGTGAAAGGATATATCGCTGCACTTTACAGTATCCACCCATCACTAACTACATCATTTATAATTATAGCACAATTGAGAAGGATTTTGTTTTATGAACTACGGCTCGGGAATCGGGGTCATTCCCTATTATTATTATTATTATTATTATTATTATTATTATTATTATTATTATTATTATTATCATTATTATTATTATTATCATCATCATCATCATCATCATCATCAGCATCATCATCATTTATTTAATTATTCATTTCCTTATTTATTTAGTTATTTATTTCATTTCATATTTTTGTTTATTTCCAAATGATTATTTTGTAATGACTTCTGTTCGACTTTATGATAACAATAGTAAAAGTATCGCATAAGCATATATTTCTATCATCTATCAAGTAAACTTTATTTTTGGAAAAGTCTACAGATCTATCAGTCCTGCGTTACACCACATGATCTCGTACCCCATTTCCTTAATTTTTATTAATCATCTAATATACAATCTTATTACATCTTAATTCAATCATCACCAAAAAGATAATGACGATGAAAAATGCATTCAATGATTTTGTGAAAATAATTGATCAGTCAAGAAAACATATATTTCAAAATAATTTTGCAATTCTAAGAAAACGTTACATATGTGAGTCACAATGTACGCTATGAATTAAAAACTGATCAAAATATGAATCTGAGCTCCTGATTCAACACTACTCAATATCGTGTTGCATATATTTTGTCTTGATAAAGGAGGCATAAGGTTAGTAGTTCAGGAAATTTCACTCAAACAACAAGTTTTACCAACAACTATGTACTTCTCCAAATATCCAAGCCTATTTTTAGCACCCGATTCAACGCTTGATATTGCAGAAACTAATTAATTGACACTCGTCATCTCAAAGTCACTTAAGTCGAAATTATGCTTATCTCAAGGTCAAGTTAAGTCCCGAATTTTTTCCTTTAATTTCTATACGATTTTACTTCAGTTAAAACAAAGAAGGATAAGTCGAAATTCTGCTTATGTCAAAGACATTTTACAGTCCCAAAAATGGGAACAACCAATTATCCCAGCGGGGTGTACGATAATTGCTGATTGTTTGACCGTGAAGCCATTTCACCTGATTGACGATGATTAGATAATTGGATTGTATCGGCACAAATTATTTTAGAATATGCTAATCTCATTAGTTCATCAAACATCTTGATTTGAGGCAGATAATAGGCCAGTATCGTTTTCGCAGCTTGTAAATTATTAATTTAAAAAACATTAATAGCTGAAAATACGATTTTTGAATTTTTCTTTATTCATCGGCTTGTCATTAGGTTGACGAATAGTAGAAATATGCATTACACGGACTGAAATATAGAATATCAGGTAAAACAATGCATGTATATTCCTATAGTAATAAGAATGATCGAAAATGGTTACATAAACAGCTGATGTTTATCTCGAATTCCGGATAAGTCGAAATATTTGCTTTGGTCACGTCGACTTTGACATAACGAGTTTCAACTGTATTGCATTATACCGGCATATCATTACATGTCTGATTTTTTTAATTATGCAAAGGCTACGTATGTCATTTCCTGAAAGACTGACACAGTGGTCACGAAGTTCAAAGTTTTGGTACAGGTGCATCTGCCCTTCAGCAGTAAGCATACAATTAAATTTATTTTCGCTATGTTTTTGTCATTATATATGGATTTTCGTTGTTATATGATGGACATTCGTCAATATATATGAGAAACTTTCATATTTATATATTTAGTTGTTTCAATGAAATAGTGAATTTGTTGGGATAATACCTTTTTCTGTTTCACATACTTAAAATGTTTATAAAAGAAGAAAAAATCAGGAGTTCAATTTATATAAATACATTTCTTGAAATAAAGTCTCGGTGTCCCGGAGGAAAGTCATTCATGCTTAGATCTAGTTTGTTACAAAGCGACAGTTCTATTGATTGTAGTATATAAATACAAGTATAATGATAATAAAGTTCATATGAATTTTCATACAATATGACAATTGTTTTACACTCCTTTTAATTTGTGTTCTATATAAAGATTCCATTGTGCATATATAGATGACGTAATGACAACTTACAACATGTAATTTATTGATAATGACATCAACAGATACATCAAATTACTGTAATAAAGGTTAGTAAATTATTTTATAACTAAGGACAATCTCCCTCAAGAATAGTTCTGTCCTTAAATGGTGTCAATTTGGAAATTAGTTGCTCTGCATTTCATCAGTTTTGACGTTTAGCATCACTGAAGACATAAAAAGTGTCAAATTGCGAGTATAGTGCAATAAATCCACTCTGGTATATGATCAAACTTATGAAGTAATAAAGAGCAAATATTATGGTAAGAATATTTCTATGATATTTTATGAATCTTTAATTGTGTTTAGTATGTAATAGAGTATTCCAACCATTGAAAAAGTGATACTATATCAATCTTTTCTCCTCTGGGATTTTATTGCTTGATAAGATACAACTCTTGTGTTTATATATCTTTTCCGATGTAGTGCTTTATTCTTTATATAATGCATTTCTAATATTTCTAGTATTTTGACCATTGCAAGATTATGTGCTTTTGTATGCTTTTGTGTTATTTTGTTGGTATTACAATTTAAGAACTCATATTCTGTATAGGGTAAAGACTTGTGCTATTAAATTCAGTAATCAAAATGAAGTAACATGGTATATATACATGATTCAAAGCGCTTTACGAGTGAAATCTATCACGGATTTTCAAAATATACCAGGGACGAGGATATTATTAATATTATCAATACCATTATTGTTATTTTTATTATTATAATTATTATTATTACTATTATTATTATCATTATTATTATTCTTATTATTATTATTATTATTATTATTATTATTATTATTATTATTATTATTATTATTATTATTATTATTATTCTAATTGCCATGATTACTTGAAATCTATGTAAAGAACAGGGTCTCGATTTGGGCAAGGAAACCATTTCAGACACATTGAATTCTTATGTTTAACCGGTTGACTACACCGACTGAGTGATATTATTTACTTTAATCGACCGTCCCAAGTCGGTATCGTAACTGCAGTACAATCTAGTATTTTTGTAATGTCATTTTGTGTGTTTTTTGACTATTATCATGTTTTGTTTGCATGTTCTTGATGATTTGTGTCGTACAGCTTGGTCAAATATCTTCAATCTTCTCCTTAATGTATTTGGCACAATTCTAAAATAATGAAAATTCGCAAAAACAGATCATCTTTACTACATTTTGATTATAAATACTCCACAATGAAATTATATTTTCGCCAAAGAATCAGTAAACGATCCAATAAGTCTACTACTGCTAAGCTAACTTAAATGTCCTTTTTACAGGGAGGGGACCCCTAGACTGGGTCCAATGTAGATGCAAAAACAAAATTCATATTTAGAACGACCATGAAAACTTCAGCCAAACTTGTGAACTTTTCGGTCCAAGAACCATTCTCTATGACACACAATAACTTAATTTTTTCTCTTGAAGATTTTCATTTTAATTAGTACAATATATATATGGATAAGGCAAAGGAAGACCTCTTTCGATTTTAAGGAGGCAGTATTTATTTGTGAGAAACTGTCAATTTGAAAATTTGAATAATGCATATAAAAATAAAGAAAAAAGAGGAGTTACTGGCTCAGTTATGTGGCAGAAGTCACCAAGGAGCTATACAATACATGAATATAAATAATATACTAGAACATATAACACATTACAAAAATATTTGATTGTAGTGCAATTACGATACCGACTTAGGACGGTCATTTAATCTGACAAAGAACATATCTTCAGCTTCAAGACAAATATTAAAAATTGGGGTGTACCCGGCAATGAAAAGAAAATGAGGTGTATCCCTGGAGATAAAGCAAAGGGGCCATTTCAAAATAAAATTTTGATATGAAATTTATGAATTTCATAGTATTATACTTTAAACAATGAATTTTTTTATTTTTTACCAAGATCTTATAAAGGTAGATCAACAACAGCCAATTACGTCACACCATACCCCCAAGAATAAAATCGAGGAGGAAGTCCTTATATAAGGAAGTTCTGTATATATTGTCTTTAATTAATATCTTTGAAAAACACCTTAGTTGTTTAACTATACCCACTATGTCTATGAATCGGTATAAATCTACAATAGAAAGGCGACAAATCTTGTGCTGGAAGGGTATCGGTCTGAGCTTTGGTAGTATATGACTTCAGTTTATCGTCCGCAAGTATCAGCATGGGAACGGTATGATATATATAAATCGGATAGGGCTAAAACCGATTCTCAACTGGTTTCTATGTCTAGGTTCGTACAATATGCAGCGTAGATCGTATATTCTTTGAACATGTATTAACAAAAATATATGCATGTTCATTCTTTTTATATAAGTGTATGTTTTCTTAAGAAAATCTGACAAAAGTCCTGCGGAACAAGCATGATTAATACAGTCACATGGCTTTATATTCCCATGTCGGAGTATTCCGATGTCCGCCTGATGCCAAAACGCCGGCCTAACTCGATCCGCTCACTTGATGAATATCGACTGAGATGCTTGCTGTGGTCGATGAATATCGACTGAGATGCTTGCTGTGGTCGATGAATATCGACTGAGATGCTTGCTGTGGTCGATGAATATCGACTGAGATGCTTGCTGTGGTCGATGGGTTGTCTTTTGATGATCGTATGGTGGTCGTAGAATTATTGTCTGATGACATATATCTTAAAAATTAAAATTGACCTTTGGATGTCTGAAGTGTCCGTAGTCTGCCGTTGGCTTTTGCTGAATTGATGTCTTTAATGTACAACGCATTGGCAGAAAATAACTCCGTGTTTATGTGTTTCGTTCTTCCTTGTTTATTTTCGCGCCAATATCATTTCACTAATATGGTGACAGCATATGTCTGATGCATTACAAAGGAATCTTTTACGTAACACGTACAGTCTCATTTTAGCTGTCTCATTAGAAAAACCGGATACTGATGAGCCATTAGTTTGACTGAAATACAATGCCCTCTCGGTCTATGACCAAGCACTTCTAATCTACGCTAGTTTCACCAGTTTATTAGCTATGTAATTGAGATAACTATAAATTTTGCCTATCGTCATCTTACTTGGGTTGCTTTCATCCTTGCACCGTAAAAAAGATTTTCTATTGTAATATTTTTGACGTCATAAACGGATATGTCATACTTCAATGGTTTGTGGGACTCATTACTATGAAAATTATGTATTGTTGAACAGTGAATTCCAATTACGTGACATTGAACTCACCGTGGGTAGAGCGTGGCGTTGCGCAGACGTGATGCACACACATTTTAGAGCAGGCCTCGTTAAATCTTATCGGCTTTGCTGTTACAATTATGGAATTTGGAGGCGGGGAGGGTTGAATTTATTTTTCAACAGTACAAAGTTAGAAAATGAGATTAATTGAGAATAATTTTGTAAATCTAACTAGCGGAAAAATGAATCCATGTATATTTAGAATATAAATAACGACAAAAAAGTATTCTTTGATAACTCCATTCTTTAAGGCATAGTTTGATATACTAAACGCGTGTTTGAGCACTCAATTTGTTAAACACAGCGTTCGATTCGCCTTGATGGCAACATCACGCTTTTCTAGAGTTTCGAGTCCAAGCAACACGTGGTTATTAATCAGATATTTTTGCATTCATTGATAGTATTCAGAAAAAACATTGGTTTTTGGAATAGTATATTGATAATTACATCACATCGATGCCGTTTTCGATGTTATCATGTCTCATAAATTTCATAAAACTGATTGAAGTCTTGCTTGCTTTAATTGCATCAAATCTGCAGATCGTTCATATTTACGAGGTTTTACTGACTTCCATCATTTATGCAATTAACTGAGAAACAAAAACAGCTATATGGTATTTGATTTGTATTCCTCTCTTTTAAGATCAATTTTATCAAATAAAATTATGAACATTACTACAAATGTAAAAGTTCTTTATTATGTGGCAAGAGATAGTAGTCAACTCATTAATTCATTCCAACTGTTAAACACTCTTCTTTTAGAGATTCCTGAAACATTCGATGTTTTATTTTGCGTTCTTTGTGCTTTCTGGTTCATTTACCATTAGATTATTAGACACTAAGTATTAACTTGTATGTAACTTGCATGTTTTGGTACTGAAACTTCAAAACAAACAGTTGTTCACTGAAGATATTTATTACGAATGATGAACCTTAAACAATGTGTAACAAAATTCTTTTCATGCCTTACGAATTACCACAGTATGTATCACACATTTTTGAAAATCCACCCAAATCCATTCTGAAGAATATATCTTATTGTATAGTCTAAGTAACTTATATACATATAAATGATAGTTTTAAAGTAGAATATCCCTTAGTTAAGAAGTTTAACTCGTGATGTGAATAAAATGTTTCAATAGAATACAACATCGTCAAGAAAAATGTATTTATTCCTGAGCATTAAGAATAAAATGTATATAACTACAGACGCACATATATAAATACATATATCTTATTGTTAAAGTTTTAACTGCAGGTGCAGAGGCGGGGTCCATATAGCTACATAAGGATAATGTATTTCAGTTTTTTCATTATTTTTCTCTGATAATGAACTATATGCATGATTATCAAAGGCATGAACACTCTTACATAATTTATCGGATTTATTGCTCCTTGTTCGAGATACAGGGTCTTTATCATACTGCCCTGTGAGGCTTTTATCTTGACTGCCACATGAAGTATAACACATAGTGAAAACATCTTTGATCTTCTTTTCTAAGGGGTTTAAGCTTAGAAAATTTTGCTTTTACTACAGCACCTTGCTACATTGAACTGTATGCATGGGTTCCAAAGAGCGAACGACTGTCTAACAAAATTGAGAATTTCATAACTCTTGGTAAGGATTTCATGTTGCAGGGTGAGATATATAGACTCATAGACAAAGTGAAAATGTATTTCATTTTTAGACTACAGTGGCTTGTCTTGATACATTGTATGCAGATTTGAGGAGCAAACACTCCTTTATCAAATTTGTGATATTTATGATCCTTTGGTCAGGGTCAGGTCGAATAAGGTACTTCCGAGATAGGCATTTAAAATGACAAAATATCGCCTCATTTTGGTAACCAAAATATGAAATCTAAGAAGTCATCGATAACCAATACACTGAGTATTGATCAAATTCCATATGATACTTCTTTTAATATATTTTTTAACTTTTTGATCAAATAAATTTAAATAGATTTAGCATAATGTTGTTTATTGCCATTAGTGTTGTGGATGCTCATTTTCATCGCCTTTCGATGATAACGGTCCGTTGCATATCTCCCTGTACGACAGACGTGACGATTTAATCTTCCACAAAACGAACTTCCCTTTCCTGAGTAGCAATATTCCTTCCTGTATTGCCAATGACCTTTTTGTATGACCTCAGCTTATGATATATGCCAGGGCATGTTCAAAATACAACAGTTATGTCACACTTTTTTAACGTTGTTAGATGTGCCCATATTTGCATTTTATCAAATAGGGACTTACATACACTGACACGCCAATAAGACGTCAATATTTACTAGATCGATCTAAATAAATTATTGATACCGATTTTGAATTACATGCTGTTAAACACGTATCCGATTAATTCACGGTTGGTTGAATTGGATCGCACTGAGCGTTCTAGTTTCTACGAGACATCACTCTATACCCAAATTGGCACGTGTCAAGATACAGGTGGAGGCATCTCATAATTTTCAGATATGTTTGTCATCCTTCAGGTATTGGGTAAGAACAATCCGTTATTTAAATTCATTTTGTTACTGTGTAAAGGTAGCCAAGGCTAACACATGATGAACGCAATCGAGAAATGCAGTTACTATTGGATGGAAACAGCCAAAAATCTGTAGCAACAGCATTAAACGTTCACAGAAGCACTATAAGTCGTTTTTACCGGCGTCTCCGTGTGACTTGAACGACTGTCGATCGCCCTAAAACTGGCCATCCGAAGGTTACGACACCCGGCCAAGATCGTTTCATCATATTGCAATCCTTGCGTAATCGCTTTAGAACAGAAAAAAATTGCTAATGAGACACCAGGGACACATAATCCAAAATAAGCCGTGATACTGTGCCAAGACGACTCTCTTCATATGGCTTTAGGCTTCGAGTCGCTGCAGCTGGAATGCCCCTTAATCGTCACAGACGTGATGTCAGACTTTAATGGTAGCGACGATACCATCCAAATGTGTTTCCTATGCAAAGATGGCGACTTGTCCTCTTCTCTGATGAGTCAAGACTTACGGTTTATCTTTCAGAAGGAACTCAAAGTGTTTTTCGACGTCGTGGTGATTGTTATGCTGATAACTGTATGGTGGAATGTGATATGTTTAGAAGTGGTAGCATTATGGTGTGGCTTGGGATCTGTGGTAGCCATAAAACCCCCCTTGTAGTGATAGAAGGCAGTTTGACAGCTCAACGGTACATAAACACTGTTCTTCAACCTGTCACTGTGCACTTTGTTTGGCAGCATAACTTAACTTTTCAGCAAGACAATGCCCGATGTCATATTGCACAATGTACAATGAACTATCTTCAAGAAAAAAACGTGGTATCTCTATCTTGGCCACCTTTCAGTCTAGATTTTTCACCAATCGAGCAATTGTGGGACATGTTAGACAGGTGCATTCCAACGCTCTCAAATCCCAAAGAGACAATATCCGGTTTGCTTCTAGCACTTCTTGAAAAGAGGCAGAATATCCCTATTGCCAAAACTCTGTGCGTCGCAGGATTCGAGCTGCAACAAATGCAAACGAGTGCATACACGTTATTGAATTTGGAAAATTCAATGGCTCCACTTCGGCCTTGGCTTTTTCTGGAAATGATGTTGACAACTGCAAATTTTTGTGCTGTTCACAAGACTAGATTCTTATCTTCTACTAGATGTAAACAAATGAGAAGACATTTGAATGAAATAATAAAGATATTAATTAAATTAGCGGTTGCGTTTATTTTGCGTTTCATTATATATGCACCCATTACATACAGCATATTCTGGAATACAACGTTTTAATTCTGAGGAAGAGAAAGATTTATAACATATTTAAAATGTATATTCCTTCCCGTATTTATCTAGTTCGTTAAGTACAATAAGTAAGCGAATTGTTTGCACAAGCATTACAGAGATACGTATATATCAATATATTTTTCTTTGTTGTCAAGCAAGTTGCTTTGATTCATGGATCACTCAGTAACTGATTTAATTGCATTCTTTTCTTCATGCCATTTCAAAATATTTGTGTAATTTTGTGCCAATTACGTTATCAGTTCACTTCTTTATTACGTGTCTTGTCCAGAACAATGTAAATGTCCATAGCAGTACGTTGTTGGGTGTTTCAATGAAACAGCAACATATAATTTCTTATTGTTTTACTAAAGGAGGCCGTATAGGGTGTATTTGCCAGAAACTATCAATTTGAAAATTTTAATAATGCATATAAAATTTAAACACAGATCTACAGCTTCAAAACTAAAATTTAAAAAGGGGTGTACCCGTGATTGTGTAAGGAAATGAGGGTCATTTAAAAATTTCCTTTCATTTTACAATGAAGCTGATGGGAAAAATAAAAAAATAACACTAAAAGTTTGATTTGAAAATCTGCAATTCGCATTTTGATATCAATTTAATGTATGATTTTCAAAGAGTTATACTCTAAACTGAATTTATTCGTAAAGGAAGATCATAAGTTTATTTATAGACAAGTACATCATCATACCCCCAAGAGTGAAACTGATTATGGGAGGAGATAGTTATATAGGGAAGTTCAGTGTATGTCTGCAAGATAAATATGTTTTAAAGATTTCATAGTTATGTAAATACAATTGCTATATAGAATGAAACAGTTCATGTGACATAAACTCTATCCATGGCATTACGGTATGTTATGACCAAGGTCATATCTTTAGTTTCAAGGTCACAGAGAGTTTAAGATGATGAATTTAGTGTTTATTTCATATATCAGTGTCTGTTTTTTCGATTATTATTAATCACTACATTGTTACCTATGGTGCTTAGCCGTTGTGTGTTCTTGACCCAAAGTCATACCTTCAAAGTTACAGTGTGCTAATTATCACAAATTCAGTTGTTTCTCAATAAAACCATATTTGTAAAGTGAATGTGCTTCATAATTCACACAATGGTTGTAATTGGCACAAACGTTGTGTCACTAGAGCCAAGGTTACAATTATGTCGCCTCCCTATGCCGACTACACATATTATGTTGATTTATTTGTTTGACAACTAAATACCAATTAATCCCACTCTAATGTTGTATTGTTTATTAAATATGTGCGAATGTATAGATTTAATGCAATATCCGTCGGATGCCAAAAACGCCTGCCTAAATCCATCTGCTCACTTGATGAATATCAACTGGGATCAGTGCGACGCTCGATGAGCTTTCTGTTCCGAATGATCTCGTGAACGCGATCTCAAAATTATCGATGACCTTCCGATGTCAAAGGAGTCCACAGTCCCCGTTGGCATTTGCCGTGTGTCTTAGTGACTTGAAATTGAAAAGATGGGTTTCTTGTGTACAAGGCATCGGAAGAAATTAAGGAAGAAAATAACTCAACATGTGTCTCTTTTCTTGTTTCTTGTTTAATTTCACTTGTATGGTGATATCAGCTGTCTGATTCATTGCGTAGCACGTGCCGGTCCGTATGCTCTCGGTTTTAACTGTGTCGTTAGAAAATTATTATACTGACGATCCTTTAGTGTGACTCAAACACAATGCCCTCTCTATCTATGACAAACACTTCACCGTGTAATCTACGCTGGCTTTACCAGTTTATTGAGCTCACTGTAAATTTTGCCTATCGCCATGATACTTAAGTTGCTTTCGTCCTTGCAACCTAAAACACTTTCCATCATTCGTAAAAGATCATGTAATATTTATGACGCCATAAACGAATATTTCATTCGTCGGTGGTTTGTCTCACCTCAGATGACATCATTATTATGAAAAAAGAATGATGTGTGGAACAGAGAATTCGAATTACGTTAGATTGAACTCAACGTGGATCGAGCATGACGTTGCACAGATGTGATGTGCATACTTATTTAGAGCCGATCTCGTTAAGGCAAACTACAAGATGAAGAGCCTCAGTGTCGCAGTTAACAATTGATAAGTTAACAATTAACAGTTTAAAGATAAATAGATAAAATGCACAGATACCAAGCTGTAATCTATAGGGAACACCCACCATACTAAAAAAAGATAGAGATATAGGTTATCACGGGACCCATCGAAGAAATGGAAGTGGTACCAGATACCATGAAGGAGTAAGAATCCCCTGCTGACCGATGCCATAACAAAATAATATATTAACAACAGACTAAGATTGGAACAATCAACATGTTAAAAATCTAAAGGTTAACAAGTAACAGGCTAAAATTAATAGATCAACAATTACTAGCTTTACATTTAACAGGTTAACAATTTGTATGCTTACAGGTCATTTCCGTACTCTATTAGAAGATGAACACTAATTATATGAAACACATTTTTCTAAAATAATGCATTGCACGCAAGGATATTGTTTAATCTAAATAAAAGGTTTCCCATGACATTTAAATGGCACTCGACTTGGTGTTGTCTTAGTGCTATGCGTCTACAGACTTCAAATGCTTTTATGTAATAAATTTTTGTAGATATTACCATAAATTAGGCATTATAAACTGTACGTCATTTTGCACATTTTAGCACAATTTAGTGCACTATACTATGGGGAGGCTGTTCATAAATTTGAATATACCACGCCCTCGAATGCAATAGTTTGATGAAGAAGACACGAGATATAACAGTATTGCTGATATATATATATATATATATATTTATGCATGTGTTCATATCGTTATTCCGATATTTTCTCTGATGTCAATTGTCTTTAAACTGTGTGATGTCATCGAATGGTAAGTTTCTGAAATTAGATTGAGGAAAATTATTATTTACTTTCATTATCAGCATTTAAGAGCGCATTGCTTAAGTAGTATCATAATTACAAATATTTGAATTAAAAATTTATAAAACGATAAATAAATTATGCAAAAGAAAGACCTATTTTTTAAATAAAATATATTCCATCTTAGCAGTGTTTTACAAGCTGTTTCATCTCTAATGTTGTATCTATATGACTTTAACATATTGTATACAATTTAATCTACATTCATGCCTAAAATGCTGAATAATTTTGTCGTTATTGTGGTGAGAGGACAAAGAAGACACCATCGACTCGAGAGTCATAATACAAATATATTATCAAATACCACTTTCAGCTTCATTGAATTTTCCGATTCGTCAGAAATTTCTAAATATTTGTATTGATTGAAGATATTAAATCCTTTTCGATGGCAATTTAACGTTTGTGTCAAGGTAAAACACAGAATAATGCTGCTAAGTAATTTTAAAACTGTCCAAACAACATTTAATAACCCAGACATTAAGGCAGCCATAATTAGACATGCGGGTTCTCTACGTTTGGGACATCACTTACATTTCTTAAAAATAATTTTCCGAATAGTTTGCATGAAAGCCCTATACATTTCTTGTAATTCATTTTGGTGAATGTTGTCAATAAAATTTCATAGGAAAATTTTTTATCCTATGGAGCATGTGATATGAAACACAAAGTTAAAAAGAAAAGGGATTTAATATCAGTCGTATATATATGGAGTGATATTGATCTTTTATTTATCTTTTAAATAACCTGGCTCCGCTGAATATATTTAAACGTAAAGTTTTGTTTATAAGTGTGTCAATAAACTCTTCTAATTGAAGGAACGATAATTTCTGTACCAGTATTTTACACGCCATGCCTTGTGTGGTAATCCAAGTATTATTCCATACAGGTTACTACGTAATGATGTGGACACTCTCTTTATAGATATTAGTTTGATTCCCTAATGCAATCTGGAATACACGTGCAGACTTAATTTTTCTTCAGAGGTATCTCTAACAATATCATTAATAAATAATTTAAGTTCTGATGTTTAATGATTTTATTATAACCACTAATCGTATTCATTAAAAGTTTGAGGATCTATATTTAACAACTCATTCATCTCCTTACTTTATTTAGTATATTTCAAAAATGGTGTCCTTACTGCCTTCAGCTTAATCTCTACCAATACCAGTCCAATACCTCAATTCATCTGTGTCTAGTTCCATTGCAAGTATGCTTGTTTGAATTGGTTCTTTTAATTGTTTATCCTCTTGTAAAAATACAGTACCCATCTTAAATTACAAATATCTGGAGTATATCTATCTCTCCCCCTCTCTCTCTCTCCATTGTTTTCAATTCTTAATGTGGTAATTGTTATCGATTTTATGAAAGTACCTTAAAAGTGAAATGCTGTTAAGTTTTTGTTGAAAACATTTACTTTCTTCTGTTATTCGAAAATGTCAAGTAGATCTTTATCTAAACTTCTAATTCAAAAATGCATTGAAACAAAATGATTACGTAAAGAATATAAAAAAATAGACATATTTACATATTTACATACGTAATTAACACTGTGTTCTGCCTTCTTTTCTAAAATGGGAGAAAAGAAGGAGGACTATCATCCTCCGTTTCTTTGAATTTTATGATAGAACTAATTTAAATCTTAATAAGCACACGTTTACCAAAAATATCTCGGAAAAACAAACATGTCCTTTCACACCTTCCTAAATAAATGAATGATATCTGATATCGTGAGTGTATTCACAACAATGACATATATATATGATTTAAAAAGATACAATTCTATACGTAATGTATATTACGAAGGACTTAATCTGAGTACATGAATTTAAAGGCCGATATCGGGGTATAAATAGCGGCCAATCAAGAAAATGGCGGTAAATGTGATTTTTCGAGACGCGTTCAGATTGCAGTTATAAATTTGTAAAATTGTCAACAATTACGTCGATTTAACTCACGAAAATAATTGTGTTCGTATCAACTGATATTGTAACTATTCAATAATTATATATTTATTCATCAAAGTTCTGAAGCAGATCTCATTATCTAATTTCAAATTAAATTTTGTTCGTTAGTGGGCGTGTTTTCGTGTGTTATTGTTTACACCGGATTTAGTGTGAGTAACAGCACATGTTGCCGGTCTGACAAGAAATGATAGCCAGAGTGCCTCGTCAAAGTAATCACAAAAGATCTATAATGATACAGAATAATAAGTTGACTTACTGTTCTGTCTCTGGCTATCCAAATAGATCCATTAATTTATAGTACATATAATACGTTAAAACACTGTTTGCGCAATTATTTGTTATATTACATAAGGACAATTAGTGCACTGCGATATCGGAGGGTATAAAAACCGAAAATAATAAGTTTGTACCTATGCCTTTTGGTATTATTATATTACACTGTATGATTGGCTAGTTTTATTCCCACACATGTCCCATGTACGGTTTATCCTTCGAATTGGGAGGCCTCGCCAAATTCACTACGAACGAAGGTATTATTTAGCATCTGTGCCATTCGAATATATCTTTGATTGTTCCACACACAGCGATGCAATAATATTGTCCACAACCTTTTATATCTGTCTTTTCTTAACTTAGAGTTCCGTTGATAGGTATACTGGGTTCGGATTCCCACCACATCTGAGTATTACTTTCGTCCGTTATGCAAGGGTTGCATAAACAAAGCGGACACTCTTCACTGTTTGGGCCTTGCGATATTGCAAATGTCTCCTCAGCATTATTTTCGTCTCCATCGCAAATAATAGTACTTTCACCAAAGTCCATCTGAGTAACATTGTCCACTCACTTGGATAGCGCGTACGGACTCCCGCCAATTTTAGGGGTGTTGTGGTGGGACAGGGCGTAAAATCTCAATTGTTTTGCATAAATAAAGTTTTCATAGCTTTTATTTGGAACACTCCGTAACATTTAAAGTTAATTTATGTTTCCTTAGATATTCAATGCCTATAATAAATCAATGTATACTAAATATACTAACCTATGTCTTTTTGTTTGATGAAGGGATGCAATTCCAAGTTTTCTATCAGGGAGCGGGTGTCTATTGCATGTCTATATAACTTATTTTGAAAATATTCTAACAATTGTTATATCCCAAAACTAATCTTAGATATTTTCAGGTACGCGGTGTAATTTGTATTTATTGTTTTCTGTGATGCATCTTTAGCCTTGGCTTTGCTAAGTAACCCATGTGTGAAGAACCTGTTCTTACGTGGTCAAAACACGCTGTGTTATTCTTTATTCTTATCGCTACTACAGCGGCAAGGGCAGCCCAACTCCAAACATGCCTAATTACACTACAACCGGATTTTCAAGTAGGTCAAGCTCGGCCGTTAAACACGTAATATATTTATATTTATGAATGTTTTACAATACAAAATATGTATATAATGCGTATCGCGTTTTGCAAATGTATCTGTATTAACTCCCCCCCCCCCCCCCCCCCCCCCCCCCCCCCCCAGTGCAATAAATTCGTTATATGGTTTCTTTCTGACTTACCAGTAACAAACCATATAACTAATATAAGAACATGATGAGATGTGCGGCATTGTCCAATGACGGTGATGTGACCTCCAGTTCCTTGAGTGAAAGAAACTGCCATGCCTCTGCCATGCACATGCATCTTTAACAATCACTCAATCACAACATATTTAACTGCATTTGTTTGTTTTTTTTGTTTTTTTTTTTTTTTCATGGTTACATAATTAAATATTCTTTTATTTCGATCTGATTTTATCATAATATGTAGTAAATAGCACCGATGAAGCCTGATTTGCACCTTTAAAGCTTCGTACTCTTTGTAACTTAACAAAAATTATAATTCTCAGCCAGTGACTTAATATTTTCTATTGTTACATTCACACAGGAAATACATATATATTGATTTTTTCGATTCCCCATTTAAGAGTCCACCAAATTTTCTTTTACATTGAATAAACTGCCACTGGTCGATGGTACAGCATTTAGAAACCGATAAAAATAAATCGAAAATTATACGTTTCGCTTAAATCAGCAATTGCGTATTAAAATATCACTGAAAGTGACGATAATAAACTTCTACGGTACGGACACCTTGTCTCGACACATTTGGGATTCGATTTTGAAGTGTTTAACTCGACCTTTAATATTAGACATCGCATGCTGTTCTTTCGAATTTATACGCGATGTAATTTTGTCAAAGTAAATCAAGTTAAATGTTCAGTTACGAAATTGATATAAATTTATTTAATTACAGAATTTCTTATTTAAAAGAACTTTTTCCCCGTAATCACGAAGTAAAACATTGTGCTAAATGCTACATCAAATATTCACTGATGTACAGGTGAAATGGTCCCAGTATGCATATGGCATAACTCACTAATCATTATTAAATAATCATTTCATTCTCGTTCTGTACTTCTAAAAATATCTTTTACTGTCATTGAGTCCTAGATGATTAATTTTCCATACACTGGCTTATGGAATATATTGCAATTACTTTCCGACTTCGTGAAATGGATGTTTATTTGAATACATGTACTTTTATTATCGTCACCTTTTTGATAAGAATCTGCAAGAATGAAAATCGGATGGCCACGCCCTCTCGTCGAATTCGTGATTTTCCAGATATATACGATGCATTCAACTTATGTTTTCCCTTGATCAAGATTGTCAACGTAACAACATGTCCTTGCCATAAGGTGATATAAAGTGGTTTTATACGCTTCATTTCCATGGAAACCAATGATGGAATAGATTCATATTTTCATTCTTCTTAACTACTTTGCGATTTATTTTAAAGTTTCCGCAAAGAATTTTAAATTGGTGAGCATATGCTGCAAAATGAATTATTCAGTGAGTATTGTTTTACGTCACTCCACGATTATTTCCAGTATATATTGACGGCATCTGCTTAATGCATTGCATAGAAATTTATACTTTTGTACTGATTGAAAATGGGGTCGTCTGTAAACTGGTCTTCCACACCAACTGAGTGACAAAAATGAAATAAAATGGGGTATCAAATATAAGAAAAGCCTTACTTCTGCCATTCACATTAAAGCAAGATGCATATGAGAAATGTTGGTCATTTTGTCGTCAATCTCATTCAGAGTAACCAGCTAGCCCCTTATACAGGAATCATAACAAATATTCTAAACTCACCTCTTCCTGCTTTGATCTGTATATTAATTTCTTCCTTTTTAAGCAACTGAATTTTCTGTGGCGGCATTTACACACTGAATCACGTTACTAAAGGTTATATCATTATATAACAAACACCAATGTTCTGTTTATTTTTATTTTACACCACAAAGTTCATTTTATCAAAACAAGGATGCGATAGCAACAACTCTCTATGAATCAATATTGACTTTATTGCTACATATTAGATCATATTAATCAGTATTAATGAGATTACTTTATTTCATTTTGTTTACAAATACATAGACGTACGCAAGATACAAAAGTTAAACAATGTAATAATATTCATATAATTTCAAGGTTAAACAGTCGTATACCACGAAAAACAAACGAACATACTTTGAGAGGAAATATATGAACACAAATCATTTGTGAATAAAATCTATGACACATGGACTGCCAAAATTTAGAGACAAATATACTATTTTGTGTTCACCTCACTTCTTGTTAAAAAATCGAAAATATGGTTTGACTTACTGAGATATACTTATCTCAAAACACACAGATGAATTGGACTCGTTTCATCGTAACTGTTTGGACATGATTTCCCGAATCAACATATCTTATTTAAAACATAACAAACATAAAAAAATATTCAGATTAACTACATGTGGATCTTTTATTTTAAATTTTACACATAAGAAATATTTAGAGTCATCCTGTACTTTTAGGTGATAGTCGATATATTATATCCTTTATATACTTCTGTATTATGGCATTCATTCTTAAAGGCAAGGGATGCAATAAATATATACAGAAGTATCACTGGCGCTGAAGGTTATTTTATTCAATTGCGAAGTTAAATTCTTAATTACAACAAAATCCAAAATATTTCCATGGCAAGTATCACATTTTTTTATCTCTTATGGTAATTATTTCATATAAATCTATTTAATTTCTGTGTAACACCTTTGATACTTTCCTTCTAGACCACTGCACCATGGGCAAGAATCATGCATGCCAAAGAGAGAAGAATGACATCTCTACAGACGATACACATAATGCGGCCCTGTTCTTTCTTCGTCTTATAATGTCTGAAATGACTCAAGAACAACAACAAATAGAGGCAATTAACTATATCAAATCGAACCATAATGTGTTAACAATTGTAGTAAAATTGATAGCACACCCCACACGACAGCTTCAAAACCCTGTGACCCAAAACGCTGAAATTCCTGGTTTTAGCAATGATGCTAATAGCAGTAGATGTAGTATGATTTGTGAATCCAATACTACTTCAAATTCACAAACAACTTCTGAAGCACATCTTAATATTCCTTATGGAATTGATCACAACCTGAGTACAGAATCTCCAGCAACCAACGCGTCTTATCCAAAACGGAAACGGAAAAGCAAATATTTCGACTTAGACGGCGACTTAAGCCATATTCGTCAAGATTCGAAATCCTTAAGAAAGAATCCGACTGAAGGTTTAAAGTCATCAAAAGAAAACAAAAAACGTAACGATCAACAAGATGCGGTCCATGAAACAAACAGTCTACTTGCTCGTAAATTGATGAATGTTTTAACCGAGTCTAAGTCAAAGCAACAACAAGACGGCGTTGTAGCTATACTTCGATCTGACAAACCCCTTTGTGAAATATTTATTCAAGAAGTTCTTAGAAATGGAAAACAGCAAATTCCTGTTTACAAATCAGTTGAGTCAAATGCATACAACCAGACCACCGATTATTTAAGTTATCATGACAAAGAGAGCAATGACCTTACGATCCAGAAAACAAGAAAAATATTAGAGAATGATACTCTACAAAGGTGTTTTACTAACCATAGTAAAGGTACGATGTATCATAGCTACACATTAGAACAGAATGCAGAAGTAACATCCGGAGAAATATTACAGAAACCAGTGGATACAGAAAAGACAAAGCGTTTGTCTAGTGATACTCTTGTGCAATATCAGGAAGAACACTTTGAACTTTCAGAATCAGACCATATTTCCCCAGAATCAGAATTGGCAAAAGTGACCGAGAACGCAACATATATTGAGAACGTATACCCTGATACTATAAACTTACACACAGATTCTTCTACCAAACATTTTGACAGTAGATCGTTTACTGAAGCTTTGTATGACCATTTTCAATTTATTGCTAATTCATGTGATTCTGCTTAGCATTATGTCATCGTGAACCAATTAATGAGTGTGCATTCACGTATCGTTGAACACTACACACAGACACACACACAACACACACCGCATACACACCGTCACACACACAACACACATACACATTTCCTTTCTTCTTTGATTAATTAATGTTTAGCAAAAAGACACATAGTATAAAGCGAGTGATTGAACCTAGAAGCAAAAAAAAAAAAACAAGTAATAAAAGTTATAATAAATAATAAATTTAAATAATAAAACAGTGAGATGGCACATTAGGGACAAATAATAAATGATATAATAATAAATTAAAAACGGAAAGGATAATTTATGGGAATCATACATATTGATCCATAATATGCAGATAATTCAATAAATATTGATATAAGGAAGTGGCATTTAAGCAAATGCAATGATTTAGCCGAAAGAGAACGCAAATCATTTTGGGGGGAAATTCAAATAAACATCAGTGATGGAGTGTCATCGACCATATAGATAAAATAAGAAATAAAATAAATTCTTCTGTTAAATTATTCTTGTACTAGAAAACAAAGATCAGAAATTCAGAATACCTATTAACATGCAAATCTGGATCGAATCATTCAACATACATTTTTGGCTTTAACCTTATTTCTACAGAAAGTAGCTATAAGAGACATTGATAATAATATTCTGATTTATAGAACATTTTACTAATTACCTGTCATGCTTTTGATCTTGTCGAATGTCAAAATAACGTTATCTCGTCGTCAGACATGCAGAGTACTGTTGCATGTATCACTGTCATATTCTTTATGTTCATCAAAATACTTTTCGCGCCTATATATTTTATATTTTATCCTTGTGAATTATGCGGAGGATATTTTCATAGCGGTATATATGGATGTGTGTTCTTCGATTGTGCTGCTTTTTAGATGTGTGGGAAGATGGTCCCGTAAACCTTATTTACCGTGAAAACATAGCGATCGTTTCCTTACTTGACCGCCTTAAGTTAGTACCGCTATGCTTTTGTGTTAGTTATTTTGTCATACAGCTAGGTCAGATGATTTTGTTCATCATCTTATACGAACAAGTAATATCGTATCTTTGTATTGTGTGTAGTGGAATGTCTAGGATGCAATATATGCAAATTGTTCATTCCTATAGCCTTAAATATTTCATGTAAATCCACTGTGGTAGTTATATTGGTAAGATGGTTCCACACGTCCTTTGACTAACAGAACTTTGTAGCGGTTTGTTTTGCACTGTAATACACGAAATAAATTTATATGTTAACTACTTTGATTGATATTTCAGGACATTACGTCGTTTGTACTGATTATGTTTGTTGACTATCGTTCTGGGAGCGATAATATAAGGATGGATTGACCTGTCAGCTAAGGTACCCATGCTATCTCGTTACATATTCCCTTCTCCAAATCTCTTTCCTTACTTATCTTATTATGTAATATATTCATGCAGCTCAATACACGTTGGTATAAATTTTACAATCGTGCGGTTTTCCTTTTTCTGTATCACTACGAGTACATGCAAAAGGATGGCAGTGGGGTTTTTTATTTTTTTTTTGTTTTTTTGTTTTTTTTTTTTGTTTTTTTTTGTTTTGGGGGTTTTTTTAATTGCATTATTTTATTTATTTTCAAAAACACGCAGAAAATATTGTCTGATTCACAACAGGTTAAATGCCAACCCCAATTCAAATGATGAGTGGAGAACAAGTGCTCGGGATGCGTGAGATTCAAAATATTTCCTCCTGTCCTTCCTTGTATTAGCGTTACTGGATAGATTTATTCGAGTTGTGACTACCACTGTAACGGTTATTGCCATTTTAAAGAAGGAACGTATATATCTAGCGCAAAGGTAGGTATATACGTATATATATATGTATATATATATATATATATATATATATATATATATATATATATATATATATATATATATATATATATATATATATATATATATATATATATATATATATATTTATATATATATATATATATATATATATATATAATATATATATATATATATATATATATATATATATATATATATATATATATATATATATATATATATATATATATATATATATATATATATATATTAGAATGGTTTCATTCAAAGAGTTTCTTTGTTAATTTCAATTAATACACACTCAAAAAGAGTGTAAACATATATAGCTTACATTTCATTACAAACCACTATTTTTCCTTACTTATATATATTCCAACAATTCTAAATAAACTTTTGGGGATTTTTATTCCAAATTCAGACTGACATACATATGTACATTGAGACAAAACACAAATACAAATGCCTGTACATGTATATATATTGATATTAACATAGGAAGCAAAACATAACATGATTGAATTTGGTGTTTTCATTAATCTTCTTAAAAAGAAAATTGCAGATTAATTAATGCAAGTAGACAGGGGGAGAGACAGACAGGCAGAGAGAGGGAAACAGACAGACAGATTGAGTATGTATAAAGTATCCCTTATAATATAATAATATATATAGTTCAAGGTAGGAAATGTTCTTTGCATTTCATTGTGTAAATATAATATTTTATATAAAGTAACATTAAAGCATTCACTTTTGATATCTTACTTGCTCCCAGTAAAACATTACTTTTTCCTAAATCTAAATCAATAGCAAAGTGTATGAGCCAATTCTCAACATCATTTAAGAAGTGTTGAGTATATTCACATTGCCATTATGATGAATTATTGTTTCTTCCTCAATATTACAAAAAGTACACAAAGGACTGTCATGTATTCCTATTTTATAAACAAACAGGTTTATTGTTCAGATGTAATGGTTTATTCTATACTGACACCAATGAAGTTTTGTATCTCTGGTCAAATCAAACGTCTTTCGGTAAATATATTCCCATTCAGTTTCATCAATATTAAAAAAATATTCTCCCATATCGCCTGTGATTTTAGTATACAATAGTTTTTCTTAAAAATTTCATACATATCTTTAGATCCACATTTACTCTTTATGATGTATTTAATTTTATCTAATATCCATGGTCCATGAAGTTTACTTTCTATATTTCGAATATTCAATTTGTTTTTAAATGTTTTCTTTATTGCTGAAAGGATTCCATTGTACTCTAAGAAGTTACATTCTGGAATATTGAATTTTGTTGAAATTCATTGTATGTATAGAATTGACCATTCTCACTTAATAAATCATTGACATATACTATATTCTTTTCATACCGTTTTTCATACAAAACACTATTTTCCCCTATTTGAATACTATCATTCAACCATAATTCAGTTTTCAATGTTTTTTTCTGATTGATTTTCTGTATCATTATAAGAAATGTCAAATATCTTTTGTTTACCTAAAAATTTAGATGACTTGCTTTCAATTAATAATCCATCATTCGCGGATTACCTTAGCATCATCTATCCAAGTGAACTGGAGGTCAAAGAAACCACAGAAAGTAGTAATTCTACTTCGTATTTAGATATTATGTTGTCTTTCGGCATTAATGGTCAATTGAACACCTCACTCTATGACAAACGTGACGAATTCAATTTCGCTATCACAAACTTTCCTTTCATAAGTAGCAACATTCCATCATCGCCCGCATACGGCGTACTCATATCTCAGTTAATACGTTATTCCAGAGCATGTTCAAATTACAATGACTTTGTTCTGAGAGCTAGGCGACTTTCATTCAAGCTGCTCAACCAGAGTTATATATGACTAGCAACGTCACTGAGGAAGTTATACGGTCGTTACGAGACTCGTATTACTCCATATGATATCTCGCTATCCAGACTTTTAAATGATATTCTGGACTAAGACCGATTCCGATCATTTTACACAGATTTGACACCTTCTATACTAGAAGGTTACCTACTTTGACTTCTCCATATATAAATACATATGGAATTTACACGATTTGACTCTTTCTACTGGGTATATGTGACGAGTGTTGCCAGCAAGCAGGAGATGCTCACTCTCCCCGGGCACCTGATCTCACTCCATCACAGGGGTTCACATATGCTCCTCAAGTAGACATATTTTGTTATTTTCCACTTGTTTTTCATTTTCACTGATTTTGTATGTCCTCTGGTTTCATGATTTTTAGACTTATGGTTTGGATTTATCCATCATCTTTACATTCCAAGCTTGTAAAACATCTTTCCAAAATCAATTACTTTAATTACTCTTATCTTATTTATACAGTACTTTATATAATCTGTTCCACGATCAAAGAGTTGGTTCATTTTAATATTGTGAAATAAAATGTTTTACTATATACCTTCTTGATTCAAAATTCTTCTTATCCAAGTTAATTTAAGCGCTGAAATATATGCTTTTAGATCTATCATATTTAAACCACCTTCTTCATTAGATTTACTTACTATATTTCTTGATATTTTATCTGGTTTGTTTTACCACAAGAATATATATAATAAACTATTAATTTCATTTAAGTATCCAACTGGTGGATCAGGCAAAGACAAAAATAAATGATTAAACTGTGATATAACAAGCGTTTTAATTAGAGTTATATATCCAATAGGATTAAGCTTTCTTTTCTGTCATTGTTCAATTATTGAATTAATTTTCTGTAATCTTGCTCCATAATTCATTTCACATATTTTATCTAAATCAACGTCAAATGCTATCCCTAACAGCTTAAACCTAGTTTTCCCCCACAGTAAATTCCATTCCTCACACATTTTGTCGTTACTAAATTTTTTATTTCCAATCCAAATTATTTGTGTTTTTTCCAAATTTACCTTCACACCCGATATATTTTCAAACCATTTTAACACTAAAAGCGAATCAGATAGTGATTCTTCATTGCCATTAAGGATTACTGATGTGTCATCCGCATATTGCGATATTTTGTATTCTAATCTATCAACGGTGATTCCTTTAATTTTGGGGTTATTTCTGATCTTGATAGAAAGAATCTCTGCACAAATAATAAATAAATTGAGTGAAATTGGATCCCCCTGTTTACAGCCACGGCTTGGGTTCAAATAATCTGACAAGTTTCCCCCTGGTTCAATCTGGATTTTATATTAGTGTTAAAGACTTTCACCCATTTTTAATAGAATTCCCAAACCCGAAAAAATCTAAACATTTGTATAAAAAATTCCATGATACAGAATCAAAAGCTTTTTCAAAGTCAATAAATAAAAGCAGACCCGGTATATCTTGACTTTCTGTATATTCCATAATATCATATATAAGTCGTATGTTTTCCCCAATATACCTCCCAGCTATGAATCCATTTTGTTCTTTACTGATAAGTTTGTCTAAAAGGGTTTTTATGCGATTGGCTATTTCGCCTGAACCTAGTTTTTAAATTATATTCAATAGAGTTAATGAAGTGTCTCGGTTTATTATCTTTAGGGATACATATAATTATACCTTCACGTTGTGTAACATATAGTTCCCCAGTTTCAAAACCGAACCTTAGTTTAAAGAATTCATAATTTAAGTTCTTAATTGTAACCCAAAAATTTTTAAAAACTCTGAAGTAAATCCATCAGACCCAGGACTTTTATCATTCTTCATATTCTTAATACAGTATGAAGTTCCTGTATTGATAACTTTCCCTCTAAATTATTTGACGCGCTATCTGTAAGTTTTGTAATATTATAATCCCTTAATTCCTCATCTAAATTATAATTAGATAAATTATCCTTAGAGGCATATAAATTAGCATAGAAGTTTGTAACCTCTGTTAAAATCTCCGCTTGATCAGAAATATTACCGTACCATTATCTATTTGCAATTTTGGAATAATTTATTTACATAATTTCGTGACTCTATGTGACAAAAGGTTTTTGTGGGTTTTCCCCCTCTGCAATCCACTGAGCCCTAGATCTTAGCAAACACCCTTGTAAGTTTTCATTTCTTATATTTCTAAATTGTTTTTCTTTTTATCTAGTTCCTCTTTATTCTCCTCTGTCATATTTTCTTCTGTTTAATTTCTTTTACTAAGTTATCTTCCATAAGAACTTTTTGGTTTTTTATAACTTGCATATGATATGGAAATACTCCTTATTTCCATAAGCAGAGTTTCTAACAACAATTGATCATTAATAGTGAATTGCAATGTCTCAATATTTTCAATGTTATCAGGAGTATACACAGGCATCATATATTGTTGTTTTATTTCTAAGATATTTTAACCCTATCAACATAAGATTTATCATACAACAGAGAATCATCAAATTTCCATAGACCCATTCCCTTTTTAATCGATCTGATCTGTAACTGATATCAATGTCACATTTCAATACATTTGGTAATAGATTATCTGAAATCAGGAAAAATCTAATCTTGCCTGCTTCAAGGGTGTTTTCTTTCTCCAAGTATACCTTTTAATATTACCATTTATTTCTCTAAATGGATCAGCAAAGTCTTGTTCATTCACTATTTTAGCACTGTTTCTCTAGCCTTTGGATTATTGGCATGCAAATAGTTATGGTAATCAATATCTGTATCCAAAAGAAGGTTAAAATCTCCACATATTATTTGAAATTCATTATCAAAGTTGTTCATTATCTCTTCTAGCTGTCTGTAAAATTCTGGTTTATCCGAATTTGGGCCATAAATATTAACTGAAGAATTTTTTTTATTATCTACTTCTAACTCAACAACAATTAAGTTTCCATTGTTATCTTTGTATGAATTATTATTGATTTTATACTCAAAATTGATGTTAAAGAGAATACAAACTCCACGCAAGTTCGATGAATTAAAGCACACATCATAACCCCATTCATTTCTTATTAAGCACTCATTTTCTTTGGTAAAATATGTATCCTGTAAACAGTATATATTTGCATTTTTTCTCTTAAGATAACTGAAATTATCTTTACGTTTATTAAAATCGCCCACTCCTTGGCAGTTGACGCTTATTATCTGAATCATATTCATCAATATTATAACTACAAAATATACATTCTACATCGCAATTGCCTACTCTCAGTTTTTATTTACTTTTAACATAGACAACATTCCTATCGGCACATCTGCAGGCAATTAACAAATATTAAAAGGGATATCACCCATAAACATCAAAAAGAAAGTAAATTACATGCTGATAGTATTTTCAATGTAAGATTTGACTAAGTAACAAAAATAGATTTGTCACAGAAATCAAGAGATCAATAGACTTTGTGTAACTTATCAATCCCTCATTGGATTAAATGACATAATTTCACAGAAATGGAGTAGGATCTACATAGTATAGAGTATACAAGCACCATCACTCTATGTAATGAGAGTTATATTTCTTATTGTAAATTCAAATTTTACCAGTATTATACCTCGTTATACTCTGACAGACAGTCATGTGTTAGTTTTGGAACAGTCTAAACCGGAAACTCATTGTGATTATAATGTATTTGCATGAGAAAAAAAGAAACCATCCCGAGAGATGGAGAGATAATGGAATCCGGATATTTTGTGTTGCATTATTAATGCGTCAATTTAGTGAATATATATATAAACTAAATGTAGTATTGAATATCATGATACCAAAATCAATTATTCGATTTTATAAAGTAATTAACATATAACAGAGACATATATACATGTGTCTTTGGAATATAAGTTCACTTTATAGCGTAAGTGCTTAAGAAATTGTACAGGTTAACCATCGAGCATGTTGGTCACCTCACACACCAGGTTTTTTATTATATGAAAACGTTCATACCCAATGTGACGTCCACCTTACCATCTTGTCACTACCGACGCAGTGTTTCTTATATTGTTTTCCTGCGTATAGTTGATAAGTCTTCTCCCGGCCCCGTACTCGCCGTCATCATGAAAACCCTCACAGTTAGAATTCTGTGATGTGAACTCGCTGAATCTGGATCGCATCACACCTTCATATACACATTTTTCACTTCTTCAACATTTCACAAAGTCGCACCACTGGCAAAAAAAACCCCACACTTTTATCTATTTTCAACGGGGTCCGTCGATACCGTATCCGTAAGTTTACTATATTCGATATCTTCTTGTTGAATTTGTAAGATGTCTGCGTTTGTGATGTGCGATACGGGATCCTCATACAAGTTTTCATTTGGCATAATATGTGAATTTTTAAGATGTCTGCGTTTGTGATGTGCGATACGGGATCCTAATACAAGTTTCCATTTGGCATAATAATTTTATTTCCAGCCACAAGGGTATTTACATTTTGCCTGCGATATGCACCAGAGATCTTATAAAGGCGCTTGTGCTCTTCGGATACACTCAGTGGTTCTTGCGCTGTGATAAAAACGGTAACTGAATTTTCGCCTGTTTTTTCTCCTTCTGCGCACGGAGTAACTCCTCTTTTTTTACCTCCATTTGACAATTTTCCGGTGATAGTCACAGGTTTTCCATGGTTAAAGTGTCGAGTTCCATCTCTTCACCAATGTGGGTTTTTATGGCCTCCGGTACTGCTTGCTTAATGTCTTCATTAGGGGTATGAGGAAAGTTATGTATGATGATGTTGTCACGCATGGATCTGCCTTTCAGATTTATTATTTCCATACTGTTGATCTCATTGTCCATCCTGATCACAACCGCTTTTAGCAGCTCAACTTGACTACGTAGATGAACATTTGCCGATCGGATCGCTTCAAGCTCGGAGACAGAGTATTCCGTCTGTTCTGACGTATACTTCAGGCGATAGTCGATGCCATCCTGGTTCCAGATGTCTGCTTTAAGTTCTTCTACCGTTTTAGCCACATTATCATATTTATTAAGTCTAGTATTAATGGTTTGTAACGCTGTCTGTATACCTTGTAATGCTTGAACTGTGCTCGAGTCTTGTGTAAGTGTACATACCTTAGGTGAGCTGTGGTCAATCGGTGGCTTTTGTTTACCTTTTTTCCTTCACACCTTGACTTTGTGTCACTCTAAAGCTAGCCATTTCACGAATTTATTTCCTGAATTAACTTCTCCAGCTTATTCACAGGTATGTAATAAAGTCCCTGTACGGGTATGACGGCTTAGATCCCTCTATATCTTTAGTAATTAATCCAAATCGGGGAGCGACAAAATCACACGTACGTCCATCTATGTCTATCGATGACGAAAGAAGAATTCCAAATAAACTTATCTGATACTGAATATACCTAAACAACGTTTTTTATCTACAAGTAATAAACTTTGTATTGAATTTCAACTACATATACAGAAAAATAAAATTCACATTATATTATTGCAAACTATGCATTGGCATTTTCTTTGCCAATCATCGACAATAAAAGTATACATTTGATAATGATGCCAACATTAAAACTGAATTTGTATTCTCATTTCTGAATACGTCTAGTCGATACATCATTTTAAAGTTAACAGTCTGAAGTTCTTGGACATTTTTAATGTAAAATATGTATTCTAGAGGGAAAGTCAATGTATTACGTTCGAACCTTACTTCAGAGAATTTAGAAGACATCTGACCAGGCTGTATGACACAAACCACCGGGGACATACACATAAAACATAATGATAGTCAAATAAACAGAGAAAACGACATTACAAAACTTTTTGATTGCACTGCAGTTAAGATACCGACTGACGACGGTCAATTAAAGTAACAAACGTCCCTCAATTGGTGATCCACTGGCAGAGACTGGAAACTCCTTCTCGGTTCATAGTCAAATGCTGGAGTAAGCTACCTGTCTGAGTAGCCCGGATGTTAACAACGGCCGTCCGCCATATTGTTCTACATGAATCTCCGCTTGGAAACAATATAGCCATAATATCGCAATGTTTTAAAGAATCAACTAAAGAATAAGTCTCAGATAAGACAATTAAATAATGAAAATATGATCTGACGCTTGAAATCCTTGATCCATTGTAATTTTAATAGAAAATTACCTCCCATAATGAGACGCCATTTCCACGGCTTAGGGTATACAAACAGACACTCGATAGCGTCATTGTCATATTTTCTACTGACTTATCGTAATTCATTCGACAATGTTTTGTTTGCATGGTTATAGATATTCAATAAAACGGTTTGTGTATTTTTATTGATCAGCTTGATGTAAATATTGCACTACACACCTACTAAAACGGGTACATTTTTTTCTGAAAGGAGTCGCTGACGTTGATCATGTGCAAATGGATGTTTAAACACACCGTATAAATCAATAACTTAGTACAGTCTCATGCTTATATGGTATGTAGGTTATTGATATTTGCTTTTTTTGTCATTATAAGTATGATATGCGGTATATAAAGGAAGGTTTATAATCTTTAATTTCATACAAGTTGCTATTTCCGGTTTTGATAAGAAAATTGATATCCTTATATCTCGTACCCTTTTATAGGATTTCTGAAGAGAAAGTTTATTTTTTCACCATTTCAAATGGTTTTAGTAAGTAATGAAGGAAAGACAACACGTGGTTTCACTAGGAAAAACAAAGCAGTAATTTATTATTTAACACCTTTTAAGGTGAATTTTAAGTGGTCAAATAGCCTGCTATTCTACTGCTATAGTAAAATTATTATAGGATGTGGCACATCTGGCATGCTATTCGAAGGTTATATGAACAGTCCTCTTTGAGAAAATCGTTTGAAATTTATAACATATTGCCATAATCCAATTGCAAATAAAAGAAAGTAAATACATAAATTTTTAAAAAGTCAAAAAAATCTTAGCCGTTAAGTTATTGAATTGATATGATCAACTTGGAAAGCATCGTCCCGATGTAAAAAGTCCGACATCGTAGGACCACACCGCCTGTGCAAATGACGGCAATTTTTTCTTTTTATTTTGCTACTTACGTTTCGACATCATTGACAAATTTAATAATACTTGCAGATATCTGGATGACATTTGAACAACAAAATTATCAGCCACCTAATATATACTAATATTTATGATAAACGTTAGGATTTTGGATTTCCTATCGTAAATTTTCCTTACTTGGATGGCGATGTCCCTCGATTCCCATCATATGGTATATATAATTACTACTAAACTTTTAACTCAGGGTTACAGATATCACAAGCTAAGAAAAACATTCGGCAAATTCTTCAGATCTTATTCAGAACTTCTATCTAAATTTGGACATATTTCTATTCAACACTATGTATCCAATAGAATTTCCCATCCTAATTTTTACGGTGATCTCGTATATAAACTAAGGAAAGTAAAAGGCCCCGATAACGTTATTTTATCATGTAATAAAATAGTCAAACGTCTTCTAAACAGACAATATGACATTGAGATCATGAAAAAGACTATAGGTCCTGTTTTTGCAACCTCTACAGCCTTATGCAAACTTTTACTTGAACGTTGCACGCTGACTACTAGGGCAGCGGGGACAATATGACGGGCCTTGTCCAAACCTCTTTCAGAGGAGACATGGTCCTGAACCTCGTCCCCTCTGACTGTTAGTCGGGACTCCTACAGATCTAGTGTCTTAGCTTGCTTTCAGACTGCCATAGCACGGTTTATCATGTTGATGTCGCATATATTTTTATATCATTATGTGTTTTCCAATACATTAAGTGTTTATATTTTTATGACCTCTCAATATGCAATACCGGTTGACCCTTGTTCTTTACATAGAGGATTATTTATAAATTTTAAATGTACGTCCTTTAATTGTTTTGCTGTTACAGTGAGTGGGAAGGTGGGCCCGTAAACCGGTTAACCACACCATTTGTTTGGTTTTTGTCAAATTAAATGACCGTCCTAAGTCGGTAATTGCACTACAATCATATATTTTTGTAATGTGTTATATGTGCTAGTATATTATTTATATTCATGTATTGTATAGCTCCATGGCGACTTCTGCCACATAACTGAGCCAGTAACTCCTCTTTTATCTTTACTGATCTTAATTGTTAACTAATTAAGGTTGGACGATATCTTGACGGCTTCTAGTCAAAGGTTATTTACTTAAATAATCAGCCTATGGTGTTTTAAATTTCTTAAAGAAACAGCTGGTAATAAAAGGTGTAAACTGAAGCAGGTTTACCTGGATTGACCTTAACTAAATTAGTAATAATAAAAAATACTTATATATATATATTTAGTGCGAGGGCGGTTTGACTTTGTTAATTGTTGTGATATACAGACAGCCGCCTAAACCACTCGGCTTTCAGAACCGTCAAGTATTATGACCGCTTAGCCTGGCGAAACCTAATTTGCATAACAAAAGGGTGTGCAGCATGTTTCCGGAAGTTGTGATTACTTTCCAGCCTCTGAGAGTAGCTTATGTCTCTGCCACTGGTAACCCACTTCCCACGCAAAAGCAGAACAATCAAATGACACACATTTTAAAATTCATAAATAGACCTTCACAAGGATCAGCAGGTTACTTAAGACGAAAGGTGTTAACATTTGCACACAAAAAGTTTGTGACTTAATATCCTAGTATAAAAAATATGTAAGGCGACATCAACATAATTAAACTGTGCTAATGCACACACAATGTGCCAAAGTCTTTACACCTCTTATCTAGTTGGGAACATAGATTATAAGGGACTTTTACGATTTCCTTTCTAAAAATCAATACGTCAGCCATGTTTTAATGAAGGAAATAGAACCAAAACAATCATATAAAACGGAAAGTCAATTATACGTGTTACATGTCATAACTAAATGACTTCATCCATTCATATCCTTTTTTTATAGATGCTCAAAAAGATCGTTTTCACATTTGACGTAAAGAATATTTTAAATATCCCTTAAATTATAATCTTTACTTAGTCATGCATATTCAAACTTTTTTAATTACAAACCATGGTATAATTCGCATAACTTATTGTTCACCAAGTTTGTTCAAATATACCAATATAATGATAATTTTAAGTTCAAATTTCAACTTCCCAAGACCACCTCTGATTTACGAGTGATTGATGGATAGTATCTGCTTAAAAATGCTACCATAAAACTTTAAATTTTAAAGTTCTTAGATGCAGCTGATCTATTCTTAGCCCCCTTTTTCAACAATTTCCAGGATTCCCTCTTCTGTTCAGTGTTTACAACGAACTGAATACTGATAAGTTCAATTCTTGTCTGATAATCTCATTCGACAGTGATACCTACTAGTCAGTGGCAAGACGATAATTGAAATGATATAAATCATAGTTTAATATACATTTGTATCACTTATTAAGGCTTGGGTTATTTGGAAAGTTGGAAAATTGATTTCAGCCGAAAAATGCAACAACGCTTATACGCATCTTTTTAGCAAATTCTGTCGCCTTTAAAGACGAGAAAACTGAAGACATCTGACAAAGCTGTATGATAAAATCCACCGAGGACACGCACACAAAACATGATAATAGTAGAATATACACAGAAAAACATTGCGGAAGACTTCATATATTTTGAGATCCCCCTTTTTTCTTATTTAAAACACACATCTGTAGTAGCATGTTTGCCTTTTTCTCTTTGTTATCACGACATGAATAATAATATCAAACACCAAAGGTTGCCATTGTATCTTGTTTGTCCCTTTGAAAGGGAAAACAGAAGACATCTGACAATGCTGTATGACACAAATCGCCAAGGACCTGCACACAAAAAAAAGATAATAGTAGAATATACATGGAACGACACTACATATATATTCGATTGTGCTGCGGTAACGATACAGACTCAGGACGGTCAATTGAAGTAACAAACGTCACTCAATTAGTGAGGTCAACCGGTTTACGGGTACCCACCTTCCCACTCACCGCAAAAGCAGCACAATCAAAGCACACACATTTAAAATTTTATGAATAATCCTCCATATAGAGAACAAGGATCAACAGGTTTCTCAAGAGGTCATAAAAATTTATTACACACGAAAAATTCATAGAATAATAGGTTGCTATTAAAAATATGTAATGCGATACACCATAAGTAAACCTTGCCCTGCACGTCTGTAAGCAAGCTCAGATCCTTGATCAATAGGAATCCCGACTAACAATCAGAGGGGACGACGATCAGGACCTTGTCTCCCCTAACAAGGTTTGGACAAATGTTTGGTTTTTTAATATAAAAAAGCTTAATATTTGTAATACATAAAATGCTTTATAGTACATGTAGTTGGTTGGTTGGGTGGTGTTTTGTGTCGCTTTCAACAATATTTCAGTTTTATCGCGACATGGAAGCAGAAGGTAACCAACCTCTTACAAGCTTAATGTACATATATGCAATGCCTGTCTGTATATATTGGTACACAGGAAAGGAAAAGATAAAAGCATCTGACTAAGATATATAACAGTAGTCACCACGTAAATGCACTATTGTAATTATTGGAAAAATAAACATACCCTTTCTACATTTATCCCAATTTTACATTATATAAACGAAAAGATATCGTTTAAAACATATATCAATTTATTCTTTAAATATCATTACTTTTTATATCGATACATTCCTTAAATTTTCATGAGGTGAGGTGAAGGGAAGAGGTAGACGAAAACGTTTGTTGATATTTGTGATATCCTTTAGAGGACCGCAGTATGCAATCATTTCATAGCCCATAGTTTTGTAGAGGGAGCTTTGTGCAGAAGTGAGAGAAGACACCTACTATTCCGAAGAACATTGTTTCACTCTTAATTTCATTAGGTGGTGATAGTCATGCATATTCAGCTGAAGTGCTTGTTTTTCTGTTTTTTGGGGGGGTTTTTTTCTGTTATTTTCTGAAAGATAATTGGAAATATGCATGCATTTAGTTCATTTTAATGAGTAAGACAAAAATACAAGCTTGAGATCAAACACGAAATATGACAGATTTAAGAAGTTTGTGTCGAAGGATATGACGTAATGCGCCGTATAGTTTCTTTTTAATGAGGGAATTATGTTATATCTATATATTTACAATCAATCGAAGAGATTAAATTATTCAACATAAAGAACATTGTTTCGCAGTATTGTCAGTATTCACAACAAAGCTCAACACATTAAACAGCTGTTTACTGTTGACAAAGTCAAAATCAGAAATGTAGAGTTTTCTACGTTGACTGGACACAGCTAAGAGCAAATCATCTTGTTTTACCTATATAGTACCCCTACTAAATTGTGGATATACATTTCGTGTTCCCTTATTAAACCTATTTGTGAAGTTTTAGTTTTGTTAGAAATCTGTCCGTGTGGCACTTCTGCTTTAACTTTCAAGCAATATACACCTTGATTTACAAACTGTAATTCATAACATGATGAAATGCTAAATATTAAGCAGTACTCTGCGACGGACAGTCCTGTGGCATTAACTTTTGGCTAAGTCTGCATTTATATTCAACACTTACTTATAAATTCTACAGTGATCATTATTATATATTCTATTGGTACATTAATTTTGCATAAAGTATATATTGTATTGTGTATATGAAATAAGTCTCGTGTAATAATATTAGTAATGTAGTATAGTGTGGATTGATCAATTATCTACAGTAATGTATTGTAAAAGTGTATCGTGTGAGAACGCAGTGAAGTGTAGTAGTAACCACATTGTAGTGCATACGCATGAGTTATTTCAAAGTAAAGGAGTGCTCGATTCACAAGGCTTTGTTTAGTAAATGTACTTGTATATTGTATGCATCGTCAATTTATATACTTGTAGATCCTGTTGGTTTCCTTCCTTGTCAGCAACAATGGCAATGAGGATAAATACTACATGAAACGGGATGAACAACCTGCGAAGAATATTGGATAATTAATGTTTATTGCAATTCCGGTGGTTGGCAAAACGCGGTGCGTTTGCCAACCTGAATTGCAATAACAACGATTGGAATAAAGATCTCCTATAAACCTGACATTATTCAACAACAATTTCTACATTGATGATGAAGATTGAAAACATACTTATTTAACATTAAGGTCAAATAAATCCAACACGCACAAATATCTCATCAAATACTTGACGTCCCATAGAAGGTTTATTGCAAGAGATCTTTACTGCAATTCCTGTTGTTATTGCAATTCAGGTTGGCAAACGCACCGCGTTTTGCAATAACCGGAATTGCAATAAACATTAATTATCCAATATTCATCTTAAATGTACAAGGACTTGTGAAAAGTATAAAGCATTTGACTTTGAAAACCAAAGGGCGTCCTCAACGAAATCGATCTTTATTTTTGAAATTGATAGAAATTTATCGGTACTTATACTTGATTACAATTCCAGTTGTTATTGCAATTCAGGTTGTGATAGTCGCCATGTTTCGCAATAACGTGAATTGCAATAAATTTATTGATATATCAATTCCAGATTTCTTTTTATGATACCTACATCTCTTGTGTAATGAAATACTATATAAGTAGGTGGGGCATTATAAATGATCTTGCGGAACAACCACGCTTGGAAAAATAATAGTGTAATCTTGACCACATCGATTTCGCGTATTTTTGTTTTCAAGTATTCAATCCATAACATGCACTAATTAGATCTCCATAGATACAACTTTTATCTTTAAAATGAATATATCGTTTTGAGGCAGCTTACTAAATAAGACCTTTCACCAAAAGGATATTTTTAATTCTTTCCAATAGGGATAATTAAAATTTGTATTGAACATAATAGGAATTACTATATTTTGTTCATATTTTTTCACAAAAAAACCCCCAAAATTTTGGAAAAAACACACGGTTAAAAGTTCTATCTCTATATGGAGGATTATTTATAGATTTTTCAATGTGTGTCCTTTGATTGTGCTGCTTTTGCGGTGATTGGGAATGTGGGCGCCCGTAAACCGGTTAACCACACCAATTACGGTTGTTACGGTTTTTCTATCTTTATAACTAGGGGAGATAACTCCTTTAAGAGAATTCATATTGTACACTCCCAAACTTTACAGTCACAAGCATCAAGATAATCTAACATGACATGCGTTTTGGTTTAACAATTAACCAAATGATGTCTTATTCTGTCATTCTGAGGAATTGAATACATTAACTCGTCTTCAAATAATGAACTAAGTTTGTATATACTTGATTTGACATATGTATACGTGTTCATGTGCATTTCAGTTCAACAACAGTTCATACTTGGAATGGTATAATTTGATAAAGTGTCCTTGACTCCTTTAGGTTCTCATGTGTGTATATATATGTATTACCTTTCTGAACTTGGAGAGTTGTTGCAAGAATTTGAGACTAGTGTTGCATGCAATCAGGGGTCGCTTACTCCTCCCGGGCATCTGGTCTCACCTCAGTTTATTTGGTGTTCGCATTCGTCGGAATATGACACTATACAAGATATTGTCCTTTTATTCCATGATTTATAAGATGTGGTTTACCCTTCGATACTTCTTAAATTATTAGGAGACAAGGAGACAAGTTTTTGTTGTTTACTTTGTAGGGGAAGGCTTTGTACAGAAGTGACAGGATACACATACTACTCCGGAAAGCCTGGACTCGCACCTGAGTTCATGAGGAAATAAGGTGATGACGGTTATGAATATCCAATAGTTGCACACATTAATCATATCTTTCGTTTATTGTTATTGTCTGAAAGATAATTGAAAATATGCATGTACTTCTGCATTGGTTTATTTCAGTCAGTAAAACAAAAATACAGACTTGAGATCAAACAACAAAGATGAAAGAAGTATGAAGTTCGTTTTTAAGGATATAATGTAATGCACCACATGGTTTCCTTTCAATAAAGGAATTGTTTTATATTTATATATTTACAATAAATCAAAGAGATTAAATTATTCAACATAAAGAATTTTGTTCCACAGTAATTCTAGTATTCATTACAAAGCTCAACACATTGAATAACTGTGCGCCATTGTCACGAAAATTCAGCAATTAAGAGTTTTCATAGTTAACGAGACGGAGTTAGGAACTTACTAGACACTTATGATTTTGTCTCATTTTTATTTTTCAGATTTAATAATAATGTCCATATTATAATTAATTACTGTATTATCTTTCACGAGAAAATCCAATAAAATTCAGACTTCCTTTTATCAATATGGTTTAACTAGATGTTATTAACAGAATGCAAGAGATCAAAATAAACACAAAATTTACGTATAATCAAGTGAAATCAAGATTAAGTTCACCTAATATTGCGTCAATCGGGACGAACTATCAATGTCTAGCAAATGAGAAATTATTGTCATAAAATTAGTAATGGCATCAAGTTAAACGCAAATTGTTGACACCGCACAAACGGACACCGCCAATTCATAAACCAGAAATGCCTTGCATTCTGGTCAAAGCACCCCAATTATTCTACGAATCGAAGCCGGTGTAGCCCATGCCATTAGATAAGGTGCTCGACTTGTGACCGAAAAGTCCCGGGTTCGATTCCCGCCGTTGGCATACTGGTGTTCTGTCTTTCGGTGCTTCCGGTGGGTCCGTAGCAAAGGTAAAATTTCTATGCGATGCATCAGGCAGATACCGTCACCATATACGAGAAATAAACAAAAACCAAAAACCAATCAATCAATCTGCGAATCGTATTGTAAGCAATCAAATATCATCTTGTCGCTGCGTGGTTTAAATGGACAGACAATAAACCACGGCCTTTGTATATGAAAACTGCTATGCCCAGATTTGAAATAAGTATTTGAATGCGCATACTTTTTAACAAGTCATATGCTGTCCCAAAAAAAAAACAAAGACAGCGCTTGGGTATGAAAGTTATCTTAAATAAAAATCATATAATAAGTTTTAACGTATATATAGACATCTATAACTGTCTTTCGAATCGAACACCTTATACGTTATTTCGATTTTATTGGGGATGGCGTTTGTGTAAATATGACACTATACACGATATTGACCTTTAATTCCATGGACTATGAGATAAGGTTTACCCTTCGGTACTTCTTTTTTTTTTTACTTGAAAATAAACCTATATGAGAAAGAAATACCAATTTTACGAACAATTTTCGTTTATATTAAATATCTTATTATATTTTCCCAAACACAGGATCATGTTCATGTAAAACACGCATTTTATGTGAGAAATTGCTCCATCGATGAATTCATTGGCCATACATACATTAAACAGATGACAGAAATTGAACATTCTTTTATATTTGATACACAATTACTCGTCAAGTAATGAGAAGTTATTGTTATCATCTAATCAAATTACTATTTTGGAAATTGAAAATTTATACTTTAATAAACAGATATAATACTTTATTGGTTGGTTGGTTGGTTGGTTGATTGGTGTTTTACGTCGCTTTCAACAATATTTCAGATATATTGCGACATGAAAGCAGGAGGTTACCAACCTTTTAAACATAGTGGCGCAACCCGGAATCGAACCGGGATCGTCGGCGCCGCAAGCCAAGCGCTTAACTACTTTATTGGAATTCAAATCAAAACAAGTATGTATAAAGAGCGTTTAGAAGATCAGAAAGTCTTCAGATAAATATGAGAAAATTTAATTATAATATAGAAATAGAATTACCAAACTTTCATGGAAAATGTTAGCATAATTAAATGATTCCTTTCAATATTTTATATATATTTTTTTCTTTCTTTCTTTTTCAAGATATTCTACAGATATTAAAAGCATAAATCAGAAAGGTCTATGGATATAGTACTAATTATATTGTAGTATAGGAACAAGATTGAACTTTCTTGGAAGAAGTTAACATGATTAAATGAATCCAGTCGGTCTACGTTTTAACATTATTCGGTGATTATTCGTGGATGTCATTTATGGTATTGACAAATATCCGACTGAAGTATCCAGTAATCTTTTTTGATAAATTTTATGATTAATGCAGAAAGGAAAAAAAGTATTGTCCTATAGCACATTTTAGCTGACAAAAGACTATTACTTGTTTAAATTCAGTATATTATATAAATGATACTTAATTTGATAATTTTACTAGATTTTCTACACACTCACTGATGTAAAAGAGACGACAGAAGACATTTGACCAAGCTGTATAACACAAATCACCAAGGAAATGCCCATGAAATGTGATTATAGTCAAATAAACACAGAATACAAAATGTCAATAGTAAAGAAAACTTAAAAGGTACCTCAAATCCTTTTGCATCCTCATCGCAAATATCTTATCGTCGCTTGACACTATCGAAAATACAAATCATGATGTTTTACTTTACACTTCCTGCACTGTGCTATGGTGACAACAATTTTTATAGTTATCAACTCGTCTAAAAACTATGATATGTAAAATACGTAAAAACATAATTTTACGTTAGAAGTAGCTATAAACAACATCATAACTAAACAATTTAGTGTTTTATTATTCATGTTATATCAATATTCGCATTCATTTAAATGACAGTGATAAATTTATTTCTATTCTCTATATTTATTTTATTCCATTTTGAATCTCCAATAAATAATCCATATATATGTTAAAAAACAAAAACAAAAAAAAACACATCTGAAAAACAAATATATTAAGTTTTTGCTTTTTCCATAATGTTTGATGATACTCGTCTGTACAGTTTTATTACAGCGGTCTTTTTCGTGACCTATTCCTTATACAGAAGTAAAACTTACTCTTATATTGAACAGATTTTCATATCTACCTTTTATATATCAAAACAGAATTTGTTACTACTTCTTTTTATTTTGTTTTATCCTGCAAGTTTACGAAACTCCATTAATTTTCAAAAGACGTAATATCACAGTTAGGGTTAAATAATAGACATGAAAATTATATTATAAATTAAAGCTAATAATGCCTGCAAAAGCAAAATCATCGGAATTGGATACCCCGTACTAGTACCTCGTAACATCTTAAATTTCTAGAGTTATATCTATTGTGTTTAATTCTTATTTTTATATTGTTAAAAGAGGGACTTCATGCATTCGATTGAATCTTCGAAACGTATCGACCTTATTCATAAGTTCAATGACAGCTTTAGATCTCTTCACTTCATGATATTGTAGTAATCGATAACCCTGAGTTTGAAAAATACATTATTGACATTAATCCACCTGAACTTCAATTGAACATATGTGATAAAGGTGACAACTTTGGATTTCCTATTGTTAATTTCCCTTATTTAGATGGCGATGTCCCTAGACTCCAATCATATGATATTTGTATTAATCAGTTTCTTGGGTTTGCTAGAGCTGGCACTCACGTTTTAAATTTTCACGCATAAAATGTTTTTTAAATTCTTACTCAGGGTTATATTTATCATAAACTTCGAAAAAGTTTTGGTAAATTTTACATATCTTATTCAGAAATTTTACCTAAATTCGGAAATGTGAATTTTCAACAATACGTATCCAGCGGAATTTCTCAGTCCAATTTCTACGGTGATCTAGTGTACAAACTAAGGATGGTTAAAGGTTCCGATAATTTCATAATTTAGTTAATAGATATGACCTTAGATTATCAAATCATTCGATTCGAGGCCAGCAATCAGCTTCGCCGTCCGTTATCATCCGTTTGGCGGAGCTTGTGTACTACGAGTTAGAAATGACGTTGAACATAAGCAAACTTATGACGTCATAAGAACGTTTCATTGTCCTGTGCGTCATGTTTGTGAGAATCCGTTTTATTTCCTCCCTTAACATTAGGACCGCAGTTAATGGCGGCGAAGTCCATTCTTATAATAATTCATAAGTTTGGTTGCTCAGACAAATTCTTAAATAATAACTTTTAAAAATTACCCTATTATTTCTTTACTGGTTAGGTGAGAATACACGATTCATCAACCTTAAACAACCTCACGACTTTCTTATTTCACTGTTAAGATGTGTGATACCAAGGAGGAGAAAAGAACGAATAAATCAGTGTATGATTTATATAATTACAAATTATGTTCAAAATTACGTGAACACAGACAACAATAAAATATAGGCAAATACAAAGTTGCCAAACGTTACCATAACAAGTTTGAGTATATTTTCATGATGAGAACCCCTTAATTTGCAGGTGTTGGGTTTTTTAGGGGACGGGGGGATAGATGGTTGGAAATATGAATATTTACTTTTATATTGATATTCGATAATATCAAAACTGTATTAACTGTCATTAAATATCTATGCACCATACCTTACGTTTAATGTGTTCTTAACTTTCCGTTGAATTTTCTATCACGTCACCCTAAGGTATTACAAGCAATTATGTTATCAGGATCCGAAATTTGAGCTAGAATAATTCTACTTAGATTTACTCCAGGTTCATCTATTAATGCAGTGGAACAAAAAGATGTATATACATGAGATTGAAAGTAAATGTTTTGATGTTGATATTGAAACGATTGGACACCGAGAAGTTGCAATATGGATTTCTAAAATTCCAACAAGAATTTCTCCCATTAAATCCTGTGTATGAGTAGAGACAAATGAAACACTTTAACTAGAATAAATCCAAACACGAAAAAAAAATAATCCTATGTATATAACGATCATCCTATGATACAGAACACGACAGCATATCCAGCATTGTAGCAATCGGAGCACCATCGCTATTTTTCACAGATATCATATTAACACGAAAGCTCCACGGTGCAAGGACATATACCAAATAACGTTAATACTTCGGCTTCTCACGCAGGAGTACAATGCAAAATAAGCCGGGGAAATGCAAAGGATTGTTTTTGTAATTTAGGATCCGAGAAGTTCAGTATGAAACTTAGATAGATTCTTTGGTTCACTTTTCGGGCAGTTTGGCTTCAACTCTGCTCTTCATATTTTTATATATTTGGGGAATTCCAATCATTTGGCCACGAGCATCACTGAAGAGACATAACTTGTCGAAATGCCCATATGGTGCACAAAATTAAAAGGTATATATGTTCTATATTTATTATAACCACTAGGCCGGTGTCACTGCTGGTGGACTGATAGTTCCCGAGGGCATCATAAGTCTCGTTTTCAGTGCTTTTGCACTGACATGAAATATATACTTCAAATTTTCAGTCATCAAATTAAGTAAATCACTCTAAAACTAAGGAGTATCTCCCTCACGCATAGCTCTGTCCTTAGATAGATTCTTTGGTTCACTTTTCGGTCAGTTTGGCTTCAACTTTGCTCTTCATATTTTTATATATTTGGGGAATTCCAATCATTTGGCCACGAGCATCACTGAAGAGACATAACTTGTCGAAATGCGCATATGGCGCACAAAATTAAAAGGTATATATGTTCTATATTTATTATAACCACTAGGCCGGTGTCACTGCTGGTGGACTGATAGTTCCCGAGGGCATCATAAGTCTCGTTTTCAGTGCTTTTGCACTGACATGAAATATATACTTCAAATTTTCAGTCATCAAATTAAGTAAATCACTCTAAAACTAAGGAGTATCTCCCTCACGCATAGCTCTGTCCTTAGATAGATTCTTTGGTTCACTTTTCGGTCAGTTTGGCTTCAACTCTGCTCTTCATATTTTTTATATATTTGGGGAATTCCAATCATTTGGCCACGAGCATCACTGAAGAGACATAACTTGTCGAAATGCGCATATGGTGCACAAAATTAAAAGGTATATATGTTCTATATCTATGAAAAATAATACACTAGAATATTGAAACGAATCAGAGGAAATTCGAAATGACTTTTCACTAAAATCAAACTAGATCACTGTACGTATCCGTTTTGAGTTTTACATATTGCAGCATTCTTTTATGAGTAAAGGCGGCAGAGATTCCGAATGCATGAGGGGGTATGACTTGGGTTTTATCCTAGGACATAATGCAAATTTTCAGTAATTTTTTACAGATACTGTAATAAATATTTTGAAATCCACATTTGAATTCAATGAAGAAGTATACATAGAATATATATAATTCATTATTTTCTCATTTAAGATAATATTCACGGTTAAACAAAAGATTAAAAACTAAGATTTTACTTAGAAATTGAAGATAAATCCAGAGGAGTATACCTCATAACAAATCATGAATCTGGATCATTTAAGCGTTTGTGAAATAGTCTCATTGCCTTTTTCGTGCAATCAGGGTGCCAAACAGGCGTGGTCGTGTATGTTTACATAACAATTGGAAGTACATTGTAGTTCCAATGGTTGACTACGTAGTACATACGAGTACATATCTGCGTACGGATATGGACGAGTTGTTACGAATGGCTTGGAAACTCAGTGGTTCATAAGTAAACAACGGAGAAGTACCGGAGAGTGAACCACATCTCGAAGAACATGGAATAAAAAGACAATATCGTGTACAATGCCAGGTTCAGGAGGTTACAATGTACATATATATACACACATGTGTACATGTAGGAAACAACATCGATGAATGTTTGAATGCTGCAATAATGATATAATGACTATTGAATTAATTGTATTTTCATGTAACTTGTAATGATAATTCATTTTCACTATACACAATGCTTTGCAAATATTACATTAGTAACTGCGTAGGTCACAATCATGTAAGTCTACAAAGTCAATTTTACTGCACATGACTTACGTAGTTGTGAATTCACCGTGTACTAATTAACACCAAGCGCGGATCCAGAAATTTTGTCGAGAGGAATCCATCCAAAATGAGTTGTCCGGGAAGGGTGTCCACCAATGTTTTTGTGTGTAAAATTACATCTTTCGCAAGGACAAAAGAACAAGGAAAGTCATTTTCGCCGAATCTCAGGGTGGCTCCAGATCCCCAGTCCACCCCTCTGGATCCGTGCCTGAACACAGATTAAAACTACGAATTAGACAATGCTCCTGTTTCCTTTGACTAATAATTTAAAACGAAGAAGTACCGAAGGGTAAACTATATCTCATAGTCCATGGGCAAAAGGACAATATCGAGTATAGTGTCATATTCAGACAAATGCGAACCCAAATAAAATCGAAGTGAAACCAGGTGCCCGGGAGGAGTAAGCGTCCCCTGGCTGTATACAACACCCGTAGCAAAAGCCTTGCAACAACCTCTCAAGTCGAGGAAATAAATGAAATAAAACAAATAAATTGAAAATGAAAATTTAATCGATCTTGTGTAACTACACTAGGAAATAAAAATCTGAAATTCAGAAAACCGTCAAATCATTCTGTGTTTTAAGTTTTTAACTTTAATCTTACATATTGGTAATGGTATTTTGATTTATGTAAATCAAAATTAAAAATTTAAGCGTTTGTGAAATAGTCTCATTGCCTTTTTCGTGCAATCAGGGTGCCAAACAGGCGTGGTCGTGTATGTTTACATAACAATTGGAAGTACATTGTAGTTCCAATGGTTGACTACGTAGTACATACGAGTACATATCTGCGTACGGATATGGACGAGTTGTTACGAATGGCTTGGAAACTCAGTGGTTCATAAGTAAACAACGGAGAAGTACCGGAGAGTGAACCACATCTCGAAGAACATGGAATAAAAAGACAATATCGTGTACAATGCCAGGTTCAGGAGGTTACAATGTACATATATATACACACATGTGTACATGTAGGAAACAACATCGATGAATGTTTGAATGCTGCAATAATGATATAATGACTATTGAATTAATTGTATTTTCATGTAACTTGTAATGATAATTCATTTTCACTATACACAATGCTTTGCAAATATTACATTAGTAACTGCGTAGGTCACAATCATGTAAGTCTACAAAGTCAATTTTACTGCACATGACTTACGTAGTTGTGAATTCACCGTGTACTAATTAACACCAAGCGCGGATCCAGAAATTTTGTCGAGAGGAATCCATCCAAAATGAGTTGTCCGGGAAGGGTGTCCACCAATGTTTTTGTGTGTAAAATTACATCTTTCGCAAGGAAAAAGAACAAGGAAAGTCATTTTCGCCGAATCTCAGGGTGGTTCCAGATCCCCAGTCCACCCCACTGGATCCGTGCATGAACACAGATTCAAACTACGAATTAGACAATGCTCCTGTTTCCTTTGACTAATAATTTGAAAACGAAGAAGTACCGAAGGTTAAACTATATCTCATAGTCCATGGGCAAATGGACAATATCGAGTATAGTGTCATATTCAGACAAATGCGAACCCAAATAAAATCGAGGTGAAACCAGGTGCCCGGGAGGAGTAAGCGTCCCCTGGTTGTATACAACACCCGTCGCAAAAGTCTTGCAACAACCTTTCAAGTCGAGGAAATAAATGAAATAAAACAAATAAATTGAAAATGAAAATTTAATCGATCTTGTGTAACTACACTAGGAAATAAATATCTGAAATTCAGAAAACCGTCAAATCATTCTGCGTTTTAAATTTTTAACCTTAATCTTACATATTGGTAATGGTATTTTGATTTATGTAACTTAAAATTAAAAATTAAAAATTAAATTAAAAGGTATGATAGCATGCTTTGATCTTGTCAAATATCAAAATGGTGACATTGCGACTTTAGACGGCCAGAACACGGTCGGTCCATATCAATAGATATTCTTGATATTCAAATTTTATACAATGATACTATTACTATACTATACTAATTCGTGTTAATGTTTTATGACCTCCCAGCATAAGTTATCTTTTTCAACCTTTTTCTTTGTATAGAGAATTGATTATACATTTTTAAATTTGTGTTCATTGTACTTTTGTGGTTAGGGGAAACCGGTTAACCACACTGATCGATAAATGTAACTTCAATTGACCTTTCTAAATCAGAACCTCCACTGCATTACAATCAAATATTTTTGTAATGTCTTTATAATATACTTTCTCTTCTGTTTTCCGCATACAAGCCGTGACTTAATCATATAGGTAAAACAGAAGTCTTTTTTCTTTCGTTCTTTAAAGGGAGTTGTAGAAACCTTAAGGGCAAGTTTGTTTCTGTTTGTTTGTTTTAAGTGGTGGTGTTATATGTCTTTTATAAACCGATATGCCTCAGTTTCGTCAAGGCTCAACTTCCTCTGAAAATAGAAACACCTAGCCTCGTTTGATGTTTGAAGATATTTCATCGTTTATAATGATTTTGCCTGTAAACTATCGTTAAAATTGATGCGACCGGTCAGCAGAAAACACTTACTCCTCCATGACACCTGATTCTGCAGTTGATTCTTCGGAGGCTCCATGATTGTCTCTATTTGTCTTTTAAAACAGATGTTCATTGTGGAGTACTGTTCTTTATCTTTGAATAATACTTGTGGCGTAGGTTTGCTTATTCCTCCATGGCATCTCGTTTCATTTTGCACACCCCAGATCTCAGTTTTCATTCATGTTTTCCTTATGAGATAATTATTGAAATATATATCGTACACTATTCTGAAGACTGTTTGATTTTACAAACATATTGGACATCGTCTAATTTGTGCAGTTTGCGTTATCATTTTAGTTACTTATCACGTTGTGTGTTATTTATTTTCTATAAAACCAAAAAATGTTATCGAACATTATCGTATTATTCTTATTAAAAGACCGTCAGCTCTATATCAATGAATGCAATTGTGTTGATAAAAAATGTGACAAAGAGAAATGTGCTCTGTGCCACTTTACTCATACAACTTACCTGCATAACCTCAACCACTTCAATGTGAGTATAATATAAATCATATTATGTAAAGTAAAATCGTTTGAACAATTCCAATCCCAACGTATTTTGTCTACGAGTAACATAAAGTATATAATACGCTTGACAATACAATATATCTTAACCTCTTCCCTCGCGACTGCTGACTCTATTTAATTGCATAATAACATTGAATTTGACAATGTTGTACGTTATCACCCCTATGCTTTGTATCATCGACACTGTGTAGATCAACTTGATTTGTCACTTCGACTGCTACGGTTTTAGCCTTTGACGTTTCTTATAAGAAAAGAAGAATTTTATACCTGCACATATTCTGGCAGGTGTCAATAATGTCATTTTAACTCGTAATTAGTAAAGAACTAGATGCTTAAGGTTTATTCTAACAATGTTCTCTCCAACTGTCACCTAAAACATGTTTAACGTATCGCAGCTTGGCATTACACTCATGTAAATACAGAAATATTTAAAGAGGAATTCATGTAAATTAATCAAGCTATTTCAAATTCAAGTTACGTTAATTCAAATTAATTAATACAATAAATTAAATTTCTTCAATTAATATACACGAGTAACCTGACTTATCGACAAGGAAGTTAACATATCCTTACAAATCAATGTCTTTATTCCCTATAATTATCTTCATCAACAAGTAGTCAATTCATATTTAATTCCAACTACATGTATAAGAAAAATATTTTCAAAGTCCCACCCAGACCCCACCCCTTTCTCTCCTCTGATCATTATTTTCATTCATTATATACAATCACAGAATAAGCATGTGCAATCTTTTCCCTGTCCTTTGATAGTGAAAATATACATCTCTGAAAGGGGGGGGGGGGTTTCGAGGATGCTTACTCCTCCCTGGAACATAAAACACCCCCCCCCCGGATCCATGATAGCCGACATCTGTATTTTGTCTTGTATAAGAGAGTTTTCGAAGTAATTCTCCTTTATTTTTTCCATTCCGTACTGCATCCACACACCACTAAATCGATGGAAAACAATCCTTATATCTATATATATATTTAAGTACCTTGCATGTTTTGTTTGATATTCTCCCTCCCTCTGCGTACCTTATATAATTCAGTCAAAAGTCACTATTCAAGGGATGTATGAAACGATACAGCATGCGTTATAGTTAATACTAGACTCAAAATTTAAATAAATACATAGTCATCTTACAATTTGTTTTAAAGACATTCAATCTACAAATTTTGAGAATTTTTAACGTGTTGTTTGTTTGTTTTGTTTGTTTGTTTGTTTGTTTGTTTATTTGTTTTGCTCAAAGTCAAGAAAATGTTATTTATTCATAGAATAATGTGTTTTACTTTTTGTGTGCATGTCCTTCGTGATTTGTGTCATACAGCTTTGTCAGATGTCTTCTATTTTGTCTTTTACTGTGCAGGAATGAATTACAATAGCTGATGCATTTATTAGATATAATGCGCGCCATTAATGTCAAAATATCATACCGGAAACTTCCATTTCCTGTTTATAAACTGCATCGGTAAACCATTTCGGAGGGAAGTTAAAAATTGAAAGGAAAAGCTGGTGTCCCATGACAACGTAACCTTTATCCAGAATGACAAATGAACGCATAATTCAATGAAGTATTTCGCAACAATAATAATAAATTCAAAATTCAATTATCTATATTACGTCTTTGATAAATACGATATATTACAAAATATAGGGAGTAAATCAGGACAGAAATAAATCTTGTTCACATCTTGTTAACCGGCGACCGTGGGAAATTATGACGTCGTCGATCAGTGTCTAGTGACCTTTATCGCGGGCAATTACAGTGGTTGTGCATATATGTAGTGACGACGTCTTCCTTATGTTACAGCGAGAATTGAAATTTGGAATGTTTCATATAAAAACAAAAGATTAAAAACATTAACATCATGCTGAAAACCGAGAAGAATGACTGCGTAAAGTAAATCTCAAGTACATCTCAAGTGCACCTCGTTTTGCTTACTCGAAGAATTTTGGTGGGTTTTGTTTTGTTTTGTATTTTTTTTTTTTTTTTTTTTTTTTTGAAACTTATTAGAAACGCAAATCAGAAAGGTCATAGAACAAAACCCTTTATGAGTTTAAAGACAAAACTTTGATTTACTATAAACATCAAATGCGTACACCATGTGCACATATTAAAATCTGTTTCAATGCATAGACATGATGATGAGAAAATTTTCTGATAAGAGTTTTTTTTCCTAAACATATTTTGCTAATTTAATGCAAAATATGGCGACCTTGATCCTACGTCTTGGTTCTTGAACTTCGTAAAGAGAAGGATGGTGTTAGTTACTTTATTAACTGGGATTTTTTAAAATAATTTTGTATCCGTATTTCTTAGGTTTCTTGTTTAGTTTCTTATGGACTTACTGTTTTCCCGAGGCACCTATTTTATGTGCCCCTATATCTATAGTTTGCCATGAACAATGCACCTTACACCTACACTTTATTACCTGTTATAAACCTTGCTTGTGCACCCTTTGATGCTTTACGCTGCGTATACCTGCACAATATCATGTAAAATACGTCATATACCCGCATTTGGTGATATGCCGTGCACTGTGTATGTACATTTGTTAGTGTGCAGTGACGGACAATCCCTGTCTAATCATATTGGCCTGCAATGAAGATAAACATGTTTATCAATACATCAATAGATAGAACTTTATATATAAAACGCCAGATAAACACAACACTGTGAAATTATATTAAATCTAAATAGAATTTATATTCTTAAATGTAAAGATGATGGATAAATCCAAACCACAAGTCCAAAAATCATAAAACCAGAGGACATACAAAATCAGTGAAAATGAAAAACAAATGGAAAATAACAAAATATGTCTACTTGAAGAGCATATGTGAACCCCTGTGATGGAGTGAGATCAGGTGCCCGGGGAGAGTGAGCATCTCCTGCTTGCTAGCAACACCCGTCACATATACCCAGTAGAAAGAGTCAGATCGTGTAAATTCCATATGTATTTATATATGGAGAAGTCGAAGTAGGTAACCTTCTAGTATAGAAGGTGTCAAATCTGTGTAAAATGATCGGAATCGGTCTCAGTCCAGAATATCATTTAAAAGTCTGGATAACGAGATATCATATGGAGTAATAAGAGTCTCGTAACGACCATAGAATTTCCGCAGTGACGTTGCTAGTCTAGCACATATATAACCCTGGTTGAGCAGCTTAACTGACAGTCGCCTAGCCCTCAGAACAAAGTCACTGTAATTTGAACATGCTCTGGAATAACGTATTAACTGAGATATGAATACGCCGTATGCCGGCGATGATGGAATGTTGCTACTTATGAAAGGAAAGTTTGTGATAACGAAATTGAAATCGTCACGTTTGTCATAGAGTGAGGTGTTCAATTGACCATTAATGTCGAAAGACAACATAATATCTAAATACGAAGTAGAATTACTACTTTCTGTGGTTTCTTTGACCTCCAGTTCACTTGGATAGATGATGCTAAGGTAATCCGCGAATGAAGGATTATTAATTGAAAGCAAGTCATCTATATATCTGTAAGTAAAATTGAAGCCAAGAGCCAATTGTTTTTTTTTTTTTTCTTGCGAAAGCAAAGACTGAATGTATTCAGCTTCGTATGAGTAAAGGAATATGTCAGCCAGAAGCGGAGCACAGTTAGTGCCCATTGGAATGCCGACAATTTGTTGAAAAACCTTACCTCCAAACACCACAAAAATGTTATCGATAAGAAAGTTCAACATCTGGATAACAGCTGTTTCAGTATATTTATTTTTGGAATCAGAATTTTCCCTAACAAAGTAAGTTTTATCGTGGCCTATTACTATATATTTGAATTTGCGGCTTCCGTTTTACTAGTAGATGCATTTTGAATAATTTCCGCTAATCTGTCTTTTAATTTCTGATGAGGGATCGTTGTGTAAAGAGTCGAAAAGTCAAAAGACTTGATAGAGTGAATTTTAGTAAAACTTTTTGATTTTAGATTTTCTAACAACTCTTTTGAATTTTTAAGGATCCACATTTGATTAATTCCACTTCTGGAATATACTGTTTCGCAATATCTATGAAGGCCAGATTTAATTTCTGATAATATTTTTGTGAGTAGCATCGATACAGATTTTGTGGAACACTTCGAGGAACCAGCGATAAAGCGTTGTTTGTAAGGATTTTTGTGCATTTTTGGAATGCAGTACAAATATGGAAGTTCTAAATTTAATTTATTTGAGTCAATACCAAACGTATTGAGGACAGATTTATGATCCTCTTAATATTTCTTACAAGTAAATGTATAATTATTGGATGCTTTATCTGCTGGTGTAATGATATAATGTTCTTGGAGGAAGGTAAGTTCAGGATATGTTTATGTACATGTTAAAAAAAGCATTGTTTCCATGGTAAAATTCTTTTACTCGTCAGATTGGCATACGTATAAGTTGACGAACAGACATTCTACTATTATAAGTATTAGTATAAGGTGTTGAAGAAGCTTTTCGTCATACTGGAAATGGCACTATTGTGCTGGGTTTTTATATATCAAAGACGACTACTCGTTTCTGCTCATCTTTATGAGTGGTTGAATATTTGCTCATGGCATGCATGTACTTCGTTTTCCATGGAGACCAACGATACGACATTCCTGAAATGAATAAAATCTAGCTAGGAGTAAATGTTTAGATAGCGAGCGGTAGTCAATAATGTAAAATACGAAAGTAACAGGTGTCACATGACTATGCCACTACCAACAATGTACCACAGTGGACATTCACGCACCCCTGAAATTCAGAGGTGAGACCAGGTGCCCGGGAGGGGTGAGCGTCTTCTATTTGGCTAGCTACACCCGCCATGAATGCCCTTAAATACAGAAGAAACAAATACAATTCAGCACTGTATATGAACATGAATATGAACTGAGTAGAAAGTGTCACAGCCACACAACATCAGGAAAAAAGGTATAATAACACTCCGCGAGGAACTTTTTTTACAAGCTCCACACTGCAAAGAGAATAAGTGACGTTAATGTAAAATACGAAAAGTAACTGGTGTCACATGACTATGGCACTGACAATAATGTACCACAGTGGACTTTCACGAACATCCATTTTACAAGACACAATAGAACCCCTGGAAGAATCACAGATGGAATCAGGTGCATAATAAAGTTAACATTACACATTTTAAGGTCAAAAATCACTCAAGCTAAAGTTAAAATTGAACTCACTGAATCATATTTTTCAATGCCTTTAGGAACCATATTGTGCTACATATAAATGATATGATATTTACAACATGTGAGCCAATATATCAGATTAAGAAAACTCGCAACCATAATTTGCGTGGAGTTGATGAAACCAGTTGTTGGAAAGTAAGCGAAGGGACAGCTTGAGAGTGCAAATAAAGGAGATACCCGAACATCCTTAAGAATATGTCCAATCACTTATTTACCCAGACTTGAAATTAGGAGGCATTTGCGTGGTTAAGATTCTGATAAACATCCGACATGTATAATAGGATTCCTTTTTTAAAAATTAAAAAATTCGTAAAAGACACTTTATTGAGAAAGGGATTCGAATGCATCGCATCTCCTCGTTATGTATATATCTAAGGCATTCGTCATCTATAAACATTCATACGTATGTTTACACACAAAACAATATTTCTAATATAGGTATGTAAAATGTATCATGTAACCAAAATGTTTTTGTCATAACTCGTATATTGTTATATAGAGCATGTAGAATGTTTTCTAGGAAACTTATATTCAGCTTTTACATCGTATATGTGTCAACGTCAGAATGTTTCTCAATAGATCGGAAGAAATTTCTGAACATTTTCAAATTTCTGTAATTGTAGGCCCCCCAAATATTTTTATGCCCCAGACCAACAACTGATAATTGGTTTCATGTACTTCCTTTGATTGTTCTGCTGTTATGGTGAGTGGGAAGGTGGGCCCGTAAACCGGTTAACCACACCATTTGTTTGGCTTTTGTCAAATTAAATGACCGTCCTAAGTCGGTATCGTAATTGCACTACAATCAAATATTTTTGTAATGTGATATATATGTTCTAATATATTATTTATATTCATGTATTGTATAGCTCTATGGTGACTTCAGCCACATAACTGAGCCAGTAACTTTCATATTGTTTTATTGGTAAATGCTTGTTTGGTTTTAAAATCGTTGAAGACGCTTTTAACTCAATATGTTGCAATGTGCTCTGATTTCTAGTAACGTTTATAACACTTAACGGGCATCAACACTGGTGGACCAGATGTGACCGAGGATACCTGATTTTTACGGTACAATGTATTCCGATGTAACAGTTGATAGGTATAAGTGCTGGTAGATCAATGTGTAATATTGTCCAATTCTAAAACATTCTACAGTTACTGATGAATATGTAAATTTTTATGGGGATGCGCAACCCAACTTGTTTTCCATATTTTGATGAATTACATATTGATTTTATCTTCATTTCCATTTACTATACTGTATTGTAGTACACTTTACTCTATTGTACTGTAATGTACTAATCTATAATTTACTATACTATGATATAACATAACATTATATAATATACTGAAAAGGTCACCTAAGATTTTAACATCCCTCTGGTCAATTCTGAAGAAAACTATGGATGTTGTAACGGAATTTAACCGTCAAAACGGTCATAGATACAAATTGTAGTACTAGTATTTTACACAAATTCTTAAGGACAATTAATATCAAATGTAGATACCAGAGAAGTAAAAGCATCCATGCCTGTTATCAGATAAAAGAAAGAAACGGAAGGCGATCTGACTCTGTGGCAATGTGGCAATACAAAACTCTCCGGTATGCACCAAATAATGTGATTGTCGTGTCTTTATCATAAATCTGATCAGATCGGAATGAGAAGGTAGTTACAAAATCCAATGTGAACAAATATGTAAAAAAGAGAATTTAAGACACTCCTATGTAGTATAATGGTAAAATTATAAATGTTTGGCTTATGGGACCCGCCCTGACATATAATTTAAGTTTGAATGTTTTATGGCATTAGAACATCTTCAAACGATAGCAATGGAGGAAATATCTATTATTTCATTTGTACTATTCAACGATTTTTATGATTTTTTTATTCCAAATATCTGATTTGGGCTTTTATTCTTTCGCACCAACATTTGACTGTAAAGTGATATGACAGTCAGTCGGCAGGAGATGCTGATTCATTCTGTGATTCTGTGATCTCACCATCGTGTGATAGTTAAATGTTTTCACGTCTTTGCTTTAAAATTTGATTATGTTTTTGGTAGAGCCGTTGTCACATTCTCACCACGAGATGTTGCTAAATACACAAAGTACATGTAAAATTCGCAAAGACTTCGTGGGTTTATTTTCATTATTATTATTATTATTATTATTATTATTATTATTATTATTGTTATTATTGTTATTATTATTATTATTATTATTAATAGTGTTATTATCAATATGTCCCCGCTATGTTCAAGCGCCTAAAAACACATGTCAAGCAGCATATATAATGTTACAATAACGGAGTACCTCAGATTTATTCTTTGGTTCACTTTTCCGGTCATTTTGGTTTCAATACTGCTCTTCAAATGTTTATGTAATATGAGAATTCCAAACATTCGGCCACGAGCATCACTGAAGAGACATAAGTTGTCGAAATGCGCATCTGGTGCACAAAATTAAAAGGTATATATGTTCTATATTTATTTGAACAGTAATGTACCCCTAGATGTAAAATTTTCAAGAGACATATTTTACTCAGACTTTTTCAAACTTTAAATTTAAATTTATATCATAAATAAACCATTGCATGAATAGCAAGAGCATTTTATTATGTGCATAACAGAAAATTTTAGCATTGTCCTGATAAATAGCGCAAAATCCTGGTAAATTTCTGTAAGGCATCATAAGGAATATTTCACAATTATTACTTCCCCCTTTCCTGTCCCCATCCAAGCATGTCACTCGCCGTCTATGTAGTGTGGAGCCTCCAGCCCAGTAGGTTTTATAAACTGAAGGAACTTGCCGTCCTTATCCAGGATGTGTATTCTGTTGCTCTTTATGTCAATGATGAGGACGTGACCTTTGGTATCAGAGCAAACATCTACTGGATCGAATAATGAAGAATCAGCTCCGCTATACTCATAACGGCACGTATGGTCTTTTCCAAATACAGATAACTTACCTCTGTCACACACGTACAGATCTTCGTTGACTTTATTCACTGAAGTTTTAAGTGGCTGTGAGAAAATACTTGAAGGAAGTTCGTGTTGGAAATTCCCCATTTTAGTGTACTGGGCGACGCAGACCTCCTTATATAGAGGAAAGGTAACAATGATGTCACTGTTTCGATAGCAAGAGATACCAAACGGCCAAAGTTTGTGGAGAATAAAACCTGGATTTTCTATCTGAACCATCTCTTTGACGCCGACACGATACGGCGATTGTCGCTGTCGGTGAAGAGAACATGTCCTGCTGGCGTAACTGTGATGTCATTGAAGGCGAAGTTGGTTTTAATTACACTCTTTATAGCGCCATTACGGTCCATTAGCTTTATGCGTCTCTCACCAGTCCTCACCGAGGCCAGACCTGAAGACATGGTACAAAGAATGCACGGTAATTTATATGCCATTCCTAATAACTTCACTACTGGCGGTACGGTTAGTATAAAGGACGCTGGTGCCAGTGATTCGGCCCTAGGTAGAACATCTTCAGTACCGTTTGGATTCTCCTCATTCACATTCCGCCGAGAAGTGGCGGACGGTGGCCTTTGTTGTGGTAATACATCTACGGTGGAAAGGACTTGTGCTCCTCTGATTGAGTCATGATTTCTCCGACACAGTACGCTTGTGTTCAAGCATCCTATTGTTGACCATATCGTTTGGTCATCAATTGGACCAGGAGGATTGTAGGAACTGCCAGGGCGTTTATATCATCAGTTTTCTCTGATAAATTGATTCCGCGTCCGCGTCTAATATCATCCATATCTTTGAAATTCACCATACTGTTCATAAATGTTTCTCTGTTGTGACTGGAGTCTTGATGTTGTTACTTTGGCGATTTCTCGAAGCTCGCTTCTTGTATTTTTAAAGTTCCTATCAAAAGCTTCACGTAGCAATATAATGTGGGGTGGGACTCAATTTCTTCAAAGAGTCCTTGATACATTCTGCGTACTCATCTATGATGTACTGAGATTCTAAAATTAGATTTTGCCATTCAGTATTACGTTCTTCTACATCGTCTCCCCGCTGCACTTCAGTCATTTTGACCATGTGTGATTCAGACAATGGTGACAAGTATTTGCTCTCGGTAATCGTTGAACATCTGCATGAAGAAAAAAATGCATGTTAAAGCATATCCAAAAGTTGAAATTTCGGTTTACAAAATGCAATTCAAAGCTTATGTGATTATAAAACTCACCAGGGGAGACAGATAACCGGGAGGAGTAAGCATCTCCTGTCAGAAGTGAGACCAGGTGCCCAGGAGGAGTAAGAGTTTCCTGTTAGAGGCGAGGCAGGTGCCCGGGAGACGTAGGCTTCTACTGTCATAGGTGAGACCAGGTGCCAGGAAGTAAGCATCTCCTGCCAGAGGTGAGACAGGTGCCCGGTAAGATTAAGCGTCTCCTGTCGAAGATAAGACTAGATGCCCAGAGGAAGTAAGCGTCTACTGTTAGAGATGAGATAGGTGCCCAAGAGAAGTAAGCGTCTACTGTCATAGGTGGTCGGGAGGAGTAAATATCTCATGCCATAGGTGCCCGGGAGGAGTAAGAGTCTGCTGTTAGAGGTGAGACCAGGTGCCCAGGAGGAGTAAGTGTCTTCTATCAGGTGAGATCAGGTGTCCAGGAATAAGCCTCTCCTGTCAGAGGTGAGACCAGATATCCGAAAGGAGTATGGTAAGCGTCTCCTGTCAGAGGCGAGACATGTGCTCGAGAGGAGTTACCATTGACCTGATTGACTACTCATACCTGCCAAGATTTCCCAAAACACACATACAAAAATACACTTTGAATTCTTCAAAACAAGGTGAATGAAAACTAAAGAAATAAGTGTCAACAATCATATCTCAACCCCCATTCCACCCACCTTTTGGGTATTTTTGGTATCGCTGCTTATCAAAAGCGATTTATACATGATGACTATTGGTGTACGTGTCATAATCATACAGTCAGCTATTTTCTATACAGATATGATTAAATCAATGTTGAAAACCATTCATACTGGCGAGTTGTTACATTCACTCAAACGGGAAAGTAAAAGCTTGAGGTACTCTAAGAAGTAGAAAGGAAAGAATACACCTAGCTTAGCTGTGTAGGTAAAGATGCCAAGTAAATGCAGGGCATACAGTGATAAATATATAACAAGAGCGACGCATAGCGTGGCATAATACGCCCGTCACATAGCTTATAAGGGATCAATTTGAATGCATGGCCAAGTTACAATCCAAAACCTTGAAACACCGCATAAAGAAATTCGGAAAACTGTAAAATCCTTGAAAAGGTTCAAAGGGCGTAACTCCAAATCCAAAGCAATTATACCCAAATGCGAATTAGTACTGACCCTCATTGATATACAGTAATATACCAAATTTTAATCCAATACCATTAAAGACTGCAGAAAAAAAGTTCGGAAAACTGTCAAAACTGTGAAAATTTCTAAGTTCAAGGGCCGTAACTCTGGCAGAAACAAAGCAATCATATCCAAATGCGAACTGGTACTGACCCTTGTTGATATAAAGTTATATGCCAAGTTTTAAAGACTGCATAAAAAAGTCCGGAAAACTGTAAAATCCTTGAAAATTTCTAAGTTCAAGGACCGTCACTCTGGCAAAACCAAAGCAACCATAACCAAATCCAAACTGGTACTGACCCTTGTTGATAATAAAGTTATATACCAAGTTTCAATCCAATATCTTGAAAGACTGCAAAAAAAAGTCCGGAAAACATGACCCCGGACGGACGCACGGACGGACAACGCCATAACATAATACGTCCCGTCTATGACGGGCGTATAAGAAATATTAAAACTGTTGTTTCACGGGAATTAATTATGTGATGTATTCATTTTGATAGCGTTTAAAATGACAATAAATGTCAACTGTGTTATGTCACTATTAAATCTCAGTGTGCAGTTCTTATGTTCAATATTTAATTTTATTCTTACTCTGGAAGACACAGATACCGAGCTTACAACATTACCATATCCTCTTTGCTGTATTAAAAAAATCCATCTGATTATAACAGCATTGGATCCTATTTATATACTTGATTGTGGAAACATAACATCGTATCCAAAGTGAAATATATATTTGTTTTTAAAAAAGTCATTAACGAGTATACATTCAGTTCATCAACGGAATATCTCTGATATCATTTATTTAGAGTGTATTCGTGTCAGTTAAAACTGAAGTTCCACATACCCGTCCAGATCCGTTTAAAAGGTATTTTGTGGCCCGGGAGTTATGTCACATGTTGTCATGTATCGGTTTACCTGCTTATAATGCTACGACATACCAGGGCTGCACTACATACCCAATCCGTATACAATTTACAATACAGTGAATCACATTTTATTCGCGAGGCGTCTGTTTTTGCGTAATTGGTGGGCATGAATCTACACAAAGTAACATTGCAACGCTTGATTTGATTATTAAAATGTAACCTTTAAATGGGCTTATCGTGAAAGTTATGACAAGGGAAAATACATATATATATATATATATATATATATATATATATATATATATATATATATATATATATATATATATATATATATATATATATATATATATATATATATATATATATATATATATATATATATATATATATATATATATATATCGATATATATAACCGTAAAGGCAGTGAGATCTCAGCGAAAATAAAATCTAGCAAAATTTAAGTAATTTAGAGTATTGCCATGCTTTACTTAGATAATGCCATCCGGTTTCCATGGTACCAACTAGATGAGGTATGACCCTCTAGACACGACACCAGTCTTTCTTGTAATGGAGGTTTATAATTTAAATGATATATTGATATACCAAACATGAAGTGTTCATCGCAACACCTATAAAGCTCCTTATATTCCTACGGTTCTATAGTCCGACGGTCCGATAGTCCGATTTATACATACACTAAAGCTTTATTTTCCGATCCATAAAATAGAAATATCTCTATATTTGAAACAGCTATATTTATTTACAACCCTCTTTCCCTGTCACATACTGGATCCGCGGTTTGTATTTGTATTCAAGAAGTTAACAAAGTAACGCAGAAGGACATGATAATTTTGACCATCTCGTAGGTCGAATCTAATCGCAAATGTTAACCAAAATTATCATATGACTTTAAATATCAAGTTGTTAGCTCCCAAGAATAAATCGATGGCCAAGTTAATCAAAATGTTGATAGACAGACATCGCACACATTACACCTTTATTATGTATTTGTGTTGTTGCGTTACGTAATACGATTCGATTTCGATGGTGCAGTTTCAGCTGTAGAATCTCTTGGGTTGATTTACATTGGCGGATCTAAGGGGGAGGGGAGCTGCACCCCCACTCTCTTCCGAACCGTATAGTGGAAAAAATTGGTCATTGGAGGTTGCAACTCCCTTTCGAATATTCGCAGAAGACTGCACCTCCTTTATGACAGCTTGGCGATGGACAGCTAGGGTCCTTTAAAGTGACCGGCAAAGCATAGAAACGGGACCACCCTTTTTACGGTCCTTCCCAGAGACCGTTCTTTATCGTGCAGCGGATTCCACTTGCGGTACCATCCAAGGATAGCTCCTTATACATGTACCGAGACCACGGCCCATCCCACTGTGCCACCATCCACGGACATTGGCGAATAAAGCAAACCAATACCAAAAACAAACAAATAAAAAACAATTATGATTTACGGTCAGTTTTTAAAAACTTAAATTTTCGCCAAGTCAAAAATAAGTGTATGTATGTAAAACTAGAAACGAAAAAGAAACGAAACGGAATAGAAGGAAACGAAAAGAAATAGAACAAAAAGAAACGGAACACAAAGAGAATACTGTAAGGAACATTTCACCAAACATAATATAACGGCGATATTTCAGCTATATAGTAACGGGACTTGTCCGGCCACACTTTGATAATTAGAGCCACACAAAGCAGCCACACTATAGTGATCAACCCGTGTGTCCGTCTGTCTGTTCGATTAAGAAGAACTTGCCAACCCTATGTGGGGCCTATTGTGACGGCTTCTATCGAAGTGATGTCTAGGTTGGACCTGCTGCCGGTCACTCACGTTAGACATCTAAAGGGGGTCGTAAACGGGCCAATTCTTATTCGCTTCATATGCAATACGTACTTTCAAAAGTCAAACTTGTTCAAATTAGCGGCACATCCTTTGCAATGCGACTAAGCAACGTCTTGAAAATGCGTTTTAGTATAGTGAATTAGAACTGGGATATTTGCAGGCATAAATTGTATTATTGCACGTTTTACTGCTCCGCCAATGCATCGCGGTAAAACTTCCGACAGTAAAATTATACAATTAGAAATTTATTATGCCTCAAATCTTTGAAGTCTACATCAACATGGGCACATTTTCAAAAACCCCTCATCATCGGTGTTACGGAGGTACACCCGCTCATAGTGACCTTCAAACGGAATTTGAACCTCAGACCTTCCAATCTGCAGTCCTAACACTCGACCACGGCGAGCTTAACAAGCGAAGAAAGGATTAGATTATGTTTGTTGACGAATTGAAACACAAACATTGTAGAGAACGTTGAAAAATCGATTCACGACCAGTTTTGTTGATTTTTTTTTAAATTTTAGCCTTTATGTTTGACCCACTTTCCTCTGCCCCTCGGTGAGCTTTGCTGTGTTCTGGACTGATCTTGTTCGAATATATTTTGTAACTTCAGTTTAACTACCCTCTTGTTCATGCCATTAGCCATTGTAAATGTCATACAGCCGAGCCCGATCTCCTTTCAAGTCCCTTACACTTCTTAATTATAGAAAACGAGAAATCGAACCGTCGGACTACCTTGTTCTAATTTTTTAATTTACTTGGGGAAAGGGGTGGGGTTGTTAGATACAAAAATTAGAACATCCGTCGGACTATCGAACCGTCGGAATACAGACGTGTAACCAACGAGACATCCGCCAATTGCTGATTAATTTCCCAGCTGTAACTGGTATCCAATTATGGGTAGGTAGACTGAGTAAGTATGGAGGAAGCATTTGGTTGAAGGAAAATCAAATGACTGCAGTGAGGTTCAAACCAGCCTACTTCCATTTGCAAATGCTACACGTTAACCTATGTGCCATGCGCTCCAACTAGGAATTACTGGACAATAAACCATGGATTTGTAGTTATTTCTATTCTAATATTTCTCTGCAGACGACAAGTGCATTTACTTAAAGATCAATAATTTCGTTTTCAGAAAATGAAATGGGCGGAGTATTAAGAACTGTGGTTGTATAATAGGTGTATCAGAGCGGGAAAATCACTGGGCAAGTTCTGTGGAACGAAAAGATAGAAAATCTCAAGTCATACCTGTATCAGAATATACAACAACAGACTATTATCATCATCATTGTGCATTATTTATTGTTCATGGACAGGCTTTAATAAAACCGACAAGCGCAAATAACAATATCTGACACAAACATCAAAGACTGAAAATAAAGAGAATATGGAAATATTGCACAAAGGTAAATGTTAAAAATAGTGTAACACATAGTAAATGATTGAAGTTAAAAACAAGCATTGTATATGGCAGGGTCACCCAACGATCAATTGTTTGAAGGCTCAAAATTCTGTTGTTATTAATCTTATTACAATAATAGTGCACCATTTATCGATATTTATAAAAACAAATGTACCAATATAGATTTACTGCATATTTCGACTGAATACATCAATAATGATGGTCACAATGAACAGGTGACCTTTTTATACAAGTTATCTGTTGCTATTTAGCAAAGGCAAAGAGTGATCATTACTGAAAATAGCAAAGTAAAATTCTATTTGTAATTTCGCTACCTGGAGCTACATGTAGCTTTTGAAAATTTTTGGATTTCCAGTTTCACCTTTGAGTGTCAGTGAAGAGGCATAATTTGTCGAAACGCGCATGATTACAAGACCTAAAATACATTCATATAATGGGATCTATGTTTAACAACCTCAAACAAAGGTTCACGACACCAACATCAAATGACGTCATAAAAACACTTCATAAATGACGTCTGGAGGAAAGTATTGGGATAATAATTCTAACTTCCAATATTCTGTAAGTCAAATTCTGATCGGTCAATCAAGAAGTTCATGCCGCTGAAAACTCTTTAAAAGAATTTTAAGGTCTGGTTATTGAAAATATCGTTATTGGTCTTACTATTGGAGAGTACGGCACCACAGACAATGGGATTCATTATCAAATAATGAGATGATCAAAACAAATGACGTTGCATGGGATATACCCCACTGGATTTATCTTCAATTTTGAAGCAGAATCTTATTTTTCGAGCTTTTGCTTTACAATGATTATTACCTGAAGTGAGACAAAAATTAAAAATATTTCACCTATGCATGCTTCTCCAGTGAATTCAAAAGCTGATATTGATATATTTACCATAAAAATAAGAAAAGTAGACTAAATCAACAGTTATTGTACATCTCTTATGCCATTCATTTTTGGCTTCCGCTGACTACCTTAACAAACAAGAGCAGATAACTCATCACTAAAACTGCCAATAAACAAATAAAAAAAGGTTTATAAAGCAAGTAGAATTTGTGTATGAAAGAGGTGGAATGTATATCAAATAAATATATCAATGCATACAGTTACATTGGTTGGTTGGTTGATTGGTGTTTTACGTCGCTTTCAACAATTTTTCAGTTATATCGCGACATGGAAGCAGGAGGTAACCAACCTCTTAAACATAGTGGCGCAACCCGGGAATCGCATACAGTTACATTGAAGTATCTACCTAATTTTTAATTATCTCAATTTATACTGCTAATTGCCTTCGTTTGTCAGTGTTTTTGTTCAAGATATATATAAGGATAGTTCTCTGATGAAATTAAATACCCGACAAGTCCCTATTACGATATAAAGTTTGATTCCAGTCTGAAAAGGTTTTACATTGTGCTCTCATGAATTAGTTGCAGATAACAAAATTATACAAAGTTTGAAACCATCACTTGATGATAAAATATATCAAAAATTATACAAACAACAATAAGAAGGAACTTAATTGTAAACCAAGTAACAGATAAATACCTTCAAATTACATAATTTCATGGGGATTGTGTAAAATCCAAAAAAAGTACACAATGCATATATTATCTTTAAAAAAAAATACAATCACATGACTTTAAAATAGACACTGGGATTTCCTTTAATCAAACTACTCTATGACATACCAAGTTATGACTCGAGTATTTTGTTCTCTGCTGTCTTAGTACACATAAATATTCATAGAAACTGGTGCCATAAATCAATTGAAAACCTGAAGTATTTCAATGGTATTTAACTTTTTTTAAGCTTTGCTAAGATATCAGAGCTCTGTTATCATGATACTTTTCAAAAAAAAAAAACCCAAACCACTCACTGGAAATGCTGATACACTCCTTAAAATGCATGATGGGTATATTATCTCTTTCCATATAATTTACTCAGTTTTTTATAACATTTCAAAACAGTTCTTGTTCTGGAAAATATAGCACATAGAATTATTGGCTTTTCATTCAAATTTGTGAAATGGTAAATTTTAGTGGTTACTGACCCATGTCCTTTTTTTTCTTATAATGGGAATATAGAATCATCTGTCCTGAGTGACCTTGTAAACATATAAAGCTTTTTTGACTGTAACATCATTAAACTTTCACATTTGATGCTTTACACACACAAAAAAAAGGATAAGACATATCAAATGTAAACAAACATTCCGGAAATAGATATTTAGACTTACTGTTCTAAAAATAAGATTTTCAATAAGTTTTATTTTACTTCCCTTGTTAAAGCATTCCCTCACTATAAAACACAAGATTGCAGATGCTCATTCTGTTAATGTCTTATATTTTGATCACCTACCAAATCTTCTGTTCTACACTAGGGTAGATTTTATACCCTACTGGAGAACAAAAGAAAGGTTTGTATAAAAGCACGAGTCAGAACGGCAAATCAGTTATCTTGATCTTGTGTACAGCTGACTATTAGTACTATTTAGATGAAATAATATAAATTCTATCTGTGTTAGGGGTGAAACGATACACTGCAGTTCTCAGTTCATTGCGAGCTTTAGTGACAAATCGATTTACAGTTTGACATAGTATCGGAATCATTCCGTTTCGATTTGTTTATAAAGTTAAAATTTATAACAAAATGACACGATGATTGTCCTGAAAAAATAAAATTCATTCTTGGAATCCAAATAATTCAGATTTTATTATTTGGTATTTATAAGAACTATAATTTGCTTGAATTATGATTCAAATTTTTACTAAACAAAATGTTTTTCTTTGATCTTTTATGTAAGGTTTTCTCATGTAATGACGTGTGGAACAGTTCAATGTAAAATCACAGTACACATCGTATCTTGAGCCCTGTAGTATCAACAGTATACAGAAAAGATATAAAGTGTCTTAATGAAATAATGAAATAGATATAAAGTGTCTTAATGAAATAATGAAAATAGATATAAAGTGTCTTAATGAAATAATGAAAATAGATATAAAGTGTCTTAATGAAATAATGAAAATAGATATAAAGTGTCTTAATGAAATAATGAAAATAGATATAAAGTGTCTTAATGAAATAATGAAAATAGATAAGTGATGGCAATAAGTTACCTTGAGTGTTACAGTCATGTAAAAAGATAAAACACAATAAAATGAAACAGATTTCTAAATCTAAAATGAACAAACTTATCATAATCATAGACATAATATGGTGGATTATTGATGACTCAAATTCAGATGTCTATATAAAACACTTCCAATTAAGACATCATAGCAAAGCAGGCTCTCCACACCTTGAAATCGAAGGCGCCTTGTAATACACTTCAATTTGATTCTCCATAAATAAAATATAGAGTCGAAATTCTGAATTCTGTGGATTTACATTCTTGGATATATATTCATGTACCACAATTAATATAGATGTTTTTCCAATCAAAAATGATATATGGGGCCTTATGCCCGACATGCTACTTTTTGCCGGGATTTTTGTTACGATGTTAATACTAGCATAGTGACATCAAGGAAAAATGACTAATTTTTAATGGCAAATTATCGTATGTCTGGCATGGATTGAAATGTATTATCAATAGGAAAAAGGTCTATTGGGACTTTTAAAATCATCTCAAGCAAAGAGAAATTAAAAAATTTAAACTTTATTTATTTTACAACAATTAAGAAACTACGTTAACAACTTATATAAATCTTGCTTGTTGGCATGGATCTTGGCGAAAGGGTGTCGTTTTTGTGGGAGGAAACCAGAGAAAACCCATGAAGCCAGGTTGGTGACAGCCTCATTATCTCAAGTACCACACCACTGACCGGGAATCGAACCCGGGTCGCATTGGTGAGAAGCGAGCGCGCTACCGACTGCGACCGTACTACAGCTATGATGTAATCATATTTCTCATATATGCGCATCAACATCAACATCTATATAGTCCCTAACAAACACAACATCTTTTCATAATATGCTTGGTTTTTAAAATATTCTTCATCAAACAGCACACAAAACCTAAACTAACAATTCACACTCTAATTATCAATATTCAATATATCTATTATAGAACAAGAAGACTCTAATAACAGTATGGAAGGATTGCAAAACGGAAACTTTCAGGAAAAAATGCTTTACCATGTAGGTGAAAATGACTTCGTTTCATACGAAAAATATATCAAAGTCATCTAACATACAACGTCTCACATTTGTGGTCCTTCTGTTCGGAAATTTTGCTGCAATCAGAAACTCTATAAGAGTACTGACCGACAGATGGATGCAGGTTGTCTGCCTATGGTCCTTAACTGGTTAACAATCCAACCAAAAACCTTCACAAACCTATATCTAATGATTGGCAATCTAATTCCACTAAACTACACACTGCAGTTCAGTCATTGGTATAAATCTCATGACTTTCTGTCTCTACATGTACATAGATTCCACAATCAGTCTTAACACAAACATAAAATTAGATATTATTTTCTTAAATTCTTACTGAAATGTATCAACAGATGTAAAACGTTCAATTTGTTAACAGCTCTATTTATTTTCTTAGTAGAGAACTATCCATCCTTTGAGTTAGTATATGACATGGAATGACTGTGATGTAAAGCAAAATTATGGGAAATAAAGGTAACAAAAATGAAAAATGTTCAGTACACCATTTCAAATAATTTTAACAACAGTAACAAAACTTTTCATTTGTTTACAGCTGTCTTACAATAAAAAAATCTTTTTCCGTCAATGTGATCAAATATGTAAATTTCATACATATAACCATAGCAACAATCATCAACAAACATTACTCATACATATGTATGTCATTAAAGGTGGTCAGCAGCAAGATTACTGGTCTCCAAGGGCTTGGACCTTGGTTCAAATCCAGCGAAACTAAGGTTGTCTCATCTCAGAATGTACTTACTATAGTATGTGATAGCTATTAACATAAATACAGCTGACTTAAGTATGTTATATACCCGGTATGCTGATATTAAGACAAATGAAAAAATGGCAGAAATGATGGTGAATCTAAATCTAAATAAAATACAAAGTTGTTTTGGATTTGTGTAATACTACTTACAAATTATTATTATTACCAATACTACAAAGCAATCAAGGTTTATAATTGGTATGGCTAGAAAAACATATTAGCCTACAAGATTCTTACTGTAGATAAATAAGCCAAAGAGGATTAAAAGCAACATTTAAAATGAAACATGTGATAATATACTTTAACAATTTATCATATAATTCTTTAACAGCTTTAATTTAGAGAACTTAATAAAAATATGCAAACTGACAAATACTGAGTTTTGACCTTATTTCTAAAAAAAAAATCAGAAAATGTACATGGCACTTAAAAATTATTATTTCTAAAGATCTACATGATAAAATTTTATGGACGACACTCAAAGCACAACCAAAACAAAATCTTTTATTCTTGACCTCCGAACTCCCTTATTTCATGCCTATCCCAAAATTCCAACATCTTTCCATGGAAGTCATTTTTCTAATAATCATAATTGTTACCATGACAACATTATAAACAACATGAGGGATTAATCTCACTGTATTTGTTGTAAATTTGGCATCAATGTCTTCAGAGCTGGCTTTGTCAGTTGGTCTTGCTTTTTGCTGCACGTTCTTGCACATCGATCTCTGCCACATTTTGGAGAGCAGCTATGAGTTGCAGTACGCTGATGCCAGACTTTGCAATGGACAGAGGAGCGCACAACCATAAGATCACCTTGAAAAGGCCAATCCCTAACACTGTAAAATATAAAAATGTGCATTTCAATCATATTCAAACTTTTAAGTAACAAAGAGAGAAGATTTAGACACTTCAAACTTGAGGCCCTGTGTCATGGCAACATTGGCATAATATCCCTCCACCAGATTGGGCTGGGTTTGCTGCATTGGTCAAAATTTCTGTGCAAGACCAGACAGATGCCATCACCATAACAAAATAAATTAATGGTAAAACAACAAACTGATAAAAATTTCTACGAAATATTACATTTCCAGTGTGCCAGACTCGCCAAACAATATTTCAGTATGTTGCATTCTAGTGACCTTGACCTTGCAGATAGATCCTTGTTCTATGTCACACTATGATCAGTACACTGACATGGTGACGGCATCTGACTGATGCAATGCACAGAAATTTTTACGAATGTGACAGACACACCCACAGCAGTGAGGGAACTTTAAAGTGCCATGTCTACCGTTACAAGAGACCTCGAAGTTTACAATCTCACCCAAATGACCGTCACCGTACACCGATAAGCCACAAGTGGGATTTGAACCTGGGACCACTCGGTCACTAGCCAAACATCAGCTCTGATGCACCAGTGGTCCACAGGCAACACCATACTGAGGTTCGGTAACCACCATGACACGGGCTGCCAAGAAATACTGTGAAATATATTTTATTTCTGGAGATCCCTCTTTAGTAGTTGCCTGTATTCAGGATTAAACATTTCATAATTAAACGCATGTTCCACCTTCTGCCACTGAAGGTCATTCATGTTTATCATTCCCACAGCTGGGAATCTGTTGATCCAATAAACATATAGGAAAGATTCAGTACAAGTATATTATTGTTGAATTATACTTCCAAAGCCAAGGAGGGGCAAGTTACGCATAGCAGTCAAGCACTTGGCTTGCGACACCAAGGATCTAGGTTCGATTCCTGGATTACACCACTATGTTTGAAAGGTTAGTTACGTCCTGCTTCCATGATGCAGTGTAACTGATAAATTGATGAAGCGACGTAAAAAACACCAATGAATCAACCAACTTAAGCCAAGGTAATGAAATCAATGCTATATATACTAGTCTTTACAGACTTTCTTACATCGCTGTTATTCAGCATTATGCATGGTCATCTCTTTTACAGGCTTTAATAACCTTTCTAAACAGGGATTATTGAACTTCAATAAAGAGCTGGATTCTTTGAGTGATTTCACTGACCGCTTTTTAATTTTGACATACATATACATGTATGTGTACAGGAAGTAAAAATATATAAAAGACACATTTACAAATGATGTCTTGATCGCAACAAAATAACGCTAAGAACCATTTACAAATTTCATACTTTACGTGATATATGGGGCCTCATGCTCGACACACTATGTCTTGCTGGAATTTTCATTATGATATTAATGCTTGAATTGTTACGTCACAATAGAATGATGCAGTTTTAAGCCGCAAAACATCATACGTGGAGCATTTAATGCGAGATGAAATGCACCTAAAAAAGGTCTCTTCTATCAAAACATTTTGAATTCCACTAACGACTCCATCATCTATACTTCAACGTCGTGATTTCATGGGATCTGAAATTTAGAACTATGCAACAAAGCCATCCACAGCAGTGAGCGATCTTCATGTGACATCTCTACCATCACACTGGACATTGGTTTTTATGGTCATCAATTTTAAAAACAGTGTACCTATGAGCCACAAGTAGCACACGAACCCAGGATATTTGGTCACAAGCTGACTGAACTATGATGACTCCTCTGCACTTAAGTGCTGGCAGGCTGAAAACGCACAGAACACATTGAACAAAGACAGTGATTAACTACCATTTCATACCTAACGATAGTGATTTCTATTTCTTACCTGAAGGTCCACTAGTAAAGTATACCATATATAACATGCAGTAAAACAGCTCGTTGGCAGAACACATAACAAATAGGATCATCTGAAACAGAACAAGAATGCATTACAAATAGGGTCATCTGAAACAGAACAAGAACACATTACAAATAGGATCATCTGAAACAGTACAAGAACGCATTACACATAGGATCAACTGAAACAGAACAAGAACACATTACAAATAGGATCATCTGAAACAGAACAAGAACGCATTACAAATAGGATCATCTGAAACAAAACACGAACACATTACAAATAGGATCACCTGAAACAGAACAAGAACACATTACAAATAGGATCATCTGAAACAGAACAAGAACACATTACAAATAGGATCATCTGAAACAGAACAAGAACGCATTACAAATAGGATCATCTGAAACAGAACAAGAACACAATACAAATAGGATCATCTGAAGCAGAACAAGAACACACTAAAATGGGATTATCTGAAGCAGAACAAGAACACACTAAAATGGGATTATCTGAAACAGAATAGGAACACATCAAAACAAGGATCATCTGAAACAGAACAAGAAAATATTACGAACAGAGTTATCTGAAACAGATCATTTGCAAGAAGTATAAAGATATCAAAATCTTAAATGAATCTATCAGTGAATACATCTTTGAAGAGTTTAAAAAATACTTTGAACTAATTCCTTCAAGAAATCACAAAATGACAAGTAAACAAAATTTTAAAATCTTAACCTGGTTTCTCCACCCAAAGAAAATAACTTACAAATGAAATAAAACCATTGTACACCAGTTTATTAACTGACTGACTATCACCTTATTGTGGTGACACTCACCTTATTGTGGTGACACTCACCTTATTGTGGTGACGCTCACCTTATTGTGGTGACACTCACCTTATTGTGGTGACGCTCACCTTATTGTGGTGACACTCACCTTATTGTGGTGATGCTCACCTTATTGTGGTGACACTCACCTTATTGTGGTGACACTCACCTTATTGTGGTGACACTCACCTTATTGTGGTGATACTCACCTTATTGTGGTGACACTCACCTTATTGTGGTGACACTCACCTTATTGTGGTGACACTCACCTTACTGTGTTGACACTCACCTTATTGTGGTGAAACTCACCTTATTGTGGTGTCGCTCACCTTATTGTGGTGACACTCATCTTACTGTGTTGACACTCACCTTATTGTGGTGATACTCACTTTACTGTGTTGACACTCACCTTATTGTGGTGATACTCACCTTATTGTGGTGACACTCACCTTATTGTGGTGACACTCACCTTATTGTGGTGACACTCACCTTATTGTGGTGTCGCTCACCTTATTGTGGTGACACTCACCTTATTGTGTTGACACTCACCTTATTGTGGTGACACTCACCTTATTGTGTTGATACTCACCTTATTGTGTTGACACTCACCTTATTGTGGTGATACTCACCTTATTGTGGTGACACTCACCTTATTGTGGTGACACTCACCTTACTGTGGTGTCACTCACCTTATTGTGGTGATGCTCACCTTATTGTGGTGACACTTACCTTATTATGGTAGTAATGTTTGAGGATAGGATTGGCGGATAGATCTATCTTTTTGTGACTGTCTGATCCCTTCATGACAGAGCTGTAAAACACATCAATGTCATCATCAAAGATACAGTAAAACAACAAAATCTTATGATCTGTAGTCAGAAAAAAATAATTCTCTACATAACAGAGCTGTAGAATACATCAATGTCATTATCAAAGATACCGTAAAACAACAAAAACTTATGATCTGTAGTCAGAAAAAAATAATTCTCTACATAACAGAGTTGTAGAACACATCAATGTCATTATCAAAGATACCGTAAAACAACAAAAACTTATGATCTGTAGTCAGAAAAAAATAATTCTCTACATAACAGAGCTGTAAAACACATTAACATCATTATCAAAGATACAGTAAAACAACAAAAACTTATGACTTGTAATCAGAAAAAAAAAATTTCTACATGACAGAGCTGTAAAACACATCAATGTCATTATCAAACATACAGTAAAACAACAAAAACTTATGATCTGTAGTCAGAAAAAAAATAATTCTACATAACAGAGCTGTAGAACACATCAATGTCATTACCAAAGATACAGTAAAACAACAAAAACTTATGATCTGTAGTCAGAAAAAAAAATTCTCTACATAACAGAGCTGTAGAACACATCAATGTCATTATCAAAGATACCGTTAAACAACAAAAACTTATGATCTGTAGTCAGAAAAAAAAATTTCTACATAACAGAGCTGTAAAACTTATCAACATCATTAAAGATATAGTCAGAAGAAAATTCTCATATTCACACTTGACCTGACCATACCAATATCCCTCCGCTTAGAAAGAGTCCTGAATTATTTAACCTCTATCCTGTAACCAAAGTTACACAGTTCACTTCATGGGACCCAGAGAAATGCAAAAAAAAAAAAATAAAGTGTACATAAAGAACATGATGTGTTCTAAAATTCCCTTTCCCTGTGGTAAGTGAAAGTTGAAGTCAGGGAAGTAAATTTAAAGTAGAGACACCACCTTCTAGTACTGGGTAAGTGAATACTGAAAATTAACTTACAACATTAAATTTCTTAAAAATGATTTTTTCAGTAAAGTGAAGACTAAACTTGATGATTCTAAGCTAAGCAAACAGGAGAGGGACAAAATTTATGATAGAGATATGTCACACCTGGGTGACAAAGTCAATCCTATGTTGGCATTACCCAAAAACTTCAAGCAGAGTTAGAACCCTGGGAATACCTCTCAAAAAAGGAAATATATACTCATGAATTTTCATATATGTAATGTGTATTATATATAGCGTTGGCCAATTATATATACTAGTAATTTCATGTTCGATTTCAGGAGAGAGCTTTATATAAGTCCAAGACTTGTTGTTCAATCCTATATATATGTGTTATGTTATACATTGGGACTATTTCACTGTACGTATCCGTTTTGAGTTTTACATATAGCAGCATTCTTTTATGAGTAAAGGGAGAAGAGATTCCGAATGCATGAGGGGGTATGACTTTGGTTTATCCTAGGCCATAATGCAATTTTTCAGTAATTTTTTACAAATACTGTAATAAATATTTCGAAATCCACATTTGAATTCAATGAAGAAGTATACAAACATTATATATATTTCATTATTTTCTCATTTAAGATAATAATCATGGTAAAACAAAAGATTAAGGAATAAGATTTTACTTAGAAATTGAAGATAAATCCCGAGGAGTATACCTCATAACAAATCACGAATCTGATCATCTAAGCGTTTGTGAAATAGTCCCATTCATGCCATTTTCTGAATAAATACTGTTTAAACCAACATCTCAAAATGTGTTAATTTCAATCAATAGAACAGGGATTACAAGTAGGAATTTATTATTCTGCCTTTTGTTTAAATTCAAAGTGAATTTTCCATTCTTAACTTCGGATAGTGAAATTTTCATTTGGGTGGGTAAATTTTCCACAGTGATTTACTTGATGTTAACCGATTTCTTTTTTAAATATAGAACACTGTTTTACATGAACATTTAATAAACCTGGAAAACTTAAAATTATGACTTCAGAGTTAAATTATCCTGATTGGAGTAAAAGAAACAGAAACCGCTGTATTCTTTTAATGTTTAATTGTTTATCTGAATCCTTTAAATGACAGTATAATTGAATGTACCTTACCTGATAATGTGTGCATTCACTAAATTTGAAAAAGACTAAAAATTGGCATGCAGACAGAGACAGTTATTTGAAACTTTAATGACTGGTTCAGCTAACCAATGGTTATATTTCGTCTGACTATATCTTTGAAATGAGAAGACTTCATGTCATAGTCTGTGTACTGATTTGTAGCGTATGAAAAAAGCTTTGTAAAGTAGTATAGATTTTTATACAGAAAATTAACTGTTTCTACAACTTTAACCACCGTAATCTATTTTTGTTATCCAGTAAGGTGTGACACACAATTCAATCACAGAATAAAGGAGAAATCCTACAAACCACCGACCTTTGTACATGAATCCAGTGACTAGTGATATCCAGTGCCATACTGAATTGGAAGAATAACATATAGCTGGGGTAGAAGTGACAAAGTGCCGCCAGCAAACACATGGTGGCACATCTGTCAATCAGCTGATCCAGCATACCACCCACACGGCTGCCTGAAAGGAGAAAAAAACATAAAAGGACTCCCAAGCAAAACTGAACCCCTTTTACATTTTGCTAATAGGACAAACTTGTTTGTTTTAGAATGAACCAATTTAACACTTCATTTTCTAATGTGTACTTTAAAAACTTCAAAAAAACAAGAGGACAGTTATGTTTAAACTAAAGATATGAACCTTAAATTGAAAAGTTCTGATTAAAATGGAAAATACTAGGTAAAGACGAAGATATCAAATCAAGAAGAAACCACTAAAGGCAGTATGGCTGGATCGCAAAGCAATTTCGATACAAGGTCAAGGTCAAAAGCCATGGTATCCATCGAAAGCACTCGTCAAAAAGAACCTATATGTGAAGGTTCAAAGCCCTATCCGTAACGATTCAAAAGACATAGCTAAAGTTTTTTAAAAAATAGGTCAAAGTCTAAGGTCAAGGTCACTAGGTCAAAAGTTATCGCATAATTTGAACATTCTGGTCATGAGTAACATATTTGTGAAGTATTATGTTTATACTCCCCTCCATTGCTTAGATTTGCTTCAACCAGAAACTTAACCAAAATACTGACAGACAGATGGATGAACAGACAGACAGGCTGATGGACATCGAGATTCTATGGCCTGCAATTGCTTTGCAATCGGGCCAAAAATTTAAGATACAGTTGACTGTTGTTTACTCTGCTTATTTCACGCTGTTTTAAATCGGCCCTTCAAGTTTAAGTTAACAAGAACTGTGTTTAAAATCGTTAAGACATCGTCTAAGTTTCAACATGTTAATCTCTAAAATCCTGTTAGAAAAAAAGGCAGTTAACAGACCTTCTGATTTTGCTGTACAGTACAGTCCAGGTGGAACTTAATTTGCCCACTGGTCACAGTGGGCATTTTTAGAGTGGGCATTAAAAGTGTCCACTGGACACAGTGGACATTCTTGTAAGAGCCAGTTGGAATTAACATACAGGTAAGTGGACAGCTTGATAGATCAGGTAAATGTCCACTCCTAATGTCCACTGAAATTTCAGGTAGACTGCCCACTGTGGACAGTGGGCATTCAAAGTTCCACCCGGACTGTAGTGTAGTTTCCAATCAATGAACAAAAATTAGTACATAAAAATAAAGGAGCCAAAGTCAGAGGCACACTTCTGTCAAATGCAATCAGAAAGAGACAGAGTTATTTCTGTACAATTAATTCTGATTAGTATTACTGGAAGTAATACCTCATTACCTGATTTTAAAAAATCACTGAATTTGATCAAACTTTACCAAAATTTATGACCTCTGTAGGTATAAATGAATATTTCAGAAGCTTACTTTGGTTGAGCGTCCTTGCCAAATGACCATCGATGGCATCTAGGAGTCCACTGAAGAGGTACCAGAATGCGGCAGCCCAAGGGTTGGTAGGCATGTAGTAGAATGCAACAAATGCTGTGATGGCCCGCAAATAATCTAAAAGTACAAAAGTAAATTTAAACAGAAGCTATTGATAGTTAGTCATATGTTAGTTTTTTGGATTTTTTTTCTTTTCAACTGAAATACATTTCTGACAGGAAAAGGCTACAGTAACACTAGATAAACCTGGGCTCAACACAAAATGACAGATGAGAGTTTACAGCTGGTTTCATGGATTTTGACAACAAAATTACTAGATGAAGTTGGGAAAGTTTCACTTCTATTGAAGATTTTCTTTCCTTTATCAAAGTAACAACATAACTCATTCTGTAGCCAATGTTGTTTTTTTTTCTCATCAAATCACTTCCATTGTAAGGACCCTTCCCAATGGATAGTTCATTTATTTTTCCAAAAATTTGTCTAAATTTTCCCAAAAACTGATCTTTTGACATTGTGCAAATATGACTAAAATTCCCAAATAAAACTTAAAAAGATCTGCCATTAACTTCAGTCAGATGGTTTGTTGAACAACCTACAGCATATGTCACTACGTGATGAGATAGCACACAAATTAAGACACATGTAAATTGATGTAATGCACTCACCTAAAGCAGTGAGGGATATCTCATATGCTAATGCGATATAGGGAGTGAAGTTTTTCTGTCTCTTCCACCTTATAGGGCACCAATGACCCCCACCTAGGATTTTTAACTCAAATACAATGTACCAGGCAATCCCTTTTTTAGAAGACAATTTTCATGATCTCCAAAAAGTTCTAACAATTCACTCCATGTTTTCAATTTCATTCAGGTTTGAGTCCAAATGAGCCATAAAAGTGGGTTCTAGGTCAAATCAAAAGTGGGTTTCTAGATCACATCACAAAAGTGGATTTCTAGGTCAGATCAAAAGTGGGTTTCTAGATCAGATCAAAAAAAGGTTTCTAGATCAGATCAAAACTGGGTTTCTAGCTCAGATCAAAAGTAGACTTCTAGGTTGGATCAGTTCTGGGTTGTTTATCACAATCCTAGTGTACTACATGTTTACCCTATTAGTGGTTTCACACCAATTTTTTTTTTCATTTCTCGAGCTTCATGTGATGTTCAGGTGAATATCATATTATATGTCTATTGGATAGATTTAGGAAGTGTAAAGGCTAAGGAAAACATTACTCACATCCTGACATTATCTACAAATGATTTTTTGAAGTAAATATTCTTTAAACATTTCAAATCATATTTCTACTCAACCATTATAAGTTTGAATAGGTACTGAACGTGTGACAAACATGTGACATTGATCAATAATTCACTAACTGCAAATCTGAAATATCAGAGATAAAGAAAAAAGATTGAGTTCTAAGCGTAAAAAGATTGAGATACATTTGTATTTCAATTTAATGGGATACCAAATGTAAATTGAAAATAAAGATAAGATGGAATTAATTAAATAAAACTTATAATAACAAATTTACAAACGCACTGCAATTTTCGTTCAGTTGTACCTCCAGCAATTTACCCTATTTGTAAAAACATGAGACTTTCACAATTACTGCATGACTGACATTTTGCTTTAAAAAATATTCATTACTGTTCCCACAAAATGGTGTCAAAGACAATTAATTTTTTATTAATTAAGATGTCAAAAATTTTACAAAAAAGTTTACCTTTTGGGCCGATTTCACCACAAAAACATTGGTCACCCAGTTAAAGTGAAAGGGTCTATCGTTCGTTAAAACAACATCTGTTTAACATTTAAATTGGGGTTACTACTGCAGTACTTGGAAACAGCTAATATGTGTACTGCAAGTAAAAGCAAGACTCAACCTGTGCAAAGTACAGAACACAGTGGGAAAAACACCTGAAATAGCAGTGGGAACCCAGGTTGAAATTCACCTGTGCTCATCCAGACCTTTGTAAAATACACAGTGTATAGAGTGTTCCTAAACAACTCTGTTTTCTTCAAATTAGCTAGAGTTATCTCCCTCACTGGAGTACAACTCTCTGACTTTATCCATCACTGCTCATACGAAACTGCTCGATTTAACTTCATTTTGTAATATAACTGCATTGTAAATCGTAATGTTCTATTGAAAATTGTCAACTGATTGATTATATTTGCTGATTAATTGAGACTGAAGTCACAAAATCAGCCCTGATAATTAGTTAATTTCTCAAAAATTTCATGAAGTTTACATGGTAGTAATAAAAAAAGTCCAAAAGTTGTACATGTACTCCAACATGACCACTAATGCTGGTAGTGTGACATGTGGATGTGGCCCACTGTTGACTGTACTGTACCTATTCATGTAAAAGGATGACTAGCACAAAGCCACTTGATCATCTGATGCAACACCATGTCATTATAATGAATGGCCTGTCAAACATGAACCGTCATTTAAGTGCCAGAAGAGGACCATATGACTCATTGATTAATTATTGTTTTATGTCACTACAATTATTTCACTTACATGTGTATGGTGACGACATCTGTCTGATGCATTGCACAGAACTTTAGACCTTTGCAATGGACCCATCCGAAGCAGTGAGGGGTTTTTTTACGTGCGGGCAATGCCTACAGTGACACGGGACCTCAGTTTCAACTGTCTCATCCAATAGACAAAACATTGGAGCACCCAGGACAGGAGTCAAGCCCGGGACCTCTCAGTCATGAGTCGAGCACCTCACCCATAGGCCATACCAGCTTACAGATTCAAATCAAAATGTGATGTCACAATGAAACTACATAATAGGCAGGTTTCATTAGCAGAAATTTAGTTTGGAGTTATCTCCCGTTGTTTGCCAACTTTGTGGTCAAGCATGATTTTTTGCCTTATATTCATACAAACTTTAATTTTTTTTTTTAGAAATTGTTAAAATTTACACTTCTTTAGAATTTTTTTTCACATTGTCTAATACGTCGAAATTTGCGTCAGCATTACAGAAAAACAAGCAGTATCCATAGTTTGGAGAAATTACCTACATGATTTGGTTGATTTATGAACAAATATTCAGACATATGCCTGAAAGATGCCGGACAACTTCTCACAAGGGAAGTAACTCCAATAAAATTTCATACAAATGAAACCTATCTATAGCATGGTTAAAGTTGGATCTACGATCCCTTAATTATGTTACTGATCACAGGTGTTTGACATACTCCCTCAATAGTCCAGTACAGTATAAAAACAACATACTGTAGCCTACTGTGATATTGAGGGAATGTATCAAAGTCCTTAAGGGAATGTATCAAAACCTGTGTTACTGATTATGTCAAGCTGGCTCAACAAAAAACTGGAAAGTATTATTGACAGTATCCAGTTACATGTAATTGCACCATCGCCTTCATTTGCTGTATATTTAGAGTAAATTACTAAATAAATGTACATTTTTTGGGGTACATAGAATCACCGTAATTACCGCTATTTACAGGAATTACCACATAAATAACCCGAATTACCATTAAAGGAAACGGAATTACTGTTGTGTGTGTAGATAATGACCCAATCACCTACAGTACAGTCTGGGTGGAAGTTAATTTGCCCACTGGTGACAGTGGGCATTTTTAGAGTGGGCATTAAAAATGTCCACTGGACTTGTAAGAGCCAGTTGGAATTAACATACAGCTAATGCCCACTGAAATTTCAGGTGGACTGCCCACTGTGAACAGTGGGCATTCAAAATTCCACCAGGACTGTACTGTAGAACGTATAACTTTATAACATCTAAAATCTGTTTCTGATGAAAAATGACAATAAATGTCCTTCCTCTGCATTTGGGCAATTTCAGTTTGGGGTCGAGTTTGGGTTAAAGCCATATCGATCTCATCTAACTGACCACTGATAAAATTTAATTCTTATATACAAACTTTTACATTAAATTTCATCTGTTCTTTCAGAAAATCATAAACTGGAATGTAAATTTACCAACAAATCAATATAAAGGTGAATGAAATATAACGGAGTTATAAATCTCGGGTAGTAGTTCACACTTCGAACACCGAACCCGTACATACATGTAAACATGGTGGGAAAAATGACATTATCTCATCGTTCTTTGCTAATATAAACTTTATATAGTATAAAGTTATACTTTCTAGGCACATTAGGTTATTATCTACTTACAAAACGGTAATTCCAGTCCATTAAACGGTAATTCCACTTATTTATGTGGTAATTCCGGTGTGTGACAGGCAAAGCGCCAATGACAGAACTGTCTGTCTGTCTCGAACCAGAGACGGTAACTCCCTTGAATGTTACCACCCCCGATACGGGATCAGAGAGAGCAGAAAACCTTAATAACTATTGCAACCCTGGTTCTTTTGCTGCAATGAGGTTATGGCTCGGCAGTATACAGAAATGAAGACAGGAGTCAGTTTAAAGTTTTGATTTTTAATTAACATGAATAATGTACATTTCAACAAATAATGAGCAAGCAAGCAAAGAGACCAAAATAAACATGAGCAACTGTAAATATTGTAAATAGCCAAAACTTTGTAAATCACATGTCTTTAAAGAAAATTTGCACTTTAACGGAATTTTAGCATGTTTCCAAAGATAAACCCAAAACAAAAACAACTAGGAGATTAGATAAGCCATACTTTCTTTGACCTCCTAGGGCGCAGAGCAATTTACATAAGTGAAACGTAGCAATAAAAGATTTTGACCACTTCACTTTTTCACAGGTGTAAATACGAATACAAAAATAATATTTAGTTTTGTATCTCATAACAATGTAAATATTGTAAATATTTATCAAAAATATAAATGTTTATTATTATTATTTATAACTTAATTTAACTTTCTGTAAATAAAAACGTTTAATGACATTAAACATTGCAACCTACCACAAACTTATGTTTTATTAAAGAAAGACAACTGATGTGTATTGACTTTAATAGAGTGTTACTGAAAATACGAAAGATAACTCTTGCAGTCAGTTTTAACTTGAATTGAGTACACAGTCAAAGAAAGATAACTCGAAATATGTTAATCAACCGGAAGTTGAAATGTCGTTTGGCTCACAAACAAATAGACTGCGAGATGGCGAGATCGCGAGAGATTATGAGTTACAATAAAACATCATTACATGGACTGATTGGAATGAAATACGATAAAGTGGAGCTAATCAATGCCTTCCGTCACAGGTGAATAGCGGTAATTCCGGTGATTCTATGTACCGCATTGTTTGTAATAATCGATACCTCTTTGATAAAATAACGTGAAAATGAAACACATGAACATCTTTCTTATAATTTAATCATTTCTATTTTGCTTTCTGTATTTGACAGAATAAAACTAGGTATTGTAAAACACTGATAGAGACCATGAGGCAGATAATAGGATCTTGCCTAATAATGGTAAGAAACAATCTTATTCATAGCATCATAAATCTAGAGTAAAATTAAAAATGTAAACAAATCAGAATCATGAAAAATTTCTTGCTTACCAACGATGTTCGGGATGAACAGAAACACGTTCTCTGCCATACTGGATGTAGATAGGTCTGTAAAATGTACAAGTTTACACGCGGATATATTCTAAAGCAATTAAATTAATAGGCTTACACGGAAACGAATGTTGCTCAACTTAAGACATGTATTTTCGTTTTCATAAACGGAAGTCTGTTTCTCAATTACTCATATCGAATATAAACAATTCGTTCCATGGCAACAAAACTTGGCGTCGGTGCCGGTTGACAGCGCGACGTCTCTGATGCAGTCAATCATTTATTGACATGTGTAACAAAACATGCATATTCTGAGGTTACCAGAATGGCCCTGGCACCTTCTGCTTAGTACTTGTCCACTTTCATATATTATGTATGTAAAAACCAGGGACTTATATATCTAAAGATATATAAGTCCCTGGCCTGGTTGAAACATTTTTGTATCATCTTATGTTTTACGACATAATGGTTTCAATCATGCATCGTCAACACAAACATTTACCCCCCTCCCCCCCCCCCGGGCCTCCGACAGGAAACGCTTACACCTCACCATGAGACATTTTAAAATGCTGCTTGAAAAATTGTCTACTGCTCACGTGATTTTTCTAGACCAATCATATTCCTTAATTTGTCAAATTAATCATCTAAAGTATGTACAAGCGTAGCTTTTTAAAAAGCTTAGGTTGCAATCGGAATCGCATTAAATCTTCAAGCTGTTGGTCACAAAGCCACATGGCTTTATGTAAATAGGAATTACATGTACTTGTTTTTGAAACCATCTTTTTAAATGCGCAGTTGTGAATTTTCCTGCTAAAATTTATAAAGCCACGCCTCATTTTTTCCTTATTAAGAAAGTAGCCGCGCCTTTTTTCCTTTTTAGGAAAGTCTCTCGGATCGTATCGTTAATATTCGGAAAGAAGTTGGTTTGTGTAGTGAGCAAATCTTTTTTTTTTTTTAATTGTGAACATTTTATAAGATTTATTTCTAGAAATCTCAATATTTACAGCAGAATTATGTGCTAATATTGTTTCTTAGTACTAGATTATTACCCAACATGCCACGCTAATGGAGTTTGCACATGCGCTCTCAATGCAAATTTAATATTTTAATATACAACAATCGCAAATAATATTAAATCATAGTGTGATTTTATGTGAATATTTAAGCGGCTCCATTGTGTTCAATAATCCTTTTAATTAGATATCTTTTCATATCATTAATATATTTAATTAAATGCATTGTATAAATTATAAGTCACTCCCCATGCTGAGAAAATAAACATATTCTGAGGTTTAAGTGGATAAACTTTAAAGGTTTGAATCCCTTGGTTAGGATTCCAGCCCCCAACACACACCCAACGGCCCCGAAGGCTTATTCCATGATGCTACGTAGAAAATATTCGGACTTCCCATAAACGGCGCATGAACCTTTCTCTTTGTCATATCCGTTTATCAGCTCGCTAGTTTCGCGATGGAAACTTTTAAAATGCACATAAATTGCTTCGTCTATGAAAACACAACGCGAAAATTCAATCAATATCCACAGTGGCTGAAACCTCTCTCGCTCTCGTCCCATCCTTTGATGTTAATTTGTCGCAAATTTTCATGTCAAAAACTCCCTCACAATTCCCTTACAATTCACTCCGTTTCGAAAAAGAAAAGAAACTTATATAAGGAATTTTCAATGTTATTATCTTGAAGTTCTATGTTTGGCAAGAAACTCAATCGGAATACCATCGCTATTTGTTTGGTTTTTTTTTTTTTTTTTTTTTTTTTTTGTTGTTGTTGTTGTTGTTGTTGTTGTTGTTTTTTGGTTTGGGGGTTTTTTTTTGTTTTGTTTTGTTTTGTTTTGTTTTGTTTTTTGCTTTTTTTTTTGTTTTTTTTTTTGGGGGGGGGAGGGGTTTCCTCAGCGATATATACCAAATCGCTTCATTTCTTCGACTTTCCTCGGAAAAATACAATGCGATATGAGGCGAAAAAGTTCATAGGATTGGTTTTGTAATTTAGGGTATGACAAGTTCAGTATAAAAAGTAATGCATTTTTAATGAATATTGTACAATTATAAAGGCAATGCAGTAATCGTAGCGAAATTTCACATTTGTTTTTAATGTTAGATACGAATCAGAGGAAAACGCGATATGACTTTTAACCAGTGCACGTAAGTAGACTTCGCCATGAAAAAAAAAAAACAAACTAGGTCACCCATTGAAAGAGAAACAAATATGGTGACCATAATTGACCTTTTTTTTTTTGTGCACACATGTCGCCATATAGGTGTGGCCATAACAAATGGAAGTAGTCCCAATGGCTGACCACGTGGTTATACGAGTCTTATTTGCATACGGGTATATGGGCGAGTTGTTACGATTGCAAGAAACTGTGACAAGTTAGACGAAAACATTATTTAGGGAGTTAACTACACATATTAAAACAATTTCGAATTACGTTTTTTCGATTTCATATTACATACAAAATACGGCGATTATTGATCACATTCCATTTTTAATATACGTATTTGAATTTCATTATAGACTTTTGCGACTGGCCTCAGTGCTGCTTGTCTAGTATCTACACCCCTGGTAGATTAACCATCACCCCTCTTCAAATCGACCTGAACCGTTACATATGACGTCAAATATAAAAGTAGTTTATTTCAAGTTCATTTACTGTAAGAAAGTACTTTCTATAGAAATTGTACTGAGAAGTAGCAACAAAATAGATGTGAAATTTATGTGTTCACATTTCCAGCCAAAAGTAGTGACCGAGAACAGAAATTAGTTTTTCGGAACAAATTTGCTCTTTTATGCCTCCAGCTAAAATGCAATGTGAGAAACAGAAAAAGTCCGACGTTTTCCGGTTGATTTTAGAAATGCTCTCATGATGAAACAATGCGATGACGTCATAGTGATCAGTCCGCTGACGACATACAGCGCCATGTATAACTTGCGATAGCAGCTTTGTATGGATAAGGCAACTTTATATATAGAAACCAAAGAATAGAAGAAAAATTAGAGACTGTTTTCCTCTTCAAAACACGGTAAGTACATGCAATACTTTTTTTAATGTATCTTTCTGAGTTTGGTTGTGATGCAAGGCTTTCCTTGACATCATCGTTGCAACGATGGTGAGAGACCAACAACACGAGCATTGCCAATGGTAAGCATACTGTATTGAAATATCGAGTTGTCGGTGATGGTGGCGACGAAATATAGAGAATACGATTCTGATATACAGTGTGACGGACGGGTATCGGCCCGGATAGCTCAATGGTTAGAGCGTCTGTCTAGATAGCAGAAGGTTCTGGGTTCGATTCCAGGGTCTGGCCACAATTTTTCACACTGCCTGTTACAGATTTGGTACCGTAGCCAGCCCTCATGAGTTGCATGTTTGTTTGTGCACCGTGAGGGTTACATTCTTTGGGTTGTTGTGTGTTTGGGTTTCCAATGTTCGTGTTATGTGCAATGACAATAATATATCAGTGATACAATGGCGACAATACAGTCTTCAGATGAAGTTAGCATGGCCAGCTCCGATTGAGATTTGAGTCCCTATATAACATGGCCAGCTCGCTTGAGAATTGAGTCCCTATACACCATGGTCAGTTCCGCTTGAGACTTTGGTCACTGTACACCCTAGTGCCATTCTCCTAGGCCCTGGTCTGCACACCCTAGAGCCATACTCTTGGGCCCTAGTCACCACACACCTTGGCTCCATTGTTCTGTGTCTTGGATCCCCTGCACACCCTTGTGCCATTCTCCCGAACCGTGGGTCCCAACACACCCTAATGCCCAGTACACCATGGTCAGCTCCGCTTGAGATTTGGGTCCCAGTACACCATGACCAGCTCCGCTCGAGACTTGGGTCCCAGTACACCATGACCAGCTCCGCTTGAGACTTGGGTCCCAGTACACCATGACCAGCTCCTCTTGAGACTTGGGTCCATGCAGTACACCATGACCAGCTCCGCTCGAGACTTGGGTCCCAGTACACCATGACCAGCTCCGCTTGAGACTTGGGTCCCAGTACACCATGACCAGCTCCTCTTGAGACTTGGGTCCATGCAGTACACCATGACCAGCTCCGCTCGAGACTTGGGTCCCAGTACACCATGACCAGTTCCGCTTGAGACTTGGGTCCCAGTACACCATGACCAGCTCCGCTTGAAATTTGGGTCCCAGTACACCATGACCAGCTCTTCTTTAGACTTGGGTCCCAGTACACCATGACTAGCTCCGCTTGAGACTTGGGTCCCTGTACACCATGACCAGCTCCGCTTGAGACTTGGGTCCCAGTACACCATGGTCAGCTCCGCTTGAGACTTGGGTCCCAGTACACAATGACCAGCTCCGCTTGAGACTTGGGTCCCTGTACACCAGGGTCAGTTCCGCTTGAGACTTGGGTCCCTGTACACCATGGTCAGTTCGGCTTGAGACTTGGGTCCCTGTACTGTATGGTCAGCTCCGCTTGAGACTTGGGTCCCTGTACACCATGACCAGTTCTGCTTGAGAGCTTGGGTCCCAGTACACCATGACCAGCTCCGATTTAGACTTGGGTCCCAGTACACTAGGTCAGCTCCGCTTGAGACTTTGGTCCCTGTACACTATGGTCAGTTCCGCTTGAGACTTTGGTCACTGTACACCCTAGTGCCATTCTCCTAGGCCCTGGTCTGCACACCCTAGAGCCATTCTCTTGGGCCCTACTCCCCACACACCTTGGCTGCATTCTTCTGAGTCCTGGATCCCCTGCACACCCTTGTGCCATTCTCCCGAACCGTGGGTCCCAACACACCCTAATGCCATACTCCTGAACCCTGGATCCCCTGCACACCTAGTGCCGTTTTCCTGGGCCCTGGTCCGCCGCACAACCTAGAGCCAATCGCCTGGGCCCTGGTCCCCTGCACACTCTGGCTCCATTTTCCCGAGCCCCTGGTCCCCGCACATCTTGGTTCGATTTCCCTGAGCCCTGGTCCCCTGCGTCCCCACACACCCTGACTCCATTCTCCCGAGCCCCTGGTCCCCATTCTCCTGAGTCCTGGTCCCATGCACATCTTACAGCCATTCTCCTGGACCCTAGTCCCACACACCCTGACTCCATTCTCCCGAGCACCTGGTCCCCATTCTCCTGAGTCCTGGTCCCTTACACATCCTACAGCCATTCTCCTTGGCCCTAGTCCCAACACACCCTGGCTCCATTCTCCCGAGCCCCTTGTCCCCGCACACCTTGGCTCCATTCTCCTGAGCCCTTGTCCCCGCACACCTTGACCCAATTCTCCTGGGCCCTAGTCCCGGCACACCTTTTCTCCATTCCCCCGAGCCCCTGGTCCCCTGCACACCCTAGAGCCATTCTCCTGGGCCCTTGGTCCCCGCACACTTTGGCTCCATTCTCCCGATCCCCTGGTCTTCGCACAGCTTGACTCCATTCTCCTGAGCCCTGGATCCCTTGCACACCCTAGTGCCATTCTCTCGAGCCCTGGCTTCCTACACACCCTAGTGCCATTCTCCTGAGCCCTGGTCCGCTGCACACCCTAGAGCCAATCTCCTGGGCCCTAGTCCCCACACACTCTGGCTCCATTTTCCCGAGCCCCTGGTCCCCGCACAACTTGGTTCGATTTCCCTGAGCCCCGGTCCCCTGCGTCCCCACACACCCTGACTCCATTCTCCCGAGCCCCTGGTCCCCATTCTCCTGAGTCCTGGTCCCATGCACATCTTACAGCCATTCTCCTGGGTCTCCGATCCCTGCACACCTTGGCTCCATTCTCCCTAGTCTCTGGTACCTGCACAGCTTGGCTCCATTCTCCAGAGTCCCTTGTCCCCGCACACCTTGGGTCCATTCTCCTGGGTCCTTCTCCCCGCACACCTTGTCTCCATTCACCCGAGTCCCTGGTCCCCGCACACCCTGTCTCCATTCTCCCGAGTCCCTGGTCCCCGCACACCTTAGCTCCATTCTCCCGAATCCCTGGTCCCCGCACATCTTGGCTCCATTCTAGAGCCCCTGGTCCCAGCACACCTTGTCTTCTTTCTCCAGAGCACCTGGTTCCCTGCACACCTTGGCTTCATTCTCCCGGGCCTTGGTCCTTGCACACCTTGGCTCCATTCTCCCGGGCCCTTGGTCCTTGCACACCTTGGCTTCATTCTTCAGAGCCCCCTGGTCCCGGCACACCTTGTCTTCTTTCTCCAGAGCACCTGGTTCCCTGCACACTATGGCTCTATTCTGCCGAATCCCTGGTCCCCGCACACATTGGCTTCATTCTCCAGAGCCCCTGGTCCCTGCACACCTTGGCTCCATTCTCCAGAGATCCTGGTCCCCACACACCATGGCTCTATTCTGCCGAATCCCTGGTCTCCGCACATCTTGGCTGCATTCTCCCGAGCCCCTTGTTCCTGCACACCTTGGCTCCATTCTCCAGAGCCCCTGGTCCCCACATACCCTGGCTCCATTCTCTCTAGCCCCTGGTTCCCGCACACCTTGGCTCCATTCTCCTGGGCCCTAGTACTCACATACCTTATCTCCATTCTCCGGAGTCCCTGGTCCCCGCACACCTTGTCTCCATTCTCCGGAGTCCCTGATCCCTGCACATATTGGCTCCATTCTCCTGGGCCCTAGTACCCGCATACCTTGTCTCCATTCTCCGGAGTCCCTGGTCCCCACACACCATGGCTCCATTCTCTAGAGCCTCTGGTCACCGCACACCTTGGCTCCATTCTCCAGAGCCCCTAGTCCCTGCACACCATGGCTCCATTCTCCAGAGCCCCTTGTTCCTGCACACCTTGGCCCCATTCTCCAGAGTCCCTGGTCCATGCACACCCTGGCTCCATTCTCTCGAGCCCCTGGTCCCCGCACACCTTGACTCCATTCTCCTGGGCCCTAGTACCCGCATACCTTGTCTCCATTATCTAGAGCCCCTGGTCGCTGCACACCATGGCTCCATTCTCCAGAGCCCCTGGTCCCTGCAAACCCTGGCTCTATTCTCTCGAGCCTTATGTTTCCTTTATCCATGACCGTTTATGATTATTACAGTACGAATTCATTTTAATTCATGTTCTTTGCATAGATTGCACATATGGAAATAATCAGTCAATAATGTAATTCGGTTTTTAAGAAACCTCAAATGACAAAATAAGACATAAATCTAACTATTTTACATTACAGTTTGTTATTATATAGTGATGTCTCTGTCGTCTTTAGCGATTAATGTAAAATTTTGAATTGTACCATATGAATGCTGGTTATAGAGTTATCTCCCGTGATGAAACAAAATAGTGCAGAAATTCTTCTGAGTGAACTCCACGTTTGTTTCTGAAACTTATTAAAACAAAATTTAAATAAATACTTTTGAATTACGGAACTTTTTTCTATGTTTTCCTAAATTTTGTTATAGTGAAAAAAAAGGTTAGCATGCAGGTAATGTATGTAAGTAATTTCCATACTAATGTCTTATGCAAACTCTGTCTCTGTTTGGAAGGAATAAGCATTATTTTGGTTAAAGGTCGTTCTTTATAAGATGCTTCAAAATGATATATTGATTTAAAAGATACAGTCTTTAAAGAACTAGTTAGTGTTCTTTATAGATTGAATACCTCAATGCAACGGTGGATCCGTTCAATCGTTTGTAATACTTCACTGATTCAGATGGGACTCTTCAGTCGTTCAATCAGTCGTAATGCTTCACAGTCTCAGTGGGCCCGTTCAATCAGCCGTTATGCTTCACTGCATCTGGTGGGTCACTTCAATCGTCCGTAATGCACCATTGCTTCAGGTAAACCCATCAATCGGTCGTTACGCTTCACTGCTTCGGGTGGGTCACTGCAATCGGCCGTAATGCTTCACTGCTTCAGGTGGGTCCCTTAAATCAGTCGCAATGCTTTCCTGCTTCGGGTGGGCCCGTTCAATCGGTCGTTAAGCTACACTGCTTCGGGTGGGTCACTTCAATCGGTCGTAATGCTTTACTGCTTCAGGTGGGTCCCTTAAATCAGTCGCAATGCTTTCCTGCTTCGGGTGGGCCCGTTCAATCGGTCCTCATCTTTCACTGCATCCGTTGGGTCCCTTCAATCGCTCGTCATGCTTCACTGCTTTGGATGGGCTCCCTCAATCGGTCGTAATGTGTGATATTGTTTCTTTTTTGTATACTTATATGTAATTATTCCAATATCGTTAGTATTTAAAGAAAAATGATTATCGAGGAAGTTAAGATATACTTTGTTAATTTAGGTACTCAGGACATGTGTTTTGAGAGTGTGAGTGTTTGCTCGGTGGGATTTAATGTTGTCGTTCAAGGGCTGATCAAAAATTTAAAATTAAGGGGAAGGGAGGAGGTGAGGGATGGTTAGTCATTTCGTAGTCTAATTAGAAAAGTGCTACATCTAAAACACATGTAAATGTCAATTTTTTTTATTTTTTTTTTTTTTTTTTTTTTGCCTAGTTTTAAATCGAAAGAGGGTGCAGTCCCTGTAAGCCCCAGGATCCACCAATGTTGTTTTGCTATTTAATCATGTTTCCAAAATACCGTTAACTAGATGACTACATCCTATGTTTCTACTGACGAACACTTTCAAAGCAACAACTTTTCTGTGCACTTTCTTATATATTAATAATTTTCGGTTTCGACCATACCGGCGATGATAATTAAATCAATGAATGAATAAACTAACCTAAACTAAATAATATATTTATGTATTGATAAATGCCTTAATTACGTAATTAATTAATTAATTCAGAAATAAGCTATTACTTAATAACTTGATTAATGTAGTAGATATAATATCTTACCAGTAAAATTAGTTTTAAATTAAAACATTAAAATATTACATGGCTTTTTCGGAGCATTTCATCCATGGATCTAATTTACGGATTTACATGTATAAAGCTATACATAGATAAATAAATAAATTGAAGCCGGTGTGGCCTAGTGGATAAGGTGCTCGGATCGTGATCGAGAGGTCGCGGGTTCGACTCCCGCCCGGGGCACACCGGTGTTCTGTCTTTCGGATGAGACAGTAAAAACCGAGGTCCCGTGTCACGGTAGGCGTGGCACGTAAAAGATCCCTCACTGCTTCGGGTGGGTCCGTTGCAAAGGTCTAAATTTGTATGCAATGCATCAGGCAGATGCCGTCACCATATACGTGAAATAATCGTGGAGTGACGTAAAACAATAATCAACCAACCAACATAAATAAATTGATTCCTCATTTAATTGATTACATTATAATATCTGGGCATAACTTACTCACGTAAATTGCTTATCTTATCAGTAAGTTTAATCAAAGTGCACGTGATCATTGATGCAATATGTTGGAGTGAAATAGCGTCATAACCTCATAATCATCCGTACGTCACATATGACGTCATTTTTATTTAACGCTATTGTAGACTGAATTTAGAGAAGGGAAATCATGAAGAATTCTTAGCTTCTAAATAAAATTTATGTGAAAAAAATATCGTATACAGTGCTGTGAATAGGAAAAGGGAATAGGACATATTTTACAATGGATTTGATAAAATGGTGCTCGGAAAGAAGAAAAAAGGAAAAAGAAAACAAAAATTCAGATTTGGAGGGGAAAATGTTCAGTAGATCTAGATGTATGTCTCAGTTTAGATGCGGCAACAGGATCAGGAGGATGACAGGATGAGTTCATTATTTTGTAAAATTTTGTCGGCTTAGCGGAAAATATACTTAAGTGGCGCAAACACAGAATGAATAGGAGTCTGGATACTTACATGTCGCTCGATTGGATTCTGGGGAGTCTCTTTGCCTTAATATATGATTATCAGACATTTAAAAAAATAACTTGCTCAAATATGTAAAACAGGATTTCTTTATTACACATATGGAATACCTTTCCTCTTTTCGGTTAAATTTACGAATATAAGGAAAAGTCCTGATGCGATCCGAATGACATTAGAAACTAAGACCAATGACGTCATAATGGTTAGCGCATTAGAGTTGTATGGTTAACCGCTACAACAGCAATCTTTAGCAGAGATAATTTTATTCTGATCGAGATGAAAAACGACATGTATAGAAACCACAGAATAGGAAAATAGAAATGTTTTACCACTTTCAACGAGCTACGAAACACGTAAGTAATAATTTCATTTATATTTCGCGGTTTTTCAAACTTCTCTTTTGTATTATCGTCTCAACAATAAAATGGCTGCGATACAATGGAATTATGATGGCGATATTTTGATATGATGGCGATGATATAACGGTAGCTATGATAACATGATATGATGATGATGGTACAATTTAGTATAATGATGCGATATGCATTTGGTACGACGAAATCACGACAATGAATCATCGTAGACATTTTTATACATTGATGTCATTCGTATCATCAATGATTAGCGTTGTATCATCGTGTCAGTGCATTATCACTGTATACTTGAACGTTTTTAAACTTGTATTACATTTATGTATTAAACCCACCCCTACCCCACCATATTAGATCTCAGCAATCCCTGTTTTCCTGTTCATAATTACCGGCCACACCGCACCAATTCCTGGTTTTGAACCAGCCCTGTACTGGCGGCATTCTCTTGATCCCTGTGACCTTGTATACCTTAAGTACCTACGCTTCAGCCTTTTGTCCTGTGTTTCTTGGTTTCCGTAATCTTAAAACATAGGCCACTGTACTTCATGACGTCATTCTCTTGATCCCTGTGACCCTGTACACCTTGACCACCTCCGCTTGAGCCCTTTGTCCTGTATTGCTTGGCTTCCTTAAGCTTGAGACATAGTCCACTGTACTTAATGACGTCATTCTCTTGATCTCTGTGACCGTGTACACCTTGAGCACCTCCGCTTGAGCCTTTTGTCCTGTATTCCTTGGCTTCCTTAAGCTTGAGACATAGTTCTTTGTACTCCGTGACGTCATTCACTTGATGTATGCCCCTGTACACTTTGACCAACTCCGCTTGAGCCTCTTGTCCTGTGTTCTTAGCTTTGCTTCCGTAATTTTAAAACATAGTCCACTGTACTTCATGACGTCATTCTCTTGATCTCTGTGACCCTGTACACCTTGGCCACCTTAGCTTGAGCCTTTTGTCCCGTATTCCTTGGCTACATTAAGTTTGAGACATGGTCCACTGTCCTTCATGACGCCATTCTCTTGATCCCTGTGACCTCTGTCCTGTACACCTTGACCACCTCCGTTCGAGCCTCTTGTCCTGTGTTCCTAGCTTTGCTTCCGTAATCTTAAAACATAGTCCACTGTACTTCATGACGTCATTCTCTTGATCCCTGTGACCCTGTACATCTTGACCACTACCGCTTGAGCCCTTTGTCCTGCATTCCTGGGCTTCCTTAAGCTATAGACATAGTCCATATTACTCCATGACGTCATTCTCTTGATCTTTGTGACCCTGTGCACCTTGACCACTTCTGCTTTAGCCTTTGACCTGTATTCCTTGGCTTCCTTAGGCTTGAGAAATGGGCATCTGTACTTCATCGTGGCATGATCCCTGGAACCCTTAAGAAGTGTGTCCTGTATACCATATAACCCCTTCAGTGAGTCCCTATGCCCTTTACACTTTGGTAACCTTTGATTGAGTCCTTATCTCACCGTACAGCATATGATCTCTTTAGCTAAATCTCTGGATCTTTCTGCGGCCTTCACTATAGCCCTAGGCCTGTGCCCATGTCCATTGTGGCCATCTTCCTCCGGCCATGCGATTCTGTATACTCGCGTCGCTACCGCTTGAATGCTGTACTCCTGAATACATTTTTCGCTTCAACATTTTGCCCGGCCAACATCGCATTTTTCCTCTGCAGTGGTGGATCCAGGGAAGCCCACATGTGAAAGTCAAGTATTAGCCAAATTACTCAGCCGTTTTAGGTGCCAAATTTGACCTTTTACTTATACTTTTGGCGAAAAAGGATGGAGAGGGCAGTCCCCTGCCCCTCCCAGTGGCGGATCTAGGATTTCCGAAAGGGGGGGGGGCGCCCACATGTGTATTAGCCAAACTACTCAGCCATATTTGGTGCACAATCTGGATTATTACTAGTAAATATGTGGCCAAAAGGGGGGGGGGGCTCCCCCGAGCACCCTCTCTAAATCCGCCACTGCCACCCCCTCTAATTCCGCCACTGCCACCCTTCTAAATCCCCCACTGCTCAGTCCCTGTACACCTTGATCGCCTTCACCGGAACCCTGGTCGGCTGTATAAATTGCCCCGTGCTTGAACATTATGTCCTTTGCTTGGGCCCTGCACCTATGTGCATCATGGTCCTTTTCGTTTGAGTCCTGTACTCCTGTTCATCTTATACGCCACGGCGTTAACCCTTACACCTGTACACCTGTGACATTTGAGTTTGAACCTTGTTAAAAATGGCTGCCTTCACTTGAACCCTGTACCAATGTGCATCATAACCCCTGTGGTTTGAGTATTGTATTCCCCTGTTCACGCTGGCCGTCTATGCTTGGCCCTTTTGCCCTGTAAACCCAGGATATCATCTATTGAACCCTGTTAACTCTAGCTCCATTCGCTCGAGTCCTTTGCTCTGTTCATTTCAAGATTATTACTTCTGCAGCTATCGCTTGTTAGCCCGATACCACTTTTCACATTGATCGCTATCACTTTAAAAATCCTATACACCTTGGTCTCCTTTGCTTGAGCCTTTTGCCCATATACCCTGACCCTCTCACTTGACTTGTGCCATGCACATTTGGGCGGCCATCACTTGAACCCTGTACGATTTATCCGCTTTCATATGAACTCGGCGCCCTGGGCATCCAGTATTGTCCCACTTTAACCGACTGCCTCCGCTTCTGGTCCTTGCTCTGTGCATCTTAACCGCTTTCCACTGAACGCATGCCCCTCTTAAACTTGGTTGGATATTTTAAGTGCCAACGCCCCCTAAATGACAGATATGGAGAATCTGAGTTGATAGCAGGAAGTGGAACTAGGGTTGTCAGATTACCTATCCTGAATGATAGTCCTGAACCAACATGTACGTCTCTTATTAGAAACGATAAATTAAGAAAGAAACTTACAAGTAAATAAATACATAGATACATGTATATCAATAGATGGAATAAATATATAGGCCTAAATAAATGAATAAGAAAATAAAATAAAAGTATTGCTGTTTCAGTGACCTTGTAACCGTTATCAATAAATTTAATCAACGTGCACGTGATCATCGATGCTATATCTTGATTAAAATGACGTCGTCTATACGTCACATATGACGTCATATTTCATTAACGCTGTGTTGTGTTTGAGTAAATATGGGAAAATCATTTACAATACTAACGTTTGCTTATTTAATGGTGTTGTGAATAGATTCTAACAATATAAAATGATGCACAAAAAGAAGAAAAGAAAAAAGAATACTTCTCATCCGGAGTAAAATTAAAAACATATGGAGAACGTGAGTTGCCATAATTGGGGAGCAGGATGATTTTATACTAAGATATTCGAATTTCGACTTGTTCTAAAATCAACACAAGGAAAATGGAGTAGCAAGTGTATAGAAATATTTGGATGAAAGCACAGTGCATGGTCGACACATCATGATTCATGAAGAGTTCATTTTCTTCATTTGTTAGATGTAATGTTACAATCGGAAAACATTTTCTCTTTTGATTGAATTTACGAATATAAAGAAAAGTTCCGATTTCTTCCGAATGCCATTACGTCATTAGAAACCAAGGCCGATGACGTCATAATGGTTAGCGCAGTAGAGTTGTATGGTTAGCCGCTACAACAGCAATCTTTAGCAGAGATAATTTTCTTCCAAATGAGATGATAAACAACATCTATAGAAATTATAAAGTAGAAAAATAGAAATGTTTTACCATTTTCAACGAGCTACGAAGCACGTAAGTAATATTTTCATTTAAATTTCGCAGTATTTTAAAGTTTTGTATCGTATCATCGTCGAAACAATAAAATGTCGACATTATTATTATGGCGGTCACATCTTGATATGATGGCGATGATATGATGGTAGCTATGATAACATGATATGATGACGATGGTACAGTAGTATAATGATACGATGTATATTTGATACGAAGAAATAACGACATTCAATCATCGTAGACATTTTTCTACATTGATTTCAGACGAATCATCGAGGATTAGCATTGTATCATCGTGTCGGCGCACCATCACTGTATACAATGTACTTAAATTTTCGCCCACACTGGAGAACGCTCGGGTTTTAAACCAGCCCTGCTCTTCATGGCGGCATTCTCTTGATCCCAGTGACCTTGAACACCTTTACCACCTTCGCTTGAACATGAGTTCCTTAAGCTTGAGACATAGTCCATCCGTACTTATTGACGTCATTTTCTTGATCCCTCTGACCTTGTACACATTGACCACTTCCGCTTGAGCCTTTTCTCCTGTATTCCTTGGCTTTTTTAAACTATAGACGTAGTCCACTGTACTTCATGACGTCATTCCCTTGAACCTTGTGACCCTGTACACCTTCGCTTGAGCCGTTTCTCCTGTATTCCGTGGCTTCTTTAAGCTATAGACATAATCCACTGTATTTCATGACGTCATTCTCTTGATCCCTGTGACCCTGTACACTTTCACTTGAGCCTTTGTCCTGTATTCCTTGGCTTCTGTAAGCTTGAGACATAGGTAACTGTACTTCATGACGTCTTTCTCTTTATCCCTGTGACCCTGTACACCTTCACTTGAGCCTTTTGTCCTGTATTCCTTGGCTTCTTTAAGCTTGAGGCATGGTCCACCGTCCTTCATGACGTCATTCTCTTGATCCCTGTGACCCTGTACACCTCCACTTGAGCCTTTTGTCCTGTATTCATTGGCTTCTGTAAGCTTGAGACATAGGTCACTGTACTTCATGACGTCATTCTCTTTATCCCTGTGACCCTGTACACCTTCACTTGAGCCTTTTGTCCTGTATTCCTTGGCTTCTTTAAGCTTGAGACATGGTCCACCGTCCTTCATGACGTCATTCTCTTTATCCCTGTGACCCTGTACACCTTCACTTGAGCCTTTTGTCCAGTATTCCTTGGCTTCTTTAAGCTTTAGGCATGGTCCACCGTCCTTCATGACGTCATTCCCTTGACCGTGTGACCCTGTACACCTCCACTTGAGCCTTTTGTCCTGTATTCCTTGGCTTCTTTAAGCTTGAGACATGGTCCACCGTCCTTCATGACGTCATTCTCTTTATCCCTGTGACCCTGTACACCTTCGTTTGAGCCTTTTGTCCTGTATTCATTGGCTTCTGTAAGCTTGAGGCATGGTCCACCGTCCTTCATGACGTCATTCTCTTGATCCCTGTGACCCTGTACACCTTCGCTTGAGCCTTTCGTCCTGTATTCATTGGCTTCTGTAAGCTTGAGACATAGGTCACTGTACTTCATGACGTCATTCTCTTTATCCCTGTGGCCCTGTACACCTTCGCTTGAGCATTTTGTCCTGTATTCATTGGCTTCTGTAAGCTTGAGGCATGGTCCACCGTCCTTCATGACGTCATTCTCTTGATCCCTGTGGCATTGTACACCTTCGCTTGAGCCGTTTGTCCTGTATTCCTTGGCTTCTGTAAGCTTGAGACATAGGGCATTGTACTTCATGACGTCATTCTCTTTATCCCTGTGACCCTGTACACCTTCACTTGAGCCTTTTGACGTATTCTTTGGCTTCTTTAAGCTTTAGGCATGGTCCGCCGTCCTTCATGACGTCATTCTCTTTATCCCTGTGACCCTGTACACCTTCACTTGAGCCTTTTGTCCTGTATTCATTGGCTTATGTAAGCTTGAGACATAGGTCACTGTACTTCATGACGTCGTTCTCTTTATCCCAGTGACCCTGTACACCTTCACTTGATCCTTTTGTCCTGTATTCCTTGGCTTCTTTAAGCTGGAGGAATGGTCCGCCGTCCTTCATGACGTCATTCCCTTGACCCTGTACACCTTCGTTTGAGCCTTTTTTTTCCCTGTATTCATTGGCTTCTTTAAGCTTGAGGCATGGTCCACCGTCCTTCATGACGTCATTCTCTTGATCCCTGTGACCCTGTACACCTTCGCTTGAGCCTTTTGTCCTGTATTCATTGGCTTCTGTAAGCTTGAGACATAGGTCACTGTACTTCATGACGTCATTCTCTTTATCCCTGTGACCCTGTACACCTTCACTTGAGCCTTTTGTCCTGTATTCCTTGGCTTCTTTAAGCTTGAGGCATGGTCCACCGTCCTTCATAACGTCATTCTCTTGATCCCTGTGACCCTGTACACCTTCGCGTGAGCCTTTTCTCCTGTATTCATTGGCTTCTGTAAGCTTGAGGCAGAGGTCACTGTACTTCATGACGCCATTCTCTTTATCCCTGTGACCCTGTACAACTTCGCTTGAGCCTTTTGTCCTGTATTCATTGCCTTCTGTAAGCTTTAGAGATAGGTCACCGTACTTCATGACGTCATTCTCTTTATCCCTGTGACCCTGTAAACCTTCACTTGAGCCTTTTGTCCTGTATTCCCTGGCTTCTATAAGCTTGAGGCATGGTCCACCGTCCTTCATGACGTTATTCCCTTGACCCTGTACACCTTCACTTGAGCCTTTTTTTTCCCTATATTCATTGCCTTCTTTAAGCTTGAGGCATGGTCCACTGTCCTTCATGACGTCATTCTCTTTATCCCTGTGACCCTGTACACCTTCACTTGAGCCTTTTGTCCAGTATTCCTTGGCTTCTTTAAGCTTGAGGCATGGTCCACCGTCCTTCATGACGTCATTCCCTTGACCCTGTGACCCTGTATACCTTCGCTTGAGCCTTTTGTCCTGTATTCATTGGCTTCTGTAAGCTTGAGACAGAGGTCACTGTACTTCATGACGCCATTCTCTTTATCCCTGTGACCCTGTACACCTTCACTTGAGCCTTTTGTCCTGTATTCATTGGCTTCTGTAAGCTTGAGGCATGGTCCACCGTCCTTCATGACGTCATTCTCTTGATCCCTGTGGCATTGAACACCTTCGCTTGAGCCGTTTGTTCTGTATTCCTTGGCTTCTGTAAGCTTGATACATAGTCCAATCGTACTTCATGGTGTCATTCTCTTTATCCCTGTGACCCTATACACCTTCACTTGAGGCTTTTGTCCTGTATTCCTTGGCTTCTTTAAGTTTGAGTCATAGGTCACTGTACTTCATGACGTCATTCTCCTTATCCTTGTGACCCTGTACACCTTCACTTGAGCCTTTTGTCCTGTATTCCTTGGCTTCTTTAAGCTTGAGGCATGGTCCACCGTCCTTCATGACGTCATTCCCTTGACCCCGTACACCTTCGCTTGAGCCTTTTGTCCTGTATTCATTGGCTTCTGTAAGCTTGAGACATGGTCCGCCGTCCTTCATGATGTCATTCTCTTTATCCCTGTGACCCTGTATATCTTCACTTGAGCCTTTTGTCCTGTATTCCTTGGTTTCTTTAAGCTTGAGGCATGGTCCACCGTCCTTCATGACGTCATTCTCTTTATCCCTGTGACCCTGTACACCTTCACTTGAGCCTTTTGTCCTGTATTCATTGGCATCTGTAAGCTTGAGGCATGGTCCACCGTCCTTCATGACGTCATTCTCTTTATCCCTGTGACCCTGTACACCTTCGCTTGAGCCGTTTCTCCTGTATTCCTTGGCTTCTTTAAGCTATAGACATAATCCACTGTATTTCATGACGTCATTCTCTTTATCCCTGTGACCCTGTACATCTTCACTTGAGCCTTTTGTCCTGTATTCATTGGCTTCTGTAAGCTTGAGACGTAGGTCACTGTACTTCATGACGTCATTCTCTTGATCCCTGTGACCCTGTACACCTTCACTTGAGCCTTTTGTCCTGTATTCCTTGGCTTCTCTAAGCTTGAGGCATGGTCCGCCGTCCTTCATGACGTCATTCTCTTTATCCCTGTGACCCTGTACACCTTCACTTGAGCCTTTTGTCCTGTATTCATTGGCTTCTGTAAGCTTGAGACATAGGTCACTGTACTTCATGACGTCATTCTCTTTATCCCTGTGACCCTGTACACCTTCACTTGAGCCTTTTGTCCTGTATTCCTTGGCTTCTTTAAGCTTGAGGCATGGTCCACCGTCCTTCATAACGTCATTCTCTTGATCCCTGTGACCCTGTACACCTTCGCGTGAGCCTTTTCTCCTGTATTCATTGGCTTCTGTAAGCTTGAGGCAGAGGTCACTGTACTTCATGACGCCATTCTCTTTATCCCTGTGACCCTGTACAACTTCGCTTGAGCCTTTTGTCCTGTATTCATTGCCTTCTGTAAGCTTTAGAGATAGGTCACCGTACTTCATGACGTCATTCTCTTTATCCCTGTGACCCTGTAAACCTTCACTTGAGCCTTTTGTCCTGTATTCCCTGGCTTCTATAAGCTTGAGGCATGGTCCACCGTCCTTCATGACGTTATTCCCTTGACCCTGTACACCTTCACTTGAGCCTTTTTTTCCCTATATTCATTGCCTTCTTTAAGCTTGAGGCATGGTCCACTGTCCTTCATGACGTCATTCTCTTTATCCCTGTGACCCTGTACACCTTCACTTGAGCCTTTTGTCCAGTATTCCTTGGCTTCTTTAAGCTTGAGGCATGGTCCACCGTCCTTCATGACGTCATTCCCTTGACCCTGTGACCCTGTATACCTTCGCTTGAGCCTTTTGTCCTGTATTCATTGGCTTCTGTAAGCTTGAGACAGAGGTCACTGTACTTAATGACGCCATTCTCTTTATCCCTGTGACCGTATTCATTGGCTTCTGTAAGCTTGAGACATGGTCCGCCGTCCTTCATGATGTCATTCTCTTTATCCCTGTGACCCTGTATATCTTCACTTGAGCCTTTTGTCCTGTATTCCTTGGCTTCTTTAAGCTTGAGGCATGGTCCACCGTCCTTCATGACGTCATTCTCTTTATCCCTGTGACCCTGTACACCTTCACTTGAGCCTTTTGTCCTGTATTCCTTGGCTTCTGTAAGCTTGAGGCATGGTCCACCGTCCTTCATGACGTCATTCTCTTGATCCCTTTGACCCTGTACACCTTCACTTGAGCCTTTTGTCCTGTATTCCTTGGCTTCTTTAAGCTTGAGGCATGGTCCACCGTCCTTCATGACGTCATTCTCTTGATCCCTGTGACCCTGTACACCTTCGCTTGAGCCTTTTGTCCTGTATTCATTGGCTTCTGTACCCTGTACACCTTCGTTTGAGCCTTTTTTTTCCCTGTATTCATTGGCTTCTTTAAGCTTGAGGCATGGTCCACCGTCCTTCATGACGTCATTCTCTTGATCCCTGTGACCCTGTACACCTTCGCTTGAGCCTTTTGTCCTGTATTCATTGGCTTCTGTCAGCTTGAGATATAGGTCACTGTACTTCATGACGTCATTCTCTTTATCCCTGTGACCCTGTACACCTTCACTTGAGCCTTTTGTCCTGTATTCATTGGCTTCTGTAAGCTTGAGGCATGGTCCACCGTCCTTCATGACGTCATTCTCTTGATCTCTGTGGCCCTGTACACCTTCGTTTGAGCCGTTTGTCCTGTATTCCTTGGCTTCGTTAAGCTTGAGACATAGGGCATTGTACTTCATGACGTCATTCTCTTTATCCCTGTGACCCTGTACACCTTCACTTGAGCCTTTTGTCCTGTTTTCCTTGGATTCTTTAAGCTTGAGGCATGGTCCACCGTCCTTCATGACGTCATTTTCTTGACCCTGTACACCTTCGCTTGAGGCTTTTGTTCTGTATTCATTGGCTTCTGTAAGCTTGAGACATAGGTCACTGTACTTCATGACGTCATTCTCTTTATCCCGGTGACCCTGTACACCCTCACTTGAGCCTTTTGTCCTGTATTCTTTGCCTTCTTTAAGCTTGAGGCATGGTCCACCGTCCTTCATGATGTCATTCCCTTGATCCCTGTGACCCTGTACACCTTCACTTGAGCCTTTTGTCCTGTATTAATTGGCTTCTGTAAGCTTCAGACATAGGTCACTGTACTTCATGACGTCATTCTCTTTATCCCTGTGACCCTGTACACCTTCGCTTGAGGCTTTTGTCCTGTATTCATTCGCTTCTATAAGCTTGAGATATAGGTCACTGTACTTCATGACGTCATTCTCTTTATCCCTGTGACCCTGTACACCTTCACTTGAGCCTTTTGTCCTGTATTCCTTGGCTTCTTTAAGCTTTAGGCATGGTCCGCCGTCCTTCATGACGTCATTCTCTTGATCCCTGTGACCCTGTACACCTTCACTTGAGCCTTTTGTCCTGTATTCATTGGCTTCTGTAAGCTTGAGACATATGTCACTGTACTTCATGACGTCATTCTCTTTATCCCTGTGACCCTGTACATCTTCATTTGAGCCTTTTGTCCTGTATTTCTTGGCTTCTGTAAGCTTGAGGCATGGGTCACTGTACTTCATGACGTCATTCTCTTTATCCCTGTGACCCTGTACACCTTCACTTGAGCCTTTTGTCCTGTATTCATTGGCTTCTGTAAGCTTGAGGCATGGTCCACCGTCCTTCATGACGTCATTCTCTTGATCCCTGTGACCTTGTACACCTTCACTTGAGCCTTTTGTCCTGTATTCATTGGCTTCTGTAAGCTTGAGGCATGGTCCACCGTCCTTCATGACGTCATTCTCTTTATCCCTGTGACCCTGTACACCTTCACTTTAGCATTTTGTCCTGTATTCATTGGCTTCTGTAAGCTTGAGGCATGGTCCACCGTCCTTCATGACGTCATTCTCTTGATCTCAGTGGCCCTGTACACCTTCGCTTGAGCATTTTGTCCTGTATTCATTGGCTTTTGTAAGCTTGAGGCATGGTCCACCGTCCTTCATGACGTCATTCTCTTGATCCCTGTGACCCTGTACACCTTCGCTTGAGCCTTTCGTCCTGTATTCATTGGCTTCTGTAAGCTTGAGATATAGGTCACTGTACTTCATGACGTCATTCTCTTTATCCCTGTGACCCTGTACACCTTCACTTGAGCCTTTTTTCCTGTATTCATTGGCTTCTGTAAGCTTTAGGCATGGTCCGCCGTCCTTCATGACGTCATTCTCTTGATCCCTGTGACCCTGTACACCTTCACTTGAGCCTTTTGTCCTGTATTCATTGGCTTCTGTAAGCTTGAGACATAGGTCACTGTACTTCATGACGTCATTCTCTTTATCCCTGTGACCCTGTACATCTTCATTTGAGCCTTTTGTCCTGTATTTCTTGGCTTCTGTAAGCTTGAGGCATGGGTCACTGTACTTCATGACGTCATTCTCTTTATCCCTGTGACCCTGTACACCTTCACTTGAGCCTTTTGTCCTGTATTCATTGGCTTCTGTAAGCTTGAGGCATGGTCCACCGTCCTTCATGACGTCATTCTCTTGATCCCTGTGACCTTGTACACCTTCACTTGAGCCTTTTGTCCTGTATTCATTGGCTTCTGTAAGCTTGAGGCATGGTCCACCGTCCTTCATGACGTCATTCTCTTTATCCCTGTGACCCTGTACACCTTCACTTTAGCATTTTGTCCTGTATTCATTGGCTTCTGTAAGCTTGAGGCATGGTCCACCGTCCTTCATGACGTCATTCTCTTGATCTCAGTGGCCCTGTACACCTTCGCTTGAGCATTTTGTCCTGTATTCATTGGCTTCTGTAAGCTTGAGGCATGGTCCACCGTCCTTCATGACGTCATTCTCTTGATCCCTGTGACCCTGTACACCTTCGCTTGAGCCTTTCGTCCTGTATTCATTGGCTTCTGTAAGCTTGAGATATAGGTCACTGTACTTCATGACGTCATTCTCTTTATCCCTGTGACCCTGTACACCTTCACTTGAGCCTTTTTTCCTGTATTCATTGGCTTCTGTAAGCTTGAGGCATGGTCCACCGTCCTTCATGACGTCATTCTCTTGATCTCTGTGGCCCTGTACACCTTCGTTTGAGCCGTTTGTCCTGTATTCCTTGGCTTCTGTAAGCTTGAGACATAGGGCATTGTACTTCATGACGTCATTCTCTTTATCCCTGTGACCCTGTACACCTTCACTTGAGCCTTTTGTCCTGTTTTCCTTGGATTCTTTAAGCTTGAGGCATGGTCCACCGTCCTTCATGACGTCATTTTCTTGACCCTGTACACCTTCGCTTGAGGCTTTTGTCCTGTATTCATTGGCTTCTGTAAGCTTGAGACATAGGTCACTGTACTTCATGACGTCATTCTCTTTATCCCGGTGACCCTGTACACCCTCACTTGAGCCTTTTGTCCTGTATTCTTTGCCTTCTTTAAGCTTGAGGCATGGTCCACCGTCCTTCATGACGTCATTCCCTTGATCCCTGTGACCCTGTACACCTTCACTTGAGCCTTTTGTCCTGTATTAATTGGCTTCTGTAAGCTTCAGACATAGGTCACTGTACTTCATGACGTCATTCTCTTTATCCCTGTGACCCTGTACACCTTCGCTTGAGGCTTTTGTCCTGTTATCATTGGCTTCTATAAGCTTGAGATATAGGTCACTGTACTTCATGACGTCATTCTCTTTATCCCTGTGACCCTGTACACCTTCACTTGAGCCTTTTGTCCTGTATTCCTTGGCTTCTTTAAGCTTTAGGCATGCTCCGCCATCCTTCATGACGTCATTCTCTTGATCCCTGTGACCCTGTACACCTTCACTTGAGCCTTTTGTCCTGTATTCATTGGCTTCTGTAAGCTTGAGACATAGGTCACTGTACTTCATGACGTCATTCTCTTTATCCCTTTGACCCTGTACATCTTCATTTGAGCCTTTTGTCCTGTATTTCTTGGCTTCTGTAAGCTTGAGGCATGGGTCACTGTACTTCATGACGTCATTCTCTTTATCCCTGTGACCCTGTACACCTTCACTTGAGCCTTTTGTCCTGTATTCATTGGCTTCTGTAAGCTTGAGGCATGGTCCACCGTCCTTCATGACGTCATTCTCTTGATCCCTGTGACCTTGTACACCTTCACTTGAGCCTTTTGTCCTGTATTCATTGGCTTCTGTAAGCTTGAGGCATGGTCCACCGTCCTTCATGACGTCATTCTCTTTATCCCTGTGACCCTGTACACCTTCACTTTAGCATTTTGTCCTGTATTCATTGGCTTCTGTAAGCTTGAGGCATGGTCCACCGTCCTTCATGACGTCATTCTCTTGATCTCAGTGGCCCTGTACACCTTCGCTTGAGCATTTTGTCCTGTATTCATTGGCTTCTGTAAGCTTGAGGCATGGTCCACCGTCCTTCATGACGTCATTCTCTTGATCCCTGTGACCCTGTACACCTTCGCTTGAGCCTTTCGTCCTGTATTCATTGGCTTCTGTAAGCTTGAGATATAGGTCACTGTACTTCATGACGTCATTCTCTTTATCCCTGTGACCCTGTACACCTTCACTTGAGCCTTTTGTCCTGTATTCATTGGCTTCTGTAAGCTTGAGGCATGGTCCACCGTCCTTCATGACGTCATTCTCTTGATCTCTGTGGCCCTGTACACCTTCGTTTGAGCCGTTTGTCCTGTATTCCTTGACTTCTGTAAGCTTGAGACATAGGGCACTGTACTTCATGACGTCATTCTCTTTATCCCTGTGACCCTGTACACCTTCACTTGAGCCTTTTGTCCTGTTTTCCTTGGATTCTTTAAGCTTGAGGCATGGTCCACCGTCCTTCATGACGTCATTTTCTTGACCCTGTACACCTTCGCTTGAGGCTTTTGTCCTGTATTCATTGGCTTCTGTAAGGTTGAGACATAGGTCACTGTACTTCATGACGTCATTCTCTTTATCCCGGTGACCCTGTACACCCTCACTTGAGCCTTTTGTCCTGTATTCTTTGCCTTCTTTAAGCTTGAGGCATGGTCCACCGTCCTTCATGACGTCATTCCCTTGATCCCTGTGACCTTGTACACCTTCTATTGAGCCTTTTGTCCTGTATTAATTGGCTTCTGTAAACTTCAGACATAGGTCACTGTACTTCATGACGTCATTCTCTTTATCCCTGTGACCCTGTACACCTTCGCTTGAGGCTTTTGTCCTGTATTCATTGGCTTCTATAAGCTTGAGATATAGGTCACTGTACTTCATGACGTCATTCTCTTTATCCCTGTGACCCTGTACACCTTCACTTGAGCCTTTTGTCCTGTATTCCTTGGCTTCTTTAAGCTTTAGGCATGCTCCGCCGTCCTTCATGACGTCATTCTCTTGATCCCTGTGACCCTGTACACCTTCACTTGAGCCTTTTGTCCTGTATTCATTGGCTTCTGTAAGCTTGAGGCATGGGTCACTGTACTTCATGACGTCATTCTCTTTATCCCTGTGACCCTGTACACCTTCACTTGAGCCTTTTGTCCTGTATTCATTGGCTTCTGTAAGCTTGAGGCATGGTCCACCGTCCTTCATGACGTCATTCTCTTTATCCCTGTGACCCTGTACACCTTCACTTTAGCATTTTGTCCTGTATTCATTGGCTTCTGTAAGCTTGAGGCATGGTCCACCGTCCTTCATGACGTCATTCTCTTGATCTCTGTGGCCCTGTACACCTTCGCTTGAGCATTTTGTCCTGTATTCATTGGCTTCTGTAAGCTTGAGGCATGGTCCACCGTCCTTCATGACGTCATTCCCTTGACCCTGTGACCCTGTACACCTTCGCTTGAGCCTTTTGTCCTGTATTCATTGGCTTCTGTAAGCTTGAGACAGAGGTCACTGTACTTCATGACGCCATTCTCTTTATCCCTGTGACCCTGTACATCTTCGTTTGAGCCTTTTGTCCTGTCTTTCTTGGCTTCTGTAAGCTTGAGACATAGGTCACTGTACTTCATGACGTCATTCTCTTTATCCCGGTGACCCTGTACACCTTCACTTGAGCCTTTTGTCCTGTATTCATTGGCTTCTGTAAGCTTGAGGCATGGTCCACCGTCCTTCATGACGTCATTCTCTTGATCCCTGTGACATTGAACACCTTCGCTTGAACCGTTTGTCCTGTATTCCTTGGCTTCTGTAAGCTTGAGACATAGTCCAATCGTACTTCATGGCGTCATTCTCTTTATCCCTGTGACCCTATACACCTTCACTTGAGGCTTTTGTCCTGTATTCCTTGGCTTCTTTAAGCTTGAGTCATAGGTCACTGTACTTCATGACGTCATTCTCCTTATCCCTGTGACCCTGTACACCTTCACTTGAGCCTTTTGTCCTGTATTCCTTGGCTTCTTTAAGCTTGAGGCATGGTCCACCGTCCTTCATGACGTCATTCCCTTGACCCCGTACACCTTCGCTTGAGCCTTTTGTCCTGTATTCATTGGCTTCTGTAAGCTTGAGACATAGGTCACTGTACTTCATGACGTCATTCTCTTTATCCCTGTGACCCTGTACACCTTCACTTGAGCCTTTTGTCCTGTATTCCTTGGCTTCTTTAAGCTTGAGGAATGGTCCACCGTCCTTCATGACGTCATTCTCTTTATCCCTGTGACCGTGTACACCTTCACTTGAGCCTTTTGTCCTGTATTCATTGGCATCTGTAAGCTTGAGGCATGGTCCACCGTCCTTCATGACGTCATTCTCTTTATCCCTGTGACCCTGTACACCTTCACTTGAGCCTTTTGTCCTGTATTCTTTGGCTTCTTTAAGCTTGAGTCATGGTCCTCCGTCCTTCATGACGTCATTCTCTTGATCCCTGTGACCCTGTACACCTTCGCTTGAGCCGTTTCTCCTGTATTCCTTGGCTTCTTTAAGCTATAGACATAATCCACTGTATTTCATGACGTCATTCTCTTTATCCCTGTGACCCTGTACACCTTCACTTGAGCCTTTTTTCCTGTATTCCTTGGCTTCTTTAAGTTTGAGACATGTATATGAATAGATAAAATAAATAGATAAATAAATAAGAAAACAAAATAAGGGTATTGCTGTTTCAGTGAACTTGTTACCGTTGTCAATAAATTTAATCAACGTGCACGTGATCATCGACGCAATATCTTGATTAAAATGACATCATCTATACGTCACATATGACGTCATATTTCATTAACGCTGTATTGTGTTTGAGTAAATATGGTAAAATCGATTTTAAAAAACACCAACGTTTGCCTATTTAATGTGAAAAAAAGTCTAAATGGTGTTGTGAATAGATTTTAACATCCATCGTGATAAAATGATGCACAAAAAGAAGAAAAGAAAAAAAATACTTCTCATCCGGAGTAAAATCAAAACCATATGGAGAACGTGATATGCCACAGGATGATTTTATTCTAAGGTATTCGAATTTCGACTTGTTCTAAAATCAACACAACGAAAATGGAGTAGCAAGAGTGTAGAAATATTTGGATGAAATGAAAGCACAATGCATGGTCGACACATCATGATTCATGAAGAGTTCTTTTTCTTCATTTGTTAGATATAACGTTACAATCGGAAAACATTTTCTCTTTTGATTGAATTTACGAATATAAAGAAAAGTTCCGATTTCTTCCGAATGCCATTACGTCATTAGATCCCAAGGCCGATGACGTCATAATGGTTAGCGCAGTAGAGTTGTATGGTTAGCCGCTACAACAGCAATCTTTAGCAGAGATAATTTTCTTCCAATTGAGATGATAAACAACATCTATAGAAATTATAAAGTAGAAAAATAGACATGTTTTACCATTTTCAACGAGCTACGAAGCACGTAAGTTATATTTTCATTTAAATTTCGCAGTATTATAAAGTTTTGTATCGCATCATCGTCGAAACAATAAAATGTCGGCGATAGAATGACATTATGATTAAGGCGTTCACATCTTGATATGATGGCGATGATATGATGGTAGCGATGATAACATGATATATAGATGACGATGGTACAGTAGTATAATGATGCGATAGTATTTGGTATGACGAAATAACGTCATTGAATCATCGTAGACATTTTCATACATTGATGTTAGACGTATCATCGGGGATTAGCATTGTATCATCGTGTCGGCGCACCATCACTGTATACAATGCACTTAAATTTTCTTGAATTTCTATTACACTTATATATTAACCTCACCCCTACCCCACCACAAGAAAGAAAGTGAGTAGACCTAAGTGACCCCTGTTTTTCTGTACATCAATACCGCCCACACTGCAGAAAGTCCGGGTTTTGAATCAGCCCTGTTCTTCATGGCAACATTCTCTTGATTCCTGTGATCCTGTACACCTTCGGTTGAGGCATTTGTCCTCTATATTCCTTGGCTTCTGTAAGCTTGAGACATAGTCCACTATATTTCATGTTTTTCTGTACATCATTACCGCCCACACTGGAGAACGTCCGGGTTTTAAACCAGCCCTGCTCTTCATGGCGGCACTCTCTTGATCCATGTGACCCTGTACACCTTTACCACCTTCGCTTGAACCTGGCTTCCTTAAGCTTGAGACATAGTCCAACCGTACTTATTGACATCATTATGTTGATGCCTATGACCCTGTACTCCTTTGCTTTCAAGAGCATTTTGTTCTGTAATCCTTGGCTTCCTTGAGCTTGAGACATAGTCCACTGTCCTTCATGACGTCATACTCTTGATCCCTGTGACCATGTACACCTTGACCACCTTCGCTTGAGCTTTTTGTCCTGTATTCCTTGGTTTCCTTAACCTTGTTACACAGTCCCCTGTCTTTTATGACGTCATTCTCTTGATCTCTGTGTCCCTTTACACCTTGACCACCTTCGCTTGAGCCTTTTGTCCTGTATTCCTTGGTTTCTCTAAGCTTGATACATAGTCCACTGTCCTTCATGACGTCATTCCCTTGACCCTGTTACCGTGTACACCTTGACTACCTTCGCTTGAGCCTTTTGTCCTGTATTCCTTGATTTCCTTAACCTTGTTACACAGTCCCCTGTCCTTCCTGACGTCATTCTCTTGATCCCTGTCCCTTTACACCTTGACCACCTTCGCTTGAGCCTTTTGTCCTGTATTCCTTGGTTTCTCTAAGCTTGATACATACTCCACTGTCCTTGATGACGTCATTCCCTTGACCCTGTTACCGTGTACACCTTGACCACCTTCGCTTGAGCCTTTTGTCCTGTATTCCTTGGTTTCCTTAACCTTGTTACACAGTCCCCTGTCCTTCATGACGTCATTCTCTTGATCTCTGTGTCCCTTTACACCTTGACCATCTTCGCTTGAGCCTTTTGTCCTGTATTCCTTGGTTTCTCTAAGCTTGATACATAGGCCACTGTCCTTCATGACGTCATTCCCTTGGCCTTGTTACCGTGTACACCTTGACCACCTTCGCTTGAGCCTTTTGTCCTGTATTCCTTGATTTCCTTGGGCTTGAGACATGGTTCACCTAAAATTATGACGTCATTCTCTTGATCCCTGTGACCCTTTATACCCTTTGCTTGAGCCTTTTGTCCTGTATTCCTTGGGTTCTTAAACCTTGAGACATAGTCCACTGTCTTTCATGACGTCATTCTCTTGATTCCTGTGACCCTGTACACCTTTCTTTGAGCCTTTTGTCCTGTATTCCTTGGCTTCTCCTTCATGACGCCATTCTCTTGATCCCTGTAACCCTGTATATCTTCGGCTGAGGCTTTTGTCCTGTATTCCTTGGCTTCTTTAAGCTACATATATAGATATAGTCCACTGTCCTTCATTACGTTATTCTGTTGATCACTGTGACCCTGTAAATCTTCGCTTGAACCTTCTTCCTGTATCCCTTGGTTTCTTTAAGCTTGATACATAACCCACTGTCCTTCATGACGTCATTCTCTTGATCCCTGTACACCTTCGGTTGGGCCTTTTGTACTGTATATTCCGTGGCTTCTGTAAGTTTGAGACATAGTCCACTATATTTCATGTTTTTCTGTACATCATTACCGCCCACACTGGAGAACGCTCGGGTTTTAACCCAGCCCTGCTCTTCATGGCGGCACTCTCTTGATGCCTGTGACCCTGTACACCTTTATAACTTCGCTTGAACCTGGTTTCCTTAAGCTTGAGACATAGTCCATCCGTACTTATTGACGTCGTTCTCTTGATCCCTCTGACCTTGTACACATTGACCACTTCCGCTTGAGCCTTTTGTCCTGTATTCCTTCGCTTCTTTAAGCTATAGACATAGTCCACTATATTTCATGACGTCATTTTCTTGATCCCTGTGGCCCTGTACACCTTCAATTGAGCCTTTTGTTCTGTATTCCTTCGCTTCTTTAAGCTATAGACATAGTCCACTGTATTTCATAACGTCATTCTCTTGATCCTTGTGGCCCTGTACACCTTTACTTGAGCCTTTTGTCCGGTATTCCTTGGCTTCTTTAAGCTATAGACATAGTCAACTGTATTTCATGACGTCATTCTCTTGATCCCTGTGGCCCTGTACACCTTCACCTGAGCCTTTTGTTCTGTATTCCTTGGCTTCTTTTAGATATAGACATAGGCCACTGTATTTCATGACGTCATTCTCTTGATCCCTGTCACCCTGTACACCTTCACTTGAGCCTTTTGTCCTGTATTCCTTGGCTTCTTTAAGCTATAGACATAGTAAACTGTATTTCATGACGTCATTCTCTTGATCCCTGTGACCCTGTACACCTTCGCTTGAGCCGTTTGTCCTGTATTCCTTGGCTTTTGTAAGCTTAAGACATAGGTCACTGTACTTCATGACGTCATTCTCTTTATCCCTGTGGCCCTGTACACCTTCACTGGAGCCTTTTGTCCTGTATTCCGTGGCCTCTTTAAGCTTGAGGTATGGTCCACCGTCCTTCATGACGTCATTCTCTTGATCCCTGTGGCCCTGTACACTTTCACTTGAGCCTTTTGTCTTGTATTCCTTGGCTTCTTTAAGCTATAGACATAGTATACTGTATTTCATGACGTCATTCTCTTGATCCCTGGGACCCTGTACACCTTCACTTGAGCCTTTTGTCCTGTATTCCTTGGCTTCTTTAAGCTTGAGGCATGGTCTACCGTCCTACATTACGTCTTTCTCTTGATCCTTGTGGCCCTGTACACTTTCACTTGAGCCTTTTGCCCTGTATTCCGTGGCCTCTTTAAGCTTGAGGCATGGTCCTCCGTCCTTCATGACGTCATTCTCTTGATCTCTGTGACCTGTACACCTTCGCTTGAGCCGTTTGTCCTGTATTCCTTGGCTTCTTTAAGCTTGAGGCATGGTCCACCGTCCTTCATGGCGTCATTCTCTTAATCCCTGTGACCCTTCACTTGAGCCTTTTGTCCTGTATTCCTTGGCTTCATGTATATGAATAGATAAAATAAATAAATAAATAAGAAAACAAAATAAGGGCATTGCTGTTTCAGTGAACTTGTAACCGTTGTCAATAAATTTAATCAACGTGCACGTGATCATCGACGCAATATCTTGATTAAAATGACATCATCTATACGTCACATATGACGTCATATTTCATTAACGCTGAATTGTGTTTTAGTAAATATGGTAAAATCATTTTTTAAAAACACTAACGTTTGCCTATTTAATGTGAAAAAAAAAATCTAAAATGGTGTTGTGAATAGATTTTAACATCCATCGTGATAAAATGATGCACAAAAAGAAGAAAAGAAAAAAATACTTCTCATCCGGAGTAAAATCAAAAACATATGGAGAACGTGATATGCCACAGGATGATTTTATTCTAAGGTATTCGAATTTCGACTTGTTCTAAAATCAACACAACGAAAATGGAGTAGCAAGAGTGTAGAAATATTTGGATGAAATGAAAGCACAATGCATGGTCGACCCATCCTGATTCATGAAGAGTTCTTTTTCTTCATTTGTTAGATATAACGTTACAATCGGAAAACATTTTCTCTTTTGATTGAATTTACGAATATAAAGAAAAGTTCCGATTTCTTCCGAATGCCATTACGTCATTAGATCCCAAGGCCGATGACGTCATAATGGTTAGCGCAGTAGAGTTGTATGGTTAGCCGCTACAACAGCAATCTTTAGCAGAGATAATTTTCTTCCAATTGAGATGATAAACAACATCTATAGAAATTATAAAGTAGAAAAATAGACATGTTTTACCATTTTCAACGAGCTACGAAGCACGTAAGTTATATTTTCATTTAAATTTCGCAGTATTATAAAGTTTTGTATCGCATCATCGTCGAAACAATAAAATGTCGGCGATAGAATGACATAATGATTAAGGCGTTCACATCTTGATATGATGGCGATGATATGATGGTAGCGATGATAACATGATATATAGATGACGATGGTACAGTAGTATAATGATGCGATAGTATTTGGTATGACGAAATAACGTCATTGAATCATCGTAGACATTTTCATACATTGATGTTAGACGTATCATCGAGGATTAGCATTGTATCATCGTGTCGGCGCACCATCACTGTATACAATGCACTTAAATTTTCTTGAATTTCTATTACACTTATATATTAACCTCACCCCTACCCCACCACAAGAAAGAAAGTGAGTAGACCTAAGTGACCCCTGTTTTTCTGTACATCAATACCGCCCACACTGCAGAAAGTCCGGGTTTTGAATCAGCCCTGTTCTTCATGGCAGCATTCTCTTGATTCCTGTGATCCTGTACACCTTCGGTTGAGCCATTTGTCCTCTATATTCCTTGGCTTCTGTAAGCTTGAGACATAGTCCACTATATTTCATGTTTTTCTGTACATCATTACCGCCCACACTGGAGAACGTCCGGGTTTTAAACCAGCCCTGCTCTTCATGGCGGCACTCTCTTGATCCATGTGACCCTGTACACCTTTACCACCTTCGCTTGAACCTGGCTTCCTTAAGCTTGAGACATAGTCCAACCGTACTTATTGACATCATTATGTTGATGCCTATGACCCTGTACTCCTTTGCTTTCAAGAGCATTTTGTTCTGTAATCCTTGGCTTCCTTGAGCTTGAGACATAGTCCACTGTCCTTCATGACGTCATACTCTTGATCCCTGTGACCATGTACACCTTGACCACCTTCGCTTGAGCTTTTTGTCCTGTATTCCTTGGTTTCCTTAACCTTGTTACACAGTCCCCTGTCTTTTATGACGTCATTCTCTTGATCTCTGTGTCCCTTTACACCTTGACCACCTTCGCTTGAGCCTTTTGTCCTGTATTCCTTGGTTTCTCTAAGCTTGATACATAGTCCACTGTCCTTCATGACGTCATTCCCTTGACCCTGTTACCGTGTACACCTTGACTACCTTCGCTTGAGCCTTTTGTCCTGTATTCCTTGATTTCCTTAACCTTGTTACACAGTCCCCTGTCCTTCCTGACGTCATTCTCTTGATCTCTGTCCCTTTACACCTTGACCACCTTCGCTTGAGCCTTTTGTCCTGTATTCCTTGGTTTCTCTAAGCTTGATACATACTCCACTGTCCTTGATGACGTCATTCCCTTGACCCTGTTACCGTGTACACCTTGACCACCTTCGCTTGAGCCTTTTGTCCTGTATTCCTTGGTTTCCTTAACCTTGTTACACAGTCCCCTGTCCTTCATGACGTCATTCTCTTGATCTCTGTGTCCCTTTACACCTTGACCATCTTCGCTTGAGCCTTTTGTCCTGTATTCCTTGGTTTCTCTAAGCTTGATACATAGGCCACTGTCCTTCATGACGTCATTCCCTTGACCTTGTTACCGTGTACACCTTGACCACCTTCGCTTGAGCCTTTTGTCCTGTATTCCTTGATTTCCTTGGGCTTGAGACATGGTTCACCTAAAATTATGACGTCATTCTCTTGATCCCTGTGACCCTTTATACCCTTTGCTTGAGCCTTTTGTCCTGTATTCCTTGGGTTCTTAAACCTTGAGACATAGTCCACTGTCTTTCATGACGTCATTCTCTTGATTCCTGTGACCCTGTACACCTTTCTTTGAGCCTTTTGTCCTGTATTCCTTGGCTTCTCCTTCATGACGCCATTCTCTTGATCCCTGTAACCCTGTATATCTTCGGCTGAGGCTTTTGTCCTGTATTCCTTGGCTTCTTTAAGCTACATATATAGATATAGTCCACTGTCCTTCATTACGTTATTCTGTTGATCACTGTGACCCTGTAAATCTTCGCTTGAACCTTCTTCCTGTATCCCTTGGTTTCTTTAAGCTTGATACATAACCCACTGTCCTTCATGACGTCATTCTCTTGATCCCTGTACACCTTCGGTTGGGCCTTTTGTACTGTATATTCCGTGGCTTCTGTAAGTTTGAGACATAGTCCACTATATTTCATGTTTTTCTGTACATCATTACCGCCCACACTGGAGAACGCTCGGGTTTTAACCCAGCCCTGCTCTTCATGGCGGCACTCTCTTGATCCCTGTGACCCTGTACACCTTTATAACTTCGCTTGAACCTGGTTTCCTTAAGCTTGAGACATAGTCCATCCGTACTTATTGACGTCATTCTCTTGATCCCTCTGACCTTGTACACATTGACCACTTCCGCTTGAGCCTTTTGTCCTGTATTCCTTGGGTTCTCCTTCATGACGTCATTCTCTTGATCACTGTAACCCTGTATATCTTCGGCTGAGGCTTTTGTCCTGTATTCCTTGGCTTCTTTAAGCTACATATATAGATATAGTCCACTGTCCTTCATTACGTTATTCTGTTGATCACTGTGACCCTGTAAATCTTCGCTTGAACCTTCTTCCTGTATCCCTTGGTTTCTTTAAGCTTGATACATAACCCACTGTCCTTCATGACGTCATTCTCTTGATCACTGTAACCCTGTATATCTTCGGCTGAGGCTTTTGTCCTGTATTCCTTGGCTTCTTTAAGCTACATATATAGATATAGTCCACTGTCCTTCATTACGTTATTCTGTTGATCACTGTGACCCTGTAAATCTTCGCTTGAACCTTCTTCCTGTATCCCTTGGTTTCTTTAAGCTTGATACATAACCCACTGTCCTTCATGACGTCATTCTCTTGATCCCTGTACACCTTCGGTTGGGCCTTTTGTACTGTATATTCCGTGGCTTCTGTAAGTTTGAGACATAGTCCACTATATTTCATGTTTTTCTGTACATCATTACCGCCCACACTGGAGAACGCTCGGGTTTTAACCCAGCCCTGCTCTTCATGGCGGCACTCTCTTGATCCCTGTGACCCTGTACACCTTTATAACTTCGCTTGAACCTGGTTTCCTTAAGCTTGAGACATAGTCCATCCGTACTTATTGACGTCATTCTCTTGATCCCTCTGACCTTGTACACATTGACCACTTCCGCTTGAGCCTTTTGTCCTGTATTCCTTGGGTTCTCCTTCATGACGTCATTCTCTTGATCACTGTAACCCTGTATATCTTCGGCTGAGGCTTTTGTCCTGTATTCCTTGGCTTCTTTAAGCTACATATATAGATATAGTCCACTGTCCTTCATTACGTTATTCTGTTGATCACTGTGACCCTGTAAATCTTCGCTTGAACCTTCTTCCTGTATCCCTTGGTTTCTTTAAGCTTGATACATAACCCACTGTCCTTCATGACGTCATTCTCTTGATCACTGTAACCCTGTATATCTTCGGCTGAGGCTTTTGTCCTGTATTCCTTGGCTTCTTTAAGCTACATATATAGATATAGTCCACTGTCCTTCATTACGTTATTCTGTTGATCACTGTGACCCTGTAAATCTTCGCTTGAACCTTCTTCCTGTATCCCTTGGTTTCTTTAAGCTTGATACATAACCCACTGTCCTTCATGACGTCATTCTCTTGATCCCTGTACACCTTCGGTTGGGCCTTTTGTACTGTATATTCCGTGGCTTCTGTAAGTTTGAGACATAGTCCACTATATTTCATGTTTTTCTGTACATCATTACCGCCCACACTGGAGAACGCTCGGGTTTTAACCCAGCCCTGCTCTTCATGGCGGCACTCTCTTGATCCCTGTGACCCTGTACACCTTTATAACTTCGCTTGAACCTGGTTTCCTTAAGCTTGAGACATAGTCCATCCGTACTTATTGACGTCATTCTCTTGATCCCTCTGACCTTGTACACATTGACCACTTCCGCTTGAGCCTTTTGTCCTGTATTCCTTGGGTTCTCCTTCATGACGTCATTCTCTTGATCACTGTAACCCTGTATATCTTCGGCTGAGGCTTTTGTCCTGTATTCCTTGGCTTCTTTAAGCTACATATATAGATATAGTCCACTGTCCTTCATTACGTTATTCTGTTGATCACTGTGACCCTGTAAATCTTCGCTTGAACCTTCTTCCTGTATCCCTTGGTTTCTTTAAGCTTGATACATAACCCACTGTCCTTCATGACGTCATTCTCTTGATCACTGTAACCCTGTATATCTTCGGCTGAGGCTTTTGTCCTGTATTCCTTGGCTTCTTTAAGCTACATATATAGATATAGTCCACTGTCCTTCATTACGTTATTCTGTTGATCACTGTGACCCTGTAAATCTTCGCTTGAACCTTCTTCCTGTATCCCTTGGTTTCTTTAAGCTTGATACATAACCCACTGTCCTTCATGACGTCATTCTCTTGATCCCTGTACACCTTCGGTTGGGCCTATTGTACTGTATATTCCGTGGCTTCTGTAAGCTTGAGACATAGTCCACTATATTTCATGTTTTTCTGTACATCATTACCGCCCACACTGGAGAACGCTCGGGTTTTAAACCAGCCCTGCTCTTCATGGCGGCACTCTCTTGATCCCTGTGACCCTGTACACCTTTACAACTTCGCTTGAACCTGGTTTCCTTAAGCTTGAGACATAGTCCATCCGTACTTATTGACGTCGTTCTCTTGATCCCTCTGACCTTGTACACATTGACCACTTCCGCTTGAGCCTTTTGTCCTGTATTCCTTGGCTTCTTTAAGCTATAGACATAGTCCACTATATTTCATGACGTCATTTTCTTGATCCCTGTGGCCCTGTACACCTTCAATTGAGCCTTTTGTTCTGTATTCCTTCGCTTCTTTAAGCTATAGACATAGTCCACTGTATTTCATAACGTCATTCTCTTGATCCTTGTGGCCCTGTACACCTTCACTTGAGCCTTTTGTCCGGTATTCCTTGGCTTCTTTAAGCTATAGACATAGTCAACTGTATTTCATGACGTCATTCTCTTGATCCCTGTGGCCCTGTACACCTTCACCTGAGCCTTTTGTTCTGTATTCCTTGGCTTCTTTTAGATATAGACATAGGCCACTGTATTTCATGACGTCATTCTCTTGATCCCTGTCACCCTGTACACCTTCACTTGAGCCTTTTGTCCTGTATTCCTTGGCTTCTTTAAGCTATAGACATAGTAAACTGTATTTCATGACGTCAAGAAACTGTATTTCATGACGTCATTCTCTTGATCCCTGTGACCCTGTACACCTTCGCTTGAGCCGTTTGTCCTGTATTCCTTGGCTTTTGTAAGCTTAAGACATAGGTCACTGTACTTCATGACGTCATTCTCTTTATCCCTGTGACCCTGTACACCTTCACTTGAGCCTTTTGTCCTGTATTCCGTGGCCTCTTTAAGCTTGAGGTATGGTCCACCGTCCTTCATGACGTCATTCTCTTGATCCCTGTGGCCCTGTACACTTTCACTTGAGCCTTTTGTCTTGTATTCCTTGGCTTCTTTAAGTTATAGACATAGTATACTGTATTTCATGACGTCATTCTCTTGATCCCTGGGACCCTGTACACCTTCACTTCAGCCTTTTGTCCTGTATTCCTTGGCTTCTTTAAGCTTGCGGCATGGTCTACCGTCCTACATTACGTCTTTCTCTTGATCCTTGTGGCCCTGTACACTTTCACTTGAGCCTTTTGCCCTGTATTCCGTGGCCTTTTTAAGCTTGAGGCATGGTCCTCCGTCCTTCATGACGTCATTCTCTTGATCTCTGTGACCTGTACACCTTCGCTTGAGCCGTTTGTCCTGTATTCCTTGGCTTCTTTAAGCTTGAGGCATGGTCCACCGTCCTTCATGGCGTCATTCTCTTAATCCCTGTGACCCTTCACTTGAGCCTTTTGTCCTGTATTCCTTGGCTTCATGTATATGAATAGATAAAATAAATAAATAAATAAGAAAACAAAATAAGGGCATTGCTGTTTCAGTGAACTTGTAACCGTTGTCAATAAATTTAATCAACGTGCACGTGATCATCGACGCAATATCTTGATTAAAATGACATCATCTATACGTCACATATGACGTCATATTTCATTATCGCTGAATTGTGTTTTAGTAAATATGGTAAAATCATTTTTTAAAAACACTAACGTTTGCCTATTTAATGTGAAAAAAAAAATCTAAAATGGTGTTGTGAATAGATTTTAACATCCATCGTGATAAAATGATGCACAAAAAGAAGAAAAGAAAAAAATACTTCTCATCCGGAGTAAAATCAAAAACATATGGAGAACGTGATATGCCACAGGATGATTTTATTCTAAGGTATTCGAATTTCGACTTGTTCTAAAATCAACACAACGAAAATGGAGTAGCAAGAGTGTAGAAATATTTGGATGAAATGAAAGCACAATGCATGGTCGACCCATCCTGATTCATGAAGAGTTCTTTTTCTTCATTTGTTAGATATAACGTTACAATCGGAAAACATTTTCTCTTTTGATTGAATTTACGAATATAAAGAAAAGTTCCGATTTCTTCCGAATGCCATTACGTCATTAGAAACCAAGGCCGATGACGTCATAATGGTTAGCGCAGTAGAGTTGTATGGTTAGCCGCTACAACAGCAATCTTTAGCAGAGATAATTTTCTTCCAATTGAGATGATAAACAACATCTATAGAAATTATAAAGTAGAAAAATAGAAATGTTTTACCATTTTCAACGAGCTACGAAGCACGTAAGTTATATTTTCATTTAAATTTCGCAGTATTATAAAGTTTTGTATCGCATCATCGTCGAAACAATAAAATGTCGGCGATAGAATGACATTATGAGTAAGGCGTTCACATCTTGATATGATGGCGATGATATGATGGTAGCGATGATAACATGATATATAGATGACGATGGTACAGTAGTATAATGATGCGATAGTATTTGGTATGACGAAATAACGTCATTGAATCATCGTAGACATTTTCATACATTGATGTTAGACGTATCATCGGGGATTAGCATAGTATCATCGTGTCGGCGCACCATCACTGTATACAATGCACTTAAATTTTCTTGAATTTCTATTACACTTATATATTAACCTCACCCCTACCCCACCACAAGAAAGAAAGTGAGTAGACCTAAGTGACCCCTGTTTTTCTGTACATCAATACCGCCCACACTGCAGAAAGTCCGGGTTTTGAATCAGTCCTGTTCTTCATGGCAGCATTCTCTTGATTCCTGTGATCCTGTACACCTTCGGTTGAGCCATTTGTCCTGTATATTCCTTGGCTTCTGTAAGCTTGAGACATAGTCCACTATATTTCATGTTTTTCTGTACATCATTACCGCCCACACTGGAGAACGTCCGGGTTTTAAACCAGCCCTGCTCTTCATGGCGGCACTCTCTTGATCCATGTGACCCTGTACACCTTTACCACCTTCGTTTTAACCTGGCTTCCTTAAGCTTGAGACATAGTCCAACCGTACTTATTGACATCATTATGTTGATGCCTATGACCCTGTACTCCTTTGCTTTCAAGAGCATTTTGTCCTGTAATCCTTGGCTTCCTTGAGCTTGAGACATAGTCCACTGTCCTTCATGACGTCATACTCTTGATCCCTGTGACCATGTACACCTTGACTACCTTCGCTTGAGCTTTTTGTCCTGTATTCCTTGGTTTCCTTAACCTTGTTACACAGTCCCCTGTCTTTTATGACGTCATTCTCTTGATCTCTGTGTCCCTTTACACCTTGACCACCTTCGCTTGAGTCTTTTGTCCTGTATTCCTTGGTTTCTCTAAGCTTGATACATAGTCCATTGTCCTTCATGACGTCATTCCCTTGACCCTGTTACCGTGTACACCTTGACTACCTTCGCTTGAGCCTTTTGTCCTGTATTCCTTGATTTCCTTAACCTTGTTACACAGTCCCCTGTCCTTCCTGACGTCATTCTCTTGATCTCTGTCCCTTTACACCTTGACCACCTTCGCTTGAGTCTTTTGTCCTGTATTCCTTGGTTTCTCTAAGCTTGATACATACTCCACTGTCCTTCATGACGTCATTCCCTTGACCCTGTTACCGTGTACACCTTGACCACCTTCGCTTGAGCCTTTTGTCCTGTATTCCTTGATTTCCTTAACCTTGTTACACAGTCCCCTGTCCTTCATGACGTCATTCTCTTGATCTCTGTCCCTTTACACCTTGACCATCTTCGCTTGAGCCTTTTGTCCTGTATTCCTTGGTTTCTCTAAGCTTGATACATAGTCCACTGTCCTTCATGACGTCATTCCCTTGACCTTGTTACCGTGTACACCTTGACCACCTTCGCTTGAGCCTTTTGTCCTGTATTCCTTGATTTCCTTGGGCTTGAGACATGGTTCACCTAAAATTATGACGTCATTCTCTTGATCCCTGTGACCCTTTATACCCTTTGCTTGAGCCTTTTGTCCTGTATTCCTTGGGTTCTTAAACCTTGAGACATAGTCCACTGTCTTTCATGACGTCATTCTCTTGATTCCTGTGACCCTGTACACCTTTCTTTGAGCCTTTTGTCCTGTATTCCTTGGCTTCTCCTTCATGACGTCATTCTCTTGATCCCTGTAACCCTGTATATTTTCGGCTGAGGCTTTTTTCCTGTATTCCTTGGCTTCTTTAAGCTACATATATAGATATAGTCCACTGTCCTTCATTACGTTATTCTGTTGATCACTGTGACCCTGTAAATCTTCGCTTGAACCTTCTTCCTGTATCCCTTGGTTTCTTTAAGCTTGATACATAACCCACTGTCCTTCATGACGTCATTCTCTTGATCCCTGTACACCTTCGGTTGGGCCTTTTGTACTGTATATTCCGTGGCTTCTGTAAGTTTGAGACATAGTCCACTATATTTCATGTTTTTCTGTACATCATTACCGCCCACACTGGAGAACGCTCGGGTTTTAAACCAGCCCTGCTCTTCATGGCGGCACTCTCTTGATCCCTGTGACCCTGTACACCTTTATAACTTCGCTTGAACCTGGTTTCCTTAAGCTTGAGACATAGTCCATCCGTACTTATTGACGTCGTTCTCTTGATCCCTCTGACCTTGTACACATTGACCACTTCCGCTTGAGCCTTTTGTCCTGTATTCCTTGGCTTCTTTAAGCTATAGACATAGTCCACTGTATTTCATGACGTCATTTTCTTGATCCCTGTGGCCCTGTACACCTTCAATTAAGCCTTCTGTTCTGTATTCCTTCGCTTCTTTAAGCTATAGACATAGTCCACTGTATTTCATAACGTCATTCTCTTGATCCTTGTGGCCCTGTACACCTTCACTTGAGCCTTTTGTCCTGTATTCCTTGGCTTCTTTACGCTATAGACATAGTCCACTGTATTTCATGACGTCATTTTCTTGATCCCTGTGGCCCTGTACACCTTCACTTGAGCCTTTTGTTCTGTATTCCTTCGCTTCTTTAAGCTATAGACATAGTCCACTGTATTTCATAACGTCATTCTCTTGATCCTTGTGGCCCTGTACACCTTCAATTGAGCCTTTTGTCCGGTATTCCTTGGCTTCTTTAAGCTATAGACATAGTCAACTGTATTTCATGACGTCATTCTCTTGATCCCTGTGGCCCTGTACACCTTCACCTGAGCCTTTTGTTCTGTATTCCTTGGCTTCTTTTAGATATAGACATAGGCCACTGTATTTCATGACGTCATTCTCTTGATCCCTGTCACCCTGTACACTTTCACTTGAGCCTTTTGTCTTGTATTCCTTGGCTTCTTTAAGCTATAGACATAGTATATTGTATTTCATGACGTCATTCTCTTGATCCCTGGGACCCTGTACACCTTCACTTGAGCCTTTTGTCCTGTATTCCTTGGCTTCTTTAAGCTTGAGGCATGGTCTACCGTCCTACATTACGTCTTTCTCTTGATCCCTGTGGCCCTGTACACTTTCACTTGAGCCTTTTGCCCTGTATTCCTTGGCTTCTTTAAGCTATAGACATAGTCCACAGTATTTCATGATGTCATTCTCTTGATCCCTGTGGCCCTGTACATCTTTGCTTGAGCCTTTTGTTCTGTATTCCTTGGCTTCTTTAAGCTATAGACACAGTCCACTGTATTTCATGACGACATACTCTTGTTCCCTGTGACCCAGTACACCGTCACTTGAGCCTTTTGTCCTGTATTCCTTGGCTTCTTTAACCTATAGACATAGTCCACTGTATTTCATGACGTCATTCTCTTGATCCCTGTGACCCTGTACACCTTCACTTGAGCCCTTTGTCCTGTATTCATTGGCTTCTGTAAGCTTGAGACATAGGTCACTGTAATTCATGGCGTCATTCTCTTTATCCCTGTGACCCTGTACATCTTCACTTGAGCCTTTTGTCCTGTATTCCGTGGCCTCTTTAAGCTTGAGGCATGGTCCTCCGTCCTTCATGACGTCATTCTCTTGATCTCTGTGACCTGTACACCTTCGCTTGAGCCGTTTGTCCTGTATTCCTTGGCTTCTTTAAGCTTGAGGCATGGTCCACCGTCCTTCATGGCGCCATTCTCTTAATCCCTGTGACCCTTCACTTGAGCCTTTTGTCCTGTATTCCTTGGCTTCATGTACATGAATAGATAAAATAAATAAATAAATAAGAAAACAAAATAAGGGTATTGCTGTTTCAGTGAACTTGTAACCGTTGTCAATAAATTTAATCAACGTGCACGTGATCATCGACGCAATATCTTGATTAAAATGACATCATCTATACGTCACATATGACGTCATATTTCATTAACGCTGTATTGTGTTTGAGTAAATATGGTAAAATCATTTTTAAAAAACACTAACGTTTGCCTATTTAATGTGAAAAAAAAAATCTAAAATGGTGTTGTGAATAGATTTTAACATCCATCGTGATAAAATGATGCACAAAAAGAAGAAAAGAAAAAAATACTTCTCATCCGGAGTAAAAATTAAATCAAAAACATATGGAGAACGTGATATGCCACAGGATGATTTTATTCTAAGGTATTCGAATTTCGACTTGTTCTAAAATCAACACAACGAAAATGGAGTAGCAAGAGTGTAGAAATATTTGGATGAAATGAAAGCACAATGCATGGTCGACACATCGTGATTCATGAAGAGTTCATTTTCTTCATTTGTTAGATGTAATGTTACAATCGGAAAACATTTTCTCTTTTGATTGAATTTACGAATATAAAGAAAAGTTCCGATTTCTTCCGAATGCCATTACGTCATTAGAAACCAAGGCCGATGACGTCATAATGGTTAGCTCAGTTGTATGGTTAGCCGCTACAACAGCAATCTTTAGCAGAGATAATTTTCTTCCAATTGAGATGATAAACAACATCTATAGAAATTATAAAGTAGAAAAATAGAAATGTTTTACCATTTTCAACGAGCTACGAAGCACGTAAGTTATATTTTCATTTAAATTTCGCAGTATTATAAAGTTTTGTATCGTATCATCGTCGAAACAATAAAATGTCGGCGATAGGATGACATTATGATTAAGGAGGTCACATCTTGATATGATGGCGATGATATGATGGTAGCTATGATAACATGATATATAGATGACGATGGTACAGTAGTATAATGATGCGATAGTATTTGGTATGACGAAATAACGTCATTGAATCGTCGTAGACATTTTCATACATTGATGTTAGACGTATCATCGAGGATTAGCATTGTATCATCGTGTCGGCGCACCATCGCTGTATACAATGCACTTAAATTTTCTTGAACTTGTATTACACTTGTATATTAACCCCACCCCTACCCCACCACAAGAAAGAAAGTGAGTAGACCTAAGTGACCCCTGTTTTTCTGTACATCAATACCGCCCACACTGCAAAAAGTCCGGGTTTTGAATCAGTCCTGTTCTTCATGGCAGCATTCTCTTGATCTCTGTGACCCTGTACACCTTCGCTTGCGCCTTTTGTCCTGTATATTCCTTGGCTTCTGTAAGCTTGAGACATAGTCCACTATATTTCATGTTTTTCTGTACATCATTACCGCCCACACTGGAGAACGTCCACTGTATTTCATGACGTCATTCTCTTGATCCCTGTGACCTTGTACATCTTCGCTTGAGCTTTTTGTCCTGTATTCATTGGCTTCTTTAAGCTATAGACATAGTCCACTGTATTTCATGACGTCATTCTCTTGATCCCTGTGACCTTGTACATCTTCGCTTGAGCCATTTGTCCTGTATTCCTTGGCTTCTTTAAGCGTGAGATATAGTCCACTGTACATTATGTGCCCTTGAAATCCCTGACTACGCCGTTGCCCCATGTACACGATGGCCATCTTCGCTAGGTCTGGACCCCTGAAAACCATGACAGCCTTTTCTTGAGGTGTTCCCTGTACGCCATGACACCTTTCACTTGAATCCTACACCATGTACACTTTGGCTGTCTTTGCTTGAGTCCTTTGCCACTGCCCACTATATGATCTCTTAGGCTTAATCACTGGACACTTTGGTGTCCTTCATTTTAGTCCTGTGCTCCAGTTCATTTTGGCCGCCTGTGCCTGGGGCCTTGGCCTCTGTGTATCTGTGTCGCCACCGCTTGAACCCTGTGCTCCTGTTTACAATGGCCATCTTCGCTTTAGCAATTTGCTCTGTACGTACACCTTGGCCGACATCTCGTGCGCTCTCTGCTCCTGTACACCTTGGCCGCCTTGTGAAATTATGACTTGTCCACGGGGCTTGAACCGAATGAATTACAATGCATACCCTACATTTCGGTAGCCTTTGCTTGAGCCTTGTACTCTTGTATACCATGATCCTTTTGGTTTGAGCCCTCTATTTCTGTTGGCCATTTTTACTTGACCCAATTTAGTGGTGAATTTAGAGGGGGTCCGCCCCTTTTCGCTACATATTTACCAGTAAAAATCCAGATTTGGCACCAAAAATGGCTGAGTACTTAGCCTAATACACATGTGCTCCCCTCCCCTTTTTTCCTTTTCGGAAATCCTGGATCCGTCACTGCTCTTGTCCTGTACGTCCAGGATATCATCGCTTGAGCCTTGTTAACTCTAGCTGCCCTAGCTCGTGCCCAGTACATCTTGAATGTCGTCACATGAGCTCATACATCTTTGCAATTATATAAAGCTTATATTCCCTGTATCGATTTTGACCTAGGTCTCTATCGCGTAAGTCCTTTACACCTTGGCCTCCTTTGCTTGAGCCTTTTGCCCGTACACCCTGGCCCCCTTCACTTGTGCCCTGTACATTTGAGCCGCCGTTGCTTGAACCTTGTACCACTTTAAGCGCCTTCGTTTGTCATTTGTCCTGTGCATCCTGCATGACCGTCAACCTGTATCCCTGTTCAACTTTGCCCCCCCCCCCTCCCCCCGCTTGTGCCCTTTATTCCGTGCATCTTGACCACCTCCCGCGGAGCCTATGCCCCTGTATACATTGGTTTCATATTTTAGGTGTTAAGGCCTCCAAACGGCGCATGCATAGGCAGGAGGTGATACATCATCTTAATGAGAATGTGAGTTGACCGCGGGAGTGGAACCAGGGGTGTCAGATTACATACCTAGTATGATACTTTTGTAACAACCTGTCCGTCTCGTATTACATACCATAGATTAATAAATAAGCAAGTAAATGAATAAATAGATATAATTAGATAAACAAAAAACCCCAACCAAACAAACAAGCAGAAAAAAACCCGAGCTAGTTTAATATAAAGAGAGATCTTTATTTCTAATTAAATAAATAGATAAATTAATAAATAAAAACCATTGCGGTTTCAGTGAACTTGCAACCGTTATCAATAAATCTAATCAACGTGCACGTGGTCATTGATGAAATGTACTGAGCCAAATTACGTCATCCATACGTCATATATGACGTCATATGACGACATATGACGTCATATTTAGTTAACGCTGTTTTGTGTTTGAGTAAAAATGATAAAACCATGACTATAGTACTGTAACGTTTGCCTATTCAATGTGAAAAAAAATATGTGAAATGGTATTGTAAATATAGGAAGGTCAATTTATACAATCAGCGAGATAAAATGAGGCACAAAAGGAAGAAAAGAAAAAAAGTATCATCTAGATTACTGCAGTAAAGAAAATACATGTAATGAGAACGTGAGTCGGGGAGCAGGATGAATCCATGATTTTATTTCTAAAACTAAGTTATTCAACTCATTCGAAAATCAACTCAGTGGAAAGGGAAGAGCAAGGAAATATTTGAATGCATGCACAGTGGTTACTCGAAACCTGATTCATGAAGTGTTCAAATTTTTTACGTAAAGATAGCAGATGGTACGAGAAAATGGATATATCTAAAGTGATTAGGTAGGATTTATTTATTTTAGTTCATATTAACCTGCAATGATTCTGCAAGTATAGCTTAAGATGTGGCGTCATTTATAGTAGATCTATTGGTTTTGGTCAATTATTATTTGTAAGATATTTATAACTTCAAATTACAATCGGAAAACATTGTCTCTTTTCGATTGAATTTACGAATATAAGAAAAAGTCCCGATTTGTTCCGAATACCATTACGTCATTAGAAACTAAGGCCAATGACGTCATAATGGTTAGCGCATTAGAGTTGTGTGGTTATCCGCTACAGCAGCAATTTTTGCAGAGTTAAATTTATGCTATGCGAGATAAATAACGACATGAATAGAAATCGCAGTGTAGAAAAATAGATATGTTTTTCCACTTTCAACAAGCTACGAAGCACGTAAGTAATAATTTCATTTCAATTTCGCGGTATATTAAACTTTCTATCATATCATCGTCGAAACGATAAAATGGCGGTGATACGATGGCATTACGACGGCGATATCTTGATATGATAGCGATGATATGATGGTAGCTGTGATACAATTGTGTAATGACGGTGATACAATAATAGTCGGTATCATTCTCACCATTCCCTGTAATCATTGCTATTCATTCAGTAGATCTATAGCGATGATACGATACGAAAAGTCGTGACACTGAATCATTGTCATTAACTTTGCTATCATGTCATCGCAGTTAAAACTGTATCATTGTAAGTCATTGAAACATCGAATTCGTGGTATTATCAAATTAATATGAATCGTGACCTTTGAAATATTACAATTTTATTTATAAGAATGAATTTTAAATATTTATAATGACTTCTACAACCGTACCATCCTCGATCGCCATTTGTATCACTGCATCATTTCATCATGCCATTATTCATTGTCTATTACTTGAACGTGCTCGAATATACATAATATCCCCCTTCCCTTCGTAGATATAAAAAAATAAATATGGAGAAGATGTAAGGATGAAGAATTACGATTGGGATTAGCAGATAGAATAGATGAGAAAGAGAGAGAGAGAGAGAGAGAGAGAGAGAGAGAGAGAGAGAGAGAAGTAATGACTTTTTCCGCTCGCCATTTGTATCTAAGAAGACGACACACGGCACCAGAATAAAATGCCCCTTGGTTATGTTCTCTATATATATATTTATATTTATACTAATATGTAGTAGGGAAAATTCATGTAATTTAAAATTTAACTTATTGTCTCTCTTGTTGTCTCTTAAACTTTAATCATTGTTTAGCTTAATCAATGGTTAAGTTGTTGCAGTTGTTTCTAACAAGTGGACCCATAAAATAATTTAATAGTTCAAAGTTTCGGAGAAAATCTACATATATTACATTACTCAATTAAACCCTTTTACAGTCATTCAAGATTTTTCAATCATTAGATGTCAGTGGATGTCGAGGAAAAAATTCATTTAACTCTCTGAAAATAACCTCAAACCCACCCCCCCACCCCCTCTTTTGTGGTGGTGGTGGTGGTTATATACTCAGGTAATATCCACATGATCGTATTATTTGAACATTTAAAAACGTGGAGTGTTGGATATTTGGACCCGAAGGTCAAAACTCTAACTGAGATTGTCCATCTCCTCTAAGACAAGTTTCGGATCAGCTTCTATTAAACCTCTCTTTTTTCACCTCACCATCTCATTTTCCAAAAAGCCCTTCTCTTCTTTATTATTTTCTCTTCCATTTCGCCTGTCTTCAATCCATCTCTCAATCATTTTAATCTTTCATCTCATTCTCCCTATATCGCCTCCCCTTCGTCTACAGGTCCAACTTCTTGCTTGTCCAGTCCTCATGTCTGATTCGGTGGCAGACTTAGTGCCGTGGTTTTAAAGTGCTTGGCACACATGCAGGCGATCGTGATTCGAATCCTTTAAAAGAAAACTGAAAAAGACGAGATTTGCAATATTGAATAAACTTGTGAACTCCTTTCAAACCAATCCAATTATTTTGACATGCTGTTGCTGCATGTTGTTCAAGATCAGAAAAAAAAACATCTTCCTCATTACCTTTATAAAAAAAAAAGAGGGAAGGGCAATTTGTTTGTTTCTTTCTTTGTATGTGGGGTTTTTTTTTTTCATTTTCTTTCTTTTTTTTCTTTTTCATTTTTCTTTTTTTTTTGGGGGGGGGGGGGGGTTATATCGAAATTTTTTGGAGGAAGACTGCATTGCCGTTAACGAAATTTATAGGATCGTATGCTAGTTTTGAATCTTTTTTCACCCGCTTTATTAATTATAATTGATATAGAAATAAAGTGCTTTCGACGCCGAGTGGTAGTCAGTCTATAGCGGTACCCAATGTATAAGCCATTATTTATTAATATATTTATTTATTTATTTATTTATTTATTTATTTATTTATTTATTTATTTATTTATTTATTTATTTATTTATTCATTTATTCATTTATTTATTTATTTATCTATCTATTTATTTATTAATCAAACCATGTCAGGAAATTGTCTCTAATTTAAAATGCGTATCGCATGTCTTTCTTTTTACCTGAACAATTCATTATCTTATATATTAGTCACCGGCGCAAGGGAACGTGCACATGTACTGTTCACTTTCAATTTAACTGACAAATCTCGCTTTAAATAATTCAATTTAAATAAAGTATTTTCCATAGTAAAATTTATCAGAACAAAATAAACGAAAACTGAAATTCAGATTAGAATGAAACTATTTGCCATAAATGTTTTTACTGAACTTTATGAAAGAAATCTAATCACTAAATATGAAAGATATTTGTCATTATCCTTAAGATACTGACATTTTCAAAATTATTTTCCCATTGGAGGTTTCGTTCTTGACTTTGTTAATTTCCCTATCGAATCTTACATTTGTCACAGTACTTACTTTTATTGTGTTATTAATTCTGAAAAATCCAGTATCAGTACTAAAAACAAAATGGATTTGATATGCATGGTACTTTATGGTACTATGGTATGCGATATTGTCTACTTCTAACTTCATCATCATCCTCTCTCTCTCTCTCTCTCTCTCTCTCTCTCTCTCTCTCTCTGTCATTAAAATATTCCGCAATAAGAATATGTATATAAATTTAGCTAACTGAGCATTAACAATTCAAGAAAGTATATAGTACTTTATTTATAATTTACTTTCCTGTTCTGCAACTTATTGTAATTCATAAAATTATTTTTATTTATACAGTATATTCATTCATTCATTATAATTTTGTATGGTTGATTAATTATTAATGTGTTTATTTATCTTTGATAATTAAATAACATTTCATTAATCAAATTTTACTTATGTATTTACTTAATTTATATTCATTTCAAAAATACATAATCATAAATTAAATCTAACCCCCCCCCCCTTTTTTTTCCGTGGTTGTGCGGAGTTCTCAAACATGGTACAAAAAGAGTTCTCAGACTTGATTTACTCGGAACGTATTCATGTTTATCCATTTTCCCTACTGTAGAATAGATAGTAAAGGAAAGGGTCTGATATGTTCCGATTGACGTTGACGTTGGAAACGAAAAGGACTATAAATAGATTACCAGGAAATAACGTAACAATAGGTTGCGCATTCGTCTTGTATGTTTAAGACGCAACAGCTGCAGTGTTTAAGAGAGCTTATTTAGATCAAATAGATAATGATAATAGCAGATATAGCCACCAAACAGTAGAAAAACAAAATCGTTGTCCATTCTCTTGAAGCGGTAAGTCTAATTTTCAATTTGAATTTCGCGGCACTGTAAGTTTCTCGTCTATTTCGAGAACTCGTCTTGGCGACAAGAAAATCAAGATGGCTTCATGGTAAAATGGATAACGACGACGAAGATGTCGCGGATAATCAAAAGTATTCATTTCTCCTTGGCTCTGCCTTAAGGAACGAGGATCCAGAACAATTTTTAAGCATATACGATCGCATTATACCAACCGACATTCCTGCAAACCAGGTATTTTCAATGCTAATCAAACATTTTCGGTTGGGGGTGACAAAAAATGTTTCTCGATGTTTCTTGAGAATGTGACGCTTTGGAAATAATATGCAATATTTTTTCAACTCTTTCAAAACATAGAAATCGTCAAACAAATTTTTATTTGATTATTTGCTATTTGTTTTTATTTTTGCCTCGAGAGTTGCGTCCCGTTGTTTGACCTTACTCATTTGCATGAAGTTGCTACCTATTCATCGATTTGACACGATGTGGACCAGATTTTTAGCTGTTCGCTGTCCTTTATGACGTGTCCTCTAATTAGAATTTTTAGTAAGTCAATTCCAAATGCTTTGCTGGTTCCTAGGAAGTTATAACTGGACGAAAAATGCCAACAATAGTGGCATTGTCGCTTAACCTTTGGAGGTAGGCGGCAGTTAAACCAACATGTCTGCACCCATGTTGTCCATGACTTGTGTTAGATGTGACACAGGCATTTCAGGTTTATTGAGTGGTAATGACTAAAATTAGAATGGGAATCATAAATCTACACTTATTTCCAGTACACCTGAAATGATGAACAGGAAAATGAAAAAATTCACGTTCAAACATGATGCCAAATTTATACACTGTTGCTTTCATTTTGATTCACTATCGCTAGTGTGAGTGCCAAAAATGTTAGAAGGTATTTGGTTCATGTAAGATAGTTGGCAAAATGATAGTATAAAAACTGGATTTATAATGGATACTAGGGTTTATATCTGAAGTATAACTAATATATTGGTGATTTATAATAATGATGGAAAGGGGGAGGGTATTGTTTTTAATCAGTTTTGGTAAAGGCACTATACCATTACTTATTGTATGTATTTTCTGTGTATAAAAACTGCAATCTGATTGAAACCATATCTTTATTCCGCTTCTCTATTTCTCCCATGGCGAATAAAGATCTGGCAAAACCCCGTAAGGGGTCATGTTCTGGTAAAATCAATGAGGTTTCAGTCACCAAAACCGTTATTTCCTATAGCCAATCATTGACTCGGCTAGGCACGTTTAAGTGACGCAATACGTAACAAACACTGTTTAAAAACTACCTTGTTGGTCACGCACGCTGAGGATGTTAATTTCATTCCTAGGAATTCGTAGCCCACCCACTGATAGCTGAAAATCAGAGTTCACCAGAACATGACTCCTTAAGGGCTTGAGATCTGCAATGGGACAAATAGAGAGGCGGAATAAAGATATGGTTTTAATCAGATTGTAACAAATGGTGACTACTCCCTGTCTAGACAGCTTGGTAATCACCACAGACCACTAGGATATTTATTAAGTCAGTTTGGTGACTCCTATCGATCATTTATCGATACGCAAGATTGTAATTACTGATTGACCGCTTCGACTCATGTTTTTATACACATCATTCTATCGTTCTCCAAGTTTAGAACAATAAATTTGGTTGGTGACTGAAATGGAAAGCATGAACGGAGTGATTATTTGCGATTCTGCGCATTATAATTCATATATCATGATTACAGGTTCAGAATATATTGGGGGAGTTTTACGGTTTACTTCATAATTGTCATTATCAAAAAACAAAAAAGAGGTGTTTTTTACACATACATGTATGATGCAAGCTGTATTTTTCCAGACCAATTAGATATTGTTTTTCTGAATTCTGAACAAGACAGTTTTGCTCCAATGGCTATAAGATGGTTATTATATTATAGGTCTGATACGGTACACCTCCCTCACAATACAAAACATATTGTGATACAGCAGTAACGATACAATGAATTTTCCATGTATACGATACAGTACTTCTGAAAATTATAGAAAAACTGTTATTGAGTAATTGCCAGATCCAACTTTGACCACACTCATTACGTAATTGCATCTTGTGAAACATCTTTTGGACACAAACATTTTCATTATTTTGTCAGTGTACATCCATTATTGTATATAATAAGATCAAGGTGTATGTAGTGTATGCTGTAGACCACATCACATTTTCACATTTCTTCTTTACATTATCCATTAGAGTGCGTAGTTACTGGTAAATAACGTCCTACATGTAACTAACTTATCCATGTGTAAAAGATTATCTTGCATCAATCGACACTTTTTCCGATTGATCATATATTTCATTCCATGCCAGACATACAATAAAAGTGAAAATGAAATATCGTCGTACCGACGGACAAGTCTATATTGACGCCAGTCCGGTAAATATTCTTAAATTTCTGGACTGATAGTTCGGTGTTTTCTGGAAGTGGTTTCGGTTTCAAACATATTTGTAATTTCATTTTGATGCACATTTTGCCTTCAATGTTGTATAAATTTCTTCAGTCTGGTGAACTGTCCTAGTTTACCAGACTGTATGGCCTGTAAATACATTGTACTTTTACAATTTCATGTTCACTGCATTAATTTTCTGTAAAGATTTGCATCATTTTACTCTATGTTAGCAATAATGTCAAAATGAAAATCTCGGCAAAATGAAGCATGTCTAGCATAAGACCCCTTACATCATGTTAATGGGAAAAACATCTATTGTATTACAGAAAATTTAAAATGATATGATATGTTTTAATTTCAATTTTAGAAGTTCCTTTTACGATTCTGAGAAATTGTTTTTCTTTTTATACTCGGAAAAAAATTACCTGCAATAAGATTAGAATATTTCAAATACAATATGCCAATACTGAAGAAATGTTAAAGAGTCAGAAACATTTGTTTTATTTAAAACTGTACTTATAAGAGATAAAGAAGAGAACTTAACACCAGAGACTATAAATGCAATTCTTGTAAGAAAGTGTGAAAATCTTTGTGACTTTAATATTTTTTGTGGTTCAAAAATTTTCAAAATGACTAATACTAACTAGGGGAAAAAATAAACCCATTAATTTTGAAATCTTTGATGGCATAGCTGATATTTTAAATATGCTTTTCAGGTTAAAGCCATCAAAGACAAAGCAAGACATATTGCTGATCTGCCAGAGGAAGACTTTAACCAATTAGTGCTGAAAGCTCGCGACTTCAGCCTGGCTCAGGACCGCACCAAAGTGATGTCCCATAGCGCAGGGGGCCGGTGTGTGGGCTCCATATTGCCAGAAAAGTCCAGCAGCGAGGATGAAGATGATGATGAAGTCCATCTGAGACCATACGCTGATCCCAAGAGGTCCTACAATATGTACAAACAGGAATCATGTATCTTGGATGTGGATCAGTATGGAAAGAGGGCTGACAATGATTCTGGATTTTGTAACTCCAGTAAGGCTACTACCAGCATCGGTAGCTACTCTGATCACGAGGATACAGACGAGGACAACCGAGGGTGTTTTGATTACTTTCCTCATCGATCTCGTTCTGCCGTGAAAATTCATACTCCGGTATGTCCTATAGATTTTGACGAAGCTCACGATGTTGAATCTGAACAAGGTTCCGTCAATGATATTGAGTCACCACGTAGTGTTAGTGACTTCGACACTGGAATAGAGCTTCGCACATACTCTCGTCAAACGGCGAATAATGATGATGATTTTGAAACCAGTGATGAGAGTGATACAGAGGTGAGGTTCAACCCTCATCGTAAACTGTATGGGGAAGGAAGACGTAGCACAAACTATTATACCCCCATGGACTTGGAAAGCGTGGAGGACTATGGCGATTCGTCAGCAGGACCATACGCCACTGCTTCTTTCTCATTTGAGAAAAGCCAACATGCTCTCCAGGATCGCTCTAGTTCCACTTTAAGGGAAGCTAGTGTGGACGAACAAATACCATTTCCCATGTATAGTAGACATAACACTTCGCACGGTACTACATATGGAAGTACAAGTGAAAATGTGCGCATAGAAAAAAGTTCATTCTACCGAGGGAAGGAGAAAGGCGTAGTTCGACCCCCATTTGGGTCAGGCATTGACACTCTGAACAAGGTGGGAAACTCTATCGAGTCACTTATCTCTGGAAATAAACAAACTGTGGATGGTATGCCAGAGGGCCGTCCGATATCACAGACTTTGGATCTAGCTGGAGATAATAGGAGGAAATCCAAGAAAAAGAAGAGAACTTCAAAAGGTAAGTTACCTTATTTGAAATTTCATTCGTTAGGATGTTACAGATTTCATCTTCACCAATTCAGTCTTGACCTACGTGTACATTGAAATATTGTGCGTTTCTCATTTATGATTAACTGTTTGAAATTCTCATTATGTGGAAATATTTATTATGATGGGTAATGATGTAGAGGAAAACCATTTTTTTTTCTCTCAGTAATTCTGGTATAATTTCACATTTAATAAATCTATTGGTTTTATTTTTATTACATGATTCTTAATTTTTCAAGTTATTTTGGCATTTACGATTTAGATTTTTAATTTTAAAGTTAATTTGGTATTTAGACTTACGATATTATGGTAAAAAGTATAGCTTATGTGTACATATATGTAATGTATGTATATATGGTAATATTATACGTGTATGTTTTAATTTAGAATTAATTAAACTGTTACTATAGGTAGATCGATTAATGCCAGTGGTTTAGCTTTTCTGTCTAATGCATGTACCGGTATTTTGATTGTGAGTTAGAAATTGAAAATTTACATACCAACATTACCCTGTCAATGAATCTGAGTCAGGATGGAGAAACAAACAAACATCACATGTAATCTTTGTCCACTAAAGAAGCTATATTGATCTCTCGGTGTAAGATGAATGTCATACAGTGCAATCTTTGCCTCTACATTACTATAGATTTTAGCATGTAAGGGGATCAGAGTTCACTCATCCCCTTTCAACAGCCTGTCAGCTTAGTTGAAAACAAAATCTGTCAGCCCCAGGATAGATGTATTAAACCTCAACAAAACAACAGAATTTTATCCCCAAAAGGCTGATAATAATGTCCAGTGATCAAAAGATGCTGCATGTATTGTATTGTATCTGTTCCTAAGGGTTATGTTGATAGTGGGTCATTGCCTCATCAGGTCAGTATCTGTAGTTTTAATTAGCTACTTGAGTAGCTTCAAGTTACCATTACTATAGTATAATTAGCCATAAATTTGTGTTGACTGTAGTGCAACTCCACTAGTTTACGGTAAGGCAATTCACGAGAGAAGAGTTTGTTGTTTAGAAGGTCAGTTGGTAGCATGCTTGTCTTGAGGCTAAGGATCCTGAGTTCGAACCCTGCTGATGAATCTTTAGGGTCCTGTCTTTTGGGTGAGTCTGTAGAAATTTGAGGTCATATGTTACAACGGAGAATGACATATATAAGAGATGCCTCCATGCTATGGGTGGGTTAATTGAGGATGACATATAAGAGATGCCTCCATGCTATGGGTGGGTTAATTGAGGATGACATATAAGAGATGCCTCCATGCTATGGGTGGGTTAATTGAGGATAACATATAAGAGATGCCTCCATGCTATGGGTGGGTTAATTGAGGATGACATATAAGAGATGCCTCCATACTATGGGTGGGTTAATTGAGGATGACATATAAGAGATGCCTCCATGCTATGGGTGGGTTAATTGAGGATGACACATATAAGAGATGCCTCCATGCTATGGGTGGGTTAATTGAGGATGACATATAAGAGATGCCTCCATGCTATGGGTGGGTTAATTGAGGATGACATATAATAGATGCCTCCATGCTATGTGTGGGTTAATAAAGGATGACATTTAAGAGATGCCTCCATACTATGGGTGGGTTAATTCAGGATGACATATAAGAGATGCCTCCATGCTATAGTAGGTTAATTGAGGATGACATATAAGAGATGCCTCCATTCTATGGGTGGGTTAATTGAATGGTCCCAGTTTTCTGTGTGTACAATGCATATAGTAGATGCTGTCACTGTATTAGTAAAAATCTAAAATAACGTTTAATCACGTATAAGAATGAGAATGACGAATTGTTTATTGCAAGAGTAATGTTAGTTCTACATGTACTTTGAAAGTCAGAAGCCAGTAGACTATCTTGGATTTCAATCGCTTGACTGTTATAAAGTACATTTTGATTTTGTGGGGTTTTTCTTAAGTGGAATTTAACAGTTACTGTGTCAACAGGTTGCTTGATGAGGGTTATAGTCCTCCAAAATTGTGATTTTAATTAAAAAATGTGTAAATACACAAGCATTCTCATTTTTAATGCAGGTGTTCGATAAAAATTCCATCATCCAACTGCCTGTCAATATTTTGGTTGTAATGTGAAAATCTTACTACTCTTTTAAGCTCTTATACATGTAAGACGAAAGATTGTTTGCATTCATCTCTATCAACCATGTGCTGTGATATCGCGAGGAAAATCTATCATATCATCCTACTGAAATCCTCTGTTAAAACACACATTTACTAAATTTTATATAATTCCTGTTCAAGATTGGGAATTTCTCGTCAGAAATTGGGGAAAGAGGATACAATTTGCAATGGGGAAGATATGTGTGTATATATTATATATCGTAAAAATTGTTATCATGTGCAAATTTTATAAAGGAAGGAATCACCATGACATTGAGCTCCCTTTTGTATCGTGTATCATGGCTTCCATATCACAGTATATCCTATATGATATATTAATATCAGTATGTCTTACCTTATTTAAGGAATAAAATGGAAACTTCATTAATTTAAAGGTAAATAGGTTTTTTTTCCGGCCATCTCACTGTAAGATGGGAACAGATCTCTTAGTCTTGAAATTGGATTAAAAAAGAAATTATTGGTGATTTTTAGAAAATAAAAAAGAACCCCTGAAACAAACAAAACATGATAATCTAAAGAAAGAAGAAATGCATTCTCTTGTTGATTGTATTTTAATGGAATGGCCTCATTTTTCTGGCGAAAGATGGATATGTAATAATTTGAAATAAGCTTCTTTAACAGTATCCTTCATGGAAAATTTGGAAAAACTAGCTGTTATGGAAAAGAAATAACAGGGGTTTTGACCCTGTTTTCAAACCCCAATTCTGTCAAAAACGTCCCAGTAAAATATCTAATTGATAAGAAAGATAACTCTAGCTTTCAAGTTTAATAAATCATTCAGATGTACAATAGTGTTTCATTTGCTAAGACATTGATATTAAAATTATGTTGTAACCAACTATTTTGGTCCATAAACTTTGCCCTCAGAATCGAAGAATTTGAGGCATAGAGTTTTTTACCTTTGTGGCTCTTTGTATTGGGTATAAAACTTTAACACTTACATGAATGTAAGATAGGTAATAAGTGAGGCCAGTGACTACAGAGAGAGGCTTTGAGAGATAAGGTTTTGATATTTCACATGTGTATTCCTTTTGTCAATATTTTTTGATTTTGTGGCCTTGTCTGTGATCTTTGACCTTTGAAGTTCAGTTCCTAATTTTCTATATATCAGAATGTTGTAAAACTAAATATGTAGGCAATGTTAGCTGAATGTTTTACTTGTAAATTTTTCATTTTAAATGGAGAATTACTGTACAGTTTCTTCTGGGTACAATACAGTATTCATAACAACTTTTATTCTTACCTTTTTTTTGGGGGGGGGGGGATCTTTTTGTTTTGTTTGTTTGGGTTTTTTTAACAGATTGTTGATTATAAACCCATTAGAAAATGCTAACACCATGCAAAAATCATTTATTCTTTCTTCTTCCTATTTTTCTATAAATGATGCATATTTCAACTATTTTTTAAATGAACCCCCTTCTTTTCTTTACTTCCATTTGCTATACAGTCCCCCCAAGTTTAGTATACATGCAACTTGTTTTGTATTGTGATGAACAGGAAGTGTATCAAAATGAATTATGACGTGTTAAAGTCAAGAAGGAAGTGTGTGTGTGTCAGTTCGTTAGAGAGAGGAAATTCGCGCGAGTGAAGGAACTGGGTGTATATACTGCTACTCTGTGCAGGCCGTAGGGGTGGAGTTTGTTGGAGTGAGGTGTGCTGAACCTTGGGCATCAAATCGCTGTCGTGAGGAAGCTCGAGTTGGATATTGGTATCTTTTGGGTGGGGAGCAGCTTGTTGAAGTGAAATATTGTTTGTAACGTTATTCTGTGGGGGGCAGATCACCGGAGTGTGGATACTTTGTTTATACTGCAGCCCAGCTATGGTGGCACAAGGTACATAGTTCCTGTGTGTTTGTGACAGCTCATGCAAAAGCCAGTTGATGAACGGAGACCGGTATCGAAGAGTTTTCTATAAACGGTTTGCACTGACCGCTGTGGAATTTTTGTGACCGAGAACAGCCGAAGGCTGAACGATTTTTTAATGCAGTGATCGCTATGGATATTGGTCTTTCTGTTGACAGGCAGAACGATTTACTAATCTGATAACTGCTAAGGGGTGTGTTATCACTGTGACAAACCTGAAATATAAATATTTGTAGTGACCGTTGCGAGTTACACATCATTAGGTTGTGTACAGTAGACTATACAACTAGAAGTGCATTGCAGTGTTAACGAGGGGACTGGAGGCTACAGAAGTATTTCTCGGTATTAAGGAAGGGACACGGTTATTGGACCATAATTGGGGGGACTTCAACGTTATCTGCATGGGACTTTACGTCTGAAGTGTTGTGCAAAATGTTTGACTGTGGATTAACTGAATAGTTGCCGAATGTAGTTGACCTTCTACTAAATTTTGATCGTAATTCCCGGAAGTCGAGACTCACTTCTTACATATACTGGAGGATGTGTTGAACGTAATCCATTCAAGTTCTCTCGGAATGAAGTGGAAATCTGTAGCATTCCCGGCGTCTGCTGTCGCAGGTATCCGACATTATCTGTTACTTATCTATACTCCATTAGCCGTCACGATTGCCGGTAATTGTACCCGTCTTATTGTCGTGGAATGTTTGCATTACACTTGTTTACATTCAGTTGAGTGTGGTCACACTTTTCTGTAGTCTGCTTAAGTTCTTATTGATAACTCTACTTGCTATATACACTAGTCCTGGTTTATCACATCCGTCACGTGACCGCCTATGCTACAGTTCGTTGAATCAGAGGCTGTGAATGGAGAAGTCCTGCATTCAACAGCAAGTTCAATGTTGGTCCTCGCCTTCTAACAATTAGCCGTGTTTCGGGTTCTTTCATTGCCCCCCCCCCTCCCTTTTTTTTCTTTTCGACAATATTGGTCATGATGTATACGTCCGTCCGTCCACTAAGCATACGACACACGATGGTTGTTGTGGTGTCCTTCCTCCCTTCAGTAACGATGAAACTGCTTGATGTAAATTTATGTTTGCACATACCACGTGCGTACGTGTATTTTTATGTAGTAACTTTCGTCAGTCCTTTAGTTGGTGACGTACTGAGTGGTATCTCGAGTGTCACTCCATCACCTCCTCCCTCCCCCGCGCTCTGCGGAGGTACTCGCTTCACTAGTTTCTCGCCCATTCTATTAGCTTGACTTGGAACGATATCCTCAATTCCTCTTAGGGACACATTGTTTTACTTTAGTCATCTTTCCAACCCTTCTTACCCTCACTATTTCTATTGGGGTAGCTGTACTAGTGCCCCTTTCCCCACACTTTTGCTATTGTGACAGTGATTGTATCGGGAATTGTACATTCACACCGAGACCGACCAAGATAGCAAACAATTCTAAGGAAGGGCATAGTATTGTAGCTGCTATGTTCGAGATATCCGGTTTACAACTGTCGCCCCCCCCCCCCTATTTAGTTGGTCTCGCCATCTTCTGTATGTTGCCTCTCGTAATGTCCGGTCTGCTCTGTTCCCCATGAGAGCCCCGCTTATCGGCACGCCGCTAGAGCTGTCACCTCGGCCCCGTGCTACCTATAATTGTTCTAAATTGCATACGCTGTCGCAAGGGATGTGAGGTAACCTACATAGGCTGGGTTCAGGTAATGCGTTGTACCCGTACAGATAAACTCTTCTAGAGTGTAGTCGTTTGTCTCAAGTTGCGAAATACTCTCAGTGACGTTTTGGCGAGCTGCTTGGGGGAGATGTGAGTCAAAAGGGGGCGTGGTCTCTGCGCCATGTGGCTGCTACGGACACCGACTGCTTCATTGTCAAGGTCACAGTCACGGTCATCCTCGGACGTTTTCTTTCCTATATTTTCACCACACACAGGTATGCTATTGAAACGCAGATCAAGGAATTTGTAAGGGATAGAATGATGGGGTTTCCCATTAAATGTAAAAGAATAAGGGGGGGGGGGGGGAGGAGTGAAGGGGCGCTTGGGCAAAATGACTTCCCCTGTTCAGCAGAAAGATTAGAATGGTAGTGTTTTTAATAACCCTCTTTATGTTTTACCTATGTGTCAGAACGAAAATTTTCATAGCATAGAATACCTTTGGACGATAATACAAAGGGTCAACGGTGGTGAATGTTTCAGGATAACTTGAGGAAACAACATACTATCTGGTCCCATTGATGATGTAAATCAAGATGGATTCTCGTGGCCACATGGTCCTGAGTTATTGATTATCTGAGTTGACCCCCGTCACAGTGTGTCAATATCTACGTATGACTGGTGTTGTTGAGTATGCTGAATATTGTTTTCCTTCATCATCGCCCCCCCCCCCACCCCCTCTTCCTATCAACTGTCCTAGTTATAATGTTCTGACAGTCTTAATTATTTATGAGGCGACGGACGTACTCGGGGAGGGGGTGTTCTTTCCCAACTTCCATTCTGTATTCTCCAACTTTTCGTCTCCCTTATCCCATATGTCCCTTCTTTTCTCTGTTCTACCCCATTGATTCCACCAGGTCCATCTCCCTATTTATTATTTTGAAACTGTTGTATTTTAACGGAAGGCACTTGGATTTCCAAAGGGAAGGCTGGTTATATCAAAACAGAAACACTCAGTATCACAGATTTTCGGCGTTTTGGCCTGTATCAAGTGATCTAAACGATATACATTACATAGAGAGCTAGGTAAAAACCGTCACTTCACCATGTATGCTTCAGCATAAATAAACATGACGGTAAAAATCAAAGAATTAATAATTTGCTTTTGTCTTACTTTTACACACGATGATATTAGTTTTATAGGCCATTGAACAATTCAATTTATGCATTACCTGAGACTAGTGAAACGAACAGATTGTGAAATATGTGTCAAGGTCATTCATCAATATCAAGGTCATATGCCCAGTCTGGTCACACTGTTAAATAAATAAACTATTGCATAATCAAATCATGAGGGACGTTAAATGCGGAGTCATCTACACCTGTCATATTCTATTACATATATACACGAAGTACAGGAAGTTGATTAAGTTAATATATCTATTCTAAAGCTGATGACCGAATTTCTTTTCTTTAGATATATAATATTATTTAATACAAACGACCAAGTGAACTATAACAATAATTTTACACGTTATTGATACACGCAAACAGCATTCCCTTCTTGTGCGAGGAAAACATCCATTCTCTATCACTAAATCCCCGTCGTGACCCCCATAAACGTTTATGTAGATCTATGCGATGTGTCGACTCAAGTTCAAGGTCGTTTTCTATAAATGGTAAACAGTCTACGCCCATGTCCCCTGCCACCGTTGTTGTTCATTGAAAGGTAGCGGTTAAGGACATTCGGATTTCGCCATTCTTTCTGTCGACGTCTTACATCGTGAGTACTACTTGAGATACATCTAGATCTGTAAGCTAAGCGGCCATCGTGCCCAATTAGCCCGCGTGTCCTCTGTTGTCGTGGCCACATACGGTGTAATGTATTGATCTGCGAGTTGCTGTTTCCGTCGCGTTCTGTCATGGCTGCCTAGTGGCGAGTAGGAATATGTCTGTGTCAAATAGACTGCAAATATTGATACACATATATAGAACCTAGAAGGGTGCATAATTTTTAGGTGAAAAAATGGGAGGATGGGGAGTAGCACAATGTATAGACATACTGAGAAATTTTCTTGGTTGTATTATCAAAAATGTGTAATGTGAAATGAAGTTTTGTGTATTTATCCCCCTTGCTTTTGGCCTACTTTGATACACTATTGAATAAATCTATGCCTTGAGAAATTTGATTTATGAGTCATAGTACATGTGGTAAGGCAGACAGAGATGTAATGGTGGATATGATAGTCATCTTGCACAGGCCTTGTACTTTTATCTTACTTGACAATTCTTCATCACAAAGTCAGAGTTTAAATATTATAATATTTATAAGTAACATTGTATGAACAGGATGTTATCTAATTTTTCTTATTTTCATTTTTCTTCAGATGACCTTGATGACAGGGGAAAGATTAAGCATGATTTGGACTTAGTGGATGAGAACGGGAATCCTTCTCAGACCTGCGAGAGCGTGTTACCTCATTCCTATAGGCAAATGCGAGAACCACCTCCTACCAGACATATCGCTAAAAAATTCGATACATCATGTGCATTCCCCGCTAGCATTCATCCCTTCAATGATCAACCTCTGAAGGATCTGGAGGAATCAAATCACACGGTGAATCTAGACCGCGCACATAAACGTAAAAAAGCAAAGAAAGACAAAGGTGTCGAACGCAAAGCAGAAGATGTAGAGAATTATGTAGGCAATAAAGGTCTGGATGAATTATTGTCTTTCATTGAGAGCAACGGTACCGGATTGAAGAAAAAGCCTGCAGACACTCAAGCTGAAAAAAATAAGAAAAACAAGAAACCCAAAGGAACCGTGGAAAAATTAGAGGTTAAGTCAATAGATAAAAAGGACAAAGATGGGGATCTTGTTATTAAAGAAAACCATGAATACATTGTGCCACCCTGCGTCTCAAGTGAGATAGACACAAAGTGCGAAAACGGAGGTCAAACTATGGGAAATTCTTCTGTCAAGGAACAAAATACAGATAATGATTCGTTGAATATCGAGGAGAGCCAGGAAAATAGTGTTGGTGAGGAGAAGGAGAGTAATATGTCAACTTCCAAGAAACTTGTGGGACGTGAAGTGTTGGAGAGGATCGAGAACAAAGTGCAGGATGACATCATCAGTGTCGACCTACAAGAGGTCATTACCGACTGCATGAAACCAGACATCACGGTACAATCTCCTCAACCAACTGAACTGCCACCGAAAAAAGAGGTACAGAAAGACAACAGTGTTGTAATGTCAAACGTGGTCAAGGAAAATAACATTAAAAACTCCAAGAAAAAGTTGAGCGCTGCGAAGAGCAACAGTTTGCCTTCCAAGGATGCAGAGATCTGTGTATCCAAGGACACCAATGGACCGAAGGCACTAGCGTCAAATTTAGAACTTGCTAAAACCGAGGCATTAGGTGGGAACAGTTTCTATATCTTCACTGATATTGACACTATTAAGCCTGTAGAAGAAGAGTTCAAAGTGGTCGGGAAGAAGAAGAAGAAAGGTGTCGTTCAGCAGCCAGTGAAGGAGGTGTCTTACAGGGAGATGTTTTCTACCCCTCATACGATCCCTAAAGAAGAAAAACGTCGTCCTCCTCGATCTAGTACCCCTCCCCCCTCCTGTCAGATGTCGGTGGAGATGGAGGGAGATCATAATCCTGATCTCAGCTTGACCGCATTCCCTACACTCAACAGCGCACGTCAGGGACGACCAACTGTCAGGGACGGGAGGCGTAACTCCACTGGTGATGTACCCAAGGAAGTTTCCTTGAAATCACATGATGATAGTGACATAGAGTCTGTGAAGTCTCTTCCTGTTGCAGGTCAGGCATTATCCCCACGCTTACCAATGTCCTACGCCATGATGGCTGCTTCACCCAAGCCTAGCGGCGCATCCCAAAATAGCTTGCAGCAAGAGTTATCTGGAGACGAAACTGGTGATAGAAGTGCTGATTTGAAATCAGCTGTCTGGAAGGGAAGCATCACTGAGCGTAGACACTCGATCGGATCTAGTCCAGAGGGCAATGATTTACAAGCAGCCAGACAGAAGTTTGGAAGCCAGGAACTGGTCAAGACGCCAGATCCTAAGGATGTGGCTAATCCTGATCCCAGTGATCCTCCCGACATAGGGACCCCTCAGGAGACAGATCTCGAAGTGGAGACCCCACTCACAGACTTCAGTGCATCTAAGTCAACCTCCCATGTAACTCTAACTAAGTCAGACTCTAAGCATAACATGACCGAGTCAAACTCGGCTTCCTGTGCTAATGTGACTGAGTCAAATTTCACTTCTATCAATGTTACTGAGTCAGACTCTGAACACAGTGTAGAAGGCCCATCACCAAAACAAGACTCTAGCGGCATTAAAAGTCCCCTAGCAGGTGACAGTGTTCCGAAGAAAGTCGCCAGAGAAAAGCTCGCTTCTAGTGCATCTCCTCAGGCTCAGCGTTCCCAGGAGACCATTCCTTCCAAGTTCAAGGCCGCTAAATCTTATAGTCTAGATAGCCCCAAATCACTTTCAACAATTAGTGCAAAGTCGAACATTTACAAAAAAGCAACAAAATCAAATCAATCTGTTGTTTTCTGCGATAAGCGTGTCACTGTTCCTCAAAACTTAGATATCACTTTTGGATTCTTGGACGATGACACGCATCCCGTAGCTGCTGAGCATATGTGTGTTGCCTCATTCGAGGACTTGGCCTCATCGAAACCAAAACTTTCCTCCTATAGTGATAGTCAGACTAGGAATAATATTCATCATAAACAATCATTCACCGAGTCAACACATGAAAAACCTTCCGTAGAATCTAGGTCACCTAACAAATTTTATAGTGAATTTAATCATAGGAAAGCACCCAAACATTTGGAGGGTAAAAACGGTATTATCAATCATAAACATGTGTATTCAAATGTGTTGCAAAGCTCGGAGGTCGGTACGATCTCATTCATGAGTGAAGAAATGGACGCTAGTGTGACTGAGGCTTCCAAGGTTTCCGACCATGTCAGTCCTATCCCAGATAGTTGTAGCGCAGAGAAACAAGCCGTCTTAGGAAGTTGTGTTTTAGTGCATTTTGGTGAATCGGTTCACACCAAGGACACTTGTGATAATCAGGGGGAGACAACTCCGTGTGGTCAAATCCGGTTCCTTCCTGAGGAGAATGTGGAAACTAGCCCGAATTACAATAGAGATGATGTCGCTCGCTTCCTTTCTAAAGGTCAGTGGATAATTTATAGAATTATGTAGCTCAGATCAGAAAGACTATCGGAATGTCCCTTTATCTGGGATAAGTGCATTTGTGTCTATGTATAGGCCATTTCTATAAGGTGATTGTCTGCCCTTGTAGATGATGTTTGCTACCGTCTGCTATGAGTTATACTAAGGTGAACTAATGCTTTACTGACTTGGAAATGTAACTTGGATGAAAAGTTAATTACTCAATTTTTTTACCACTCTTTTTCCTCTCCTTTGAACTATCTGTTCGTAACTGAAAGGTCCAAGTTTGACACCTGCCATGGGCGCACCAGTGTCCTGTACTTGGGATGAGACAGTGAAAACTGAGGTCCCGTGTCACGGTAGGCGTGGCACGTAAAAGATCCTTTACTGCTTCAGGAGAGTTTGTCGCAAAGGTATAAATTTCTGTGCGATGCATAAGGCAGATACCATCACCATATATGTGAAATAATTGTGGAGTGACGCAAAACAATAATCAATCAATCAGTCAGTCTTTGGGGCTATCAAAATAAAGTAGAGCAGAAAACTCTCCTTTCAATGGACAGTATCTAGGTAAATTGTATTGATACAAAGAAAAATGCTGAGATGATCTTAACTAAAACGAATGCTGGGAAAAATATCTGTAATTGCAAATAAAAGAATAAAGATATTGGTACTAAGAAAAGATCATACTACATTACTATAGAATGCTGTCTTGATGTCAAGGTCTTTTAAATGTTTTTATCATACAAGTCTCAGGAGAAAAATCCCAACTTTTTCAATTTTGGTTAGTTATGTCTCTAAAAAATTGTTCTGTTTTGTTTTACAGCATGGGATAATGTGCTGAGTTTAGAAGAAAAAGGTAATATCTTTAATAGGGAGTTTTTCCCCTTGTTTCTTTGATATTCTGATTGTGATCTGTTTGAATTGCATTTGTAAATGTTGTTAATATTTCTAATATTTTGAGTCTAAATTCTATATAATGTGGCTTCTGTCATTGCTGTCTACGGTAAATTGTAAGATGATGTAAATTATTGTAATAATGAAGATAGCACAAAATGTAGTTTCTGTAAAGGTCAATTGACTTGTCTATCTCACATAATTAAGATGACCTTTGTGATGTGAAGAATGTGTTATTTTAGGGATACACTACAATGAGTAAATATTTGCAACACTGCATAAATGATAAAATCTTATAATTATATCTATCAAGTACATGTATATGTTGTCTTTAATGAAATGGAGATACTGTGCATCTCAGGCGTTAGCATGCTTGGCTCTTGACTGAAAGGTTCTGGGTTCGAATCCCACCATGACATTTAAAACCTAAGTTCCGAGTTTGAATCCCACCATGACATTTAAAACCTAAGTTCCATGTCACATAAAAAAATTTTCACTGCTTTGGACGAGTCATCTGCATCACTTTCAATTACCCAGTTATGTATCAGACACGTACTGATACCTATTAAGTATAATTATCCTCTCATGGTGTAAAACAGGAAATCAATCTGTATACATGTAATCGATTGATGTCGTTAAAAATGAATTTACCATTTTATTACAGGGGAAGTATATACTTACACAGATGAATAGGTGTTCAAAATCCAAAAAAGACTATGAAAAGGGGAGGCAACTGTGGCTGAAATAGGGAAACAGCATCAACTAAAAGGGGAGAGGACTCTAGTTACTACATTCATAAAGATCAAGACATCAAATTTCATCATTTGTGAACCTTTTTGTATTGCTCTTCCTATTTTTTTTCCTCTGGTCTCACTGTATTTTATTTGTCACTGCATTTAGTACTTCATTTTTTTCAGTGATCTATTTTCTCTGAATTTTTTTGATGAAATGATACAAACATATAGAGTTCCAAATTTTTGTAATTTTTTTTTTTAAGTGTTCTGGAGGAGAGTCCTTGGTGCAATATTTGGCTCAACTCTTGAATTCTTACTTAACTATCTATACAGAGACAAATGTAAAGAAACGAATTTTGAAGAAACATTTTCTTAAAGTACATATATTGCAAGCGTTTTAGTAAAGTCAATATTACCAGTCAAACATTCTTCTCGTTCTATGGGTTATTGTTAATGAAACACTATTAGTATCAAAAGAAAAGCGTTTTTTTTTTTTACTTTATTTCTGTATTTATATATCACAAGTCATGGCCCATGTTGCCATAGCTATGTATATTTTATTGAAAGGTAAAGGTTGAAGATTGTTGAATTGATGAAAATGTGAGCTGTTTCAAGTTTATAGATACTGTTTCAGATATATTTTGGCATATGAAAGTTTATTTTGTTGTTGATCAGATACTACATACAGTCTCTTAATCACAATGTTCACTTACAGTGTTAACACATGCCAACTCAGATCTTACTAAAAATAGATATTTTATGGAAGGAGGAAAATATTTTACTAAGCAAAGTATTTAACGATATGTTATTCCCATAAAATTCCTTCCATGTTAATTCTGAGTAACAAATTCTCTTGTACCTTTATGTAAATAATAGAGCAGTTCACACTCCATTATGAAGTTATCCCATATCGGACTTTGAGTCTTGTATCAGACTGTCTTTAATTACTGGCCATCCTATGTGATATACAGATCTCTGACTTTGTGTCATGTATCAGACTGTCTGAATCTAATGGTGTGACCTATCTGGTAATCAGATTTCTATCTAGTGGCCTGCCCTATCTGATATACAGATCTCTGACTTTATGTCATGTATCAGACTGTCTGAATCTAGTGATGTGACCTATCTGGTAATCAGATTTCTATCTAGTGGCCTGCCCTATCTGATATACAGATCTCTGACTTTATGTCATGTATCAGACTGTCTGAATCTAGTGATGTGACCTATCTGGTAATCAGATTTCTATCTAGTGGCCTGCCCTATCTGATATACAGATCTCTGACTTTGTGTCATGTATCAGACTGTCTGAATCTAGTGGTGTGATCTATCTGGTATTCAGACTTCTATCTAGTGGCCTGCCCTATCTGATATACAGATCTCTGACTTTGTGTCATGTATCAGGCAGTCTGCCCTACCTGGTATTCAAACCTTAGACTTTGTGTCTTGTATCAGACTGTGTGTCACTGTTGGCCGAGCCAGCCTTACATTCTGACCTCTGACCTTGTGTCTTGTATGAGATGGAATGTTGCTAGTGGCAGGCCCGGCTTAATGTTATGACCTTTGACCTTCTGTCTTGTATGAGGTGGTTTGTTGCTAGTGGCTGTCCTGGCCTGATGTTCTGATCTTGGACTTTGTGTCTTGTATCAGATTGTCCCTGTGGCCCTATATGATGATAGATCAGACCATGTCTTGAATCAGACTATGTTGCTGCTCCTGTCTTATAATATCTAGACAATTAATCAGACTGTCTGGTATCAGATTTTGTGTCTAAATAGTTATACCTGATCTTCATTTATATTTAGCCTCCATTTTTTACAGCTGTCCACCTCTTTTTTTTGTATCCATATAATTTTTTTTCTTTCTTTTTTTTTTGTTTTTGAATTTCTTTTTTTAATAGTTGGCTTGTGTGTCCTCTAAAAGTTCTACAGCCTCCCTCCCCTTCCTTGAGCCTCCCCACTTCTCCCTAAATGCTCCCCTTTTCCACTATCCCTCCTTCCTACTTGTTAAACAGGGATTTTTTTTAGGATAGTTAAAGAGTTATGTCTTTTAAAGTACAAGAGATGTTGATTTCTGATATATGCAAAACAGTCACATGATGAAAAGTTTAAAATCTTTGTCTATGATCTTGATTATGAATAAGAATCTGCCAAATTAACTTTACTTCGTTAAAGACAATCTGAAAAAGAAAAATATGTATGCATAGTAAACGAAGAAAGAAATACATACGCATTCTTATCATTGAATTCCATCGATATGGACAGTGTCCTTTTTTCACCCGATGAAGCAAGGTGTGAAATGAAAATTTTGTCTGGAAAGAAGTGAAGAATGGAATTAAGAATATTTTTATTAGTAATGTCAGCTAGCTAAAGAAATCCATATAATATGATTTCTAGACCTATGTGGTTTTATATGCAATGCATTTAGTAATGATCTAGGCTATGATATATGAGTATGAATTTGTTTGAAGTCGGAGGTGTGCGTTACAGCAAGCATTGTACTGATAACACACACTCTTTCCATCATGTAACAATTTTCTGTTTATGGATACATTGATGAATCATGAACAAAAGTTTTAAGTGCATTATCAGTGCTGCTTATTTATTACAAGACGATGTTGTTACAAGGGAAAGTTTTAACCCTTTGATCATTACAGAGCATTTGTGAAAAATCAACTTTATTCAGTAAAGGAATTCTACAAATATCATGTGCTATGAGGGTGATTGTTATTATTTTTTTTTTTTTTACATGGAAGGTCAATGAAATTGTGAAAATTAAATATCATTGATATGCTGTTTATTTTTTATGAAAGAAACACCTTGTTTATTTCTATATCATGATGTTTCCATGGTTACTGAAGCATTTCTAATGTTATCCTGCCAAAGTTGTTTGTTTGAGGAGTATACACGTTGAATCTGACGAGTGATTCAGGTCTGCAGGGGCCATGTATATGTTATTTACGAGTGATACTGGATGGTTTCTGATGTCATTTAGTTTATATATAAATTATATATACCTAACGATGTTCTTAATTTTAATAACTTTATTTGAAAAACAATTACTTGCTCAAAATGTTTTTTTCTGCTATTCAGTCATAAGAATTCTAGGAATAAATTTTTTTTGTTAACAATGATAATTTGTATTTGGCAGATTTATTTGAGACCCTGTTTCGTAGCTAAATAAAGATGGAATATGAAAATAGTTGTTACGTTTTCTATTGTAACTATGAATGCTACAGTCACAGTGTGTTGGGACTTTAAGCCAAAGTATATATATATATATGGGATGAACCTGGCAACTTACCGACCCCTAGATGGTTATAGACAAAAACAGCACACCTGAGCAGGTCAGAATTCGAGGTTGTGCTACTGCTGTAAATGTGAATAGGTCGGAAACGGGCAAGAAAAATTGCCGAAAAAAACACAGGAATCTTTACATCACTGAGGCAGATTTCATACAAAGTGTTTGCTAGTGTTGATTGGCTTTGCCAGTGATAACAAAGGAGCCTAATGACCAGTGGTGCCTAATGGATACAAAAGCTTTGCCAATATGTACATGTAATAAGGTAGACTTTCTCAAGTCTGTGTTATGCTTCCATTAATATTTATCCGATATTCTTTGCTTCCTATAATACTTTAGATATTGTGAAAACATGTTTTAGAAAATGCAGTATGACAACGAGCAGAATTTCGTATAGGGGACATTATGAAGAATTAGTGTCGACACAGACTTGAGCAAGTCTAGTAGTAAGGCTTTGCCAAGGTTTACAAAACCCTTTGCCATGGGTTACAGAAGCTTTTCTAGAACCAATATGTATAAACTGGTAGGTTTTGCCGGCATTTAAAGACGCTTGGCATGAGGTCACAAAGGTTTTGCTGGTATTTATCTAGGATATGCCAGTGTTGATAAAGGATTTGCGAGGGCATACAAAGCCATTGCTAATTTGGGAGAGGTTACAAAGACTTTACTGGTTCAAAAGGCTTCTTTTCTTCCCGTTTTGGGGTGAACTCGTTTCGAGTGCTAATACTCCAGCTCTGCCTGTGTTTACAAAGGCTTTGCCAGTGAACCAAATTAAATGGAATTTAATTACATTGCCTAAAGCTGTGGTTTATATACTTAATATATAGAAAGACCTGGCAGAGTGATTTCTGATTTTCGTGGTCTGTTACTGGTTTTCTCTTTTACTCGACACTGGATGTAATTAATACATGTAAAATGAATAATGCAATGTTTAAAACCAACAAAATGTGTTTGTTAAACGCTATGCTTCCCAGCCTTATTTCCTATGGTTCAAAAGTTATGGCAATAGTAAGCATTTCTATGTGTGTCAAGCATGAAGGTCATGGTTGCAAAGTCATGAATATTTGTATCCATGGAAAGGTTTCCATCCTGTCGTTCAAACACTATGGCTATGGCAAACATTTTCTCAGTTAAGGTCAAGTGTAAAGGTCCAGGTCATAAATTATGTTTTCAATATAAAGTCTTGCCACGTGTTTCACACAAGTAAACAAGAGCGTGGCAGAATACGCCCGTCGCTTAATTCGGACGGCATCAATTCACATTTGGCATGAGTTTCATGAAAAACATCTGACATTTACTTTTAGTTAATTGCGTTTCATAGTATTTTATCATGGGAATAAGTCCAAGGGCAATAACTCTTGCAGAAATGGTCCTATCAAACCCATCTTCGAACTTGACCTGCAAAAAATCTTGAAATCTTTTTAATCCAGGTCTCCCCCCCCCCCTAAAAAATAAATTTCTCTAAAATGAAGAAAAGGATATCAATACCTGTAAAATATGTGATAGTTGAAAATTCCAAGGGCCATAAATCCGTCAAAAGTGATCAATCGTAACAAAACTCGAACTGGTACTGACGCCGCTTGATATAAAGCAATATACCAAATTTCAATTCAATATCTTGAAAGACGGCAAAAAAAGTCTGGAAAACATGACCTTGGACAGATGGTCACCCCCCCCGCCTAAAATTATAAATTTCTCAAAAATGAAGAAAACGATATTAAAACCCGTAATATATGTGATAGTTGGTACATTTTACTTGTTTCATGATAAATTTCATAATGTTTTGACAAAAAATTTTTAATGAATCAATGAATTTCTGAAAATTTTTTGAAATTTAAAAGTCCAGGGGCCATAAATCCGTCAAAAGTAGGTCAAACGTAACAAAACTCGAACTGGTACTGACGCCGCTTAAAATAAAGCTATATACCAAATTTCACCTCAATATCTTGAAAAACGGCAAAAAAAGTCCGGAAAATATGACCCCGGACATAATACGTCCCGTCTAATGACAGGCGTATAAAAATCAAATACCTATCACCTATAGTTCAAAAGTGAACGTTTACGTTTCAAGGTTTTTAGTGGAATTCCAACTAAACGGCCAAGGCCACAAATTATGGCATTACAGGAAAGGTCTCGCCATAAGGAAGACATGAAATTCCAAGCTAAAATGGTTGAAAAATCATTGACAAGAATTGTTCTTTTAAGCAGTCAAATTCAAGGTCAAGGTCACAAATTAGTAAACCAATGGAGAAGTCTTTTCACAAGAAGCTAATATGTGAAATATGAAAGCACTGGTTGGTATAGTTGAAAATTTACTTCAATTGAGTGATCGTCAAATGCCCGACATCATACACTTGTTCGTTATGACGTCATAAATAAATGGCCCGTCAAACATGAATTTAACTATGACTTCACAATGGAACTAAGTAATGGGCGTGGTTTAAGTTGGATCTGGCGATCCCTCAGTTGTTAGTTGTCCACAGACAAACAGGACGAAAACAATATGCCCCAAACCGCATAGGCGAAAAGGAAATATATTCCATATGGAACAGGTTCTGCGATCATTTTCTGTGCTACACCACACTTTCATAATGACATCTGTCCAAGCTAACACATGATATATGCAAGGCAAAGTTTTGGTATCTTTTTAAAACGCCAAATCTAGCTTAGAGTTGATTTTCTGGCCTCAGTTTAATGCCGATTTCCTGGGTCCAACCTGACTTGTTGCCGATCCAATTCTGGAAATCACACGGCACATCTTTAAGAAGTATATTCCAAAGTTAGAAAAGTAAAATATGAAACAAATGAGCAAGAAAGAGCCTTTCGATTCCGGAACTTGTGACATCTCTTACTATGTTTACTAACTCGACTGGTTGAGTTCATGCAATACTTCATCTGTCCGCGGTAACCAGACTATTTTCTCCCAATTACCAAAGTGCTGTTAATGAAATATTACAGATATGATCTCTTCACAATACCTGCCTATTAGTGGTGGTCCACATAATGTAATACGGTCTTAAAACTGGTCATTTTTACAAGAATGTGTAGGACTCCATAAAAAATTGTGATTTAAGAACAGCTCCTAGGGGTCAAAGTTCAACTGATTTGCACTACAATTTAACACTTGGACAACAAACTTGCGACTCATATTTTAATGAAATGATCATCTACCTACCAGATTGTATCAATAATTTCCAATGATCAATTCTGTAACAACCACATATAAACAAATTCTGTAACTATCGTATATAACCAATTCTGATGATCAATTATGTAACAACCACATACAACCAATTCTGGTAATTTCACAACATACAAACAGTATGAATTTCATTGAGTTGACAACTATATTAGCTATATGTGGATGTAACATGCTTTATCTTGGGAAATTATCAATATGATCCAAGTGGTAAATAATCACTTCAATAAAATGTGTCACTAATTTGTTGTGAAAGTGGTTGTTGTTGAAAGCAACTGCTCGGCAGTGTTTTAAAAACTACATTTCTGTAGAAGTCCCTCAAACTTCAACCCATCCAATACTGATCTGGAACTAAGGTATGACAAGGTCTTAAATAAATTGTAGGAGCAGCTATTCCGGTATGGCCAGATTGCAAGGCAAATTCCAAACAAGGTCAAGGTCACAAAGTCAAAAGTCATAGTATCAATTGAAAGCTCTGGTCATAAAGGACCTGTATGAGGTATCAAAGCCCTACCCCTATTGATTAAAAAATACAGCCAAAATCAAAGTTTTTCAAAAGTAGGTCAAAGTCCAAGATCAAGGTCACTAGGTCAAAAGTCATGGCATAAATAAAAATCTCTGTTCATAAAGACGCTACATGTGAAACATTATGTTTATGCTCCTCTTAGTTGCTGAGATTTTGCTTCAACCAGAAAATATACCAAAATGACGGATAGACAGACGGACATGCTAATCAATAGGCCAGAATTGCATTGCAATACAGCCAAAAATGTAAGACGAAAATTTATCCCACCGGCTTACCAGGTTTTCACTCAACAGACTTGCGATAATATCAATACAATCAACAAAACAAAGAGACTAGTTCACATTATTTACTTGATCTCTAAAATATCAATAATCCGCTAAAAATTTCATCAAATATTTGATACATGCGAACATGAAAATTCATCAACATTATTATAAATCATTATCAGGAATCTATCAACATCATGATTCATTAACAATACAGCAAGGGCATGTAACAACGTGGTAAAACCTTGTTCAGAAAGCTATTGCTGAAGTAGAGACTTGCGAATAATGAATGCAACATCTTTACAAGTCACAAAATCATGAAATAGTACCTGAACTATTTGCAATCGGTAACAAAAGCGACGTCATAATTCATGTTTCAAAATCATACCTATGATGTCAAAATTGACAGACGCTTAAAAAACCATTCTGCTTATACTTTATCCTGTGGATAGAGTATACAGAATGCTCCGACATGAGGAGCCCACCTAATGTGACCTTATACTCTGATAGTACGCTTATTGTGCTTACTTTGTATTCACATGATGCTTGGCTATCTCAGAATGCCAGGTATCTGACAACAAACCATTGTCACATCAACCAGATCTATGGAAACTGGTGTAAAAAGTACAGGTAATGATGTAGAAGAAGTACAAATGGTTCGATTTTCGTTGCCAGCTTGCAGTCTTGGGGAAACAACTCTGTATAAGGAAAACGCCCGATACAGCCAAGTTACCATGAACAAATCAAAACCTTCTATTCTTAAGAATGCTATAAACCATTGTTTCAGGATTTTTATTTTTTGCTCATGACAAAGGCAAAATATTGTAGTAACACTTACAAGCAAGTCCATCTATTCCAACTTTAAGCTGATTTTTTTAAATCAAACAAAAAGCTATGGACATCATTAATTATAGCTATGTGCTATCACAAAACTTTGACAACTTTAGGATGCCAGTACAATATACTGCACAACCTTTAAGACGAGGACATACCGTACACTTTAATATTTGTTCATTCTTTACTACAGAATGCCTCATTGGAGTTACTTCATCTACATATTGGTGGCCAGTAATGTGTCAAACCACGGTCCTTTGGTAAGCACATGGACACAACTTCCCCATAAGCCTAGAATGATATTCAAACCCAGATACAGAAAGCAGGGCTTCAAGTTGCGAGTAAATTACTCACGTTTCACGTCCAAGTAAAGCTGGGAAAAGGCGAGACCTCCCCCCCCCCCAAAAAAAACAACAACAACAAAAAACAAAAACAAAAAAAAAAAAACCCCTCTGTATATCGCAAAATGGCAAGGAAATTATCGGAACAATAAAATTTCTGGAAGTGGATTTTCCGAACCTGGTTGATCTTTACTTTTATTACAATTACTTAGTCCAAATCATGTTTGCGCTAAAAGAAAGCTGGTAACATAACAAGCGTTTCAAATGAATGAAGCATGATCACATCAAAATGGCGTCGAAATGTAAATCTCATCCAAGCTTTACCTCATTTAGCTTCAAATTGCCGAAGCTGTTTGACACGGACCAATCAGTGAATGTTCACGAATTGTCAATCGACTCAAGTGCCACTCTGCCTTTGCCTAGTATAAGGTGATAAAATGTTCTTTTTTTTCATATTGCTTTTGGACCTTCTTTGATTCAAAGTTTAAGATTTGATTGCCAGAATATGTGGAGAGTAAATATTAAGGTTACTAGCCAAATGGCTAGTTATGTAAAATGAACACTTGAAGCCCTGCCTTGAAGGCTATTGCACAGCATTTAAAACCCCTAGCCACCGTCAGGATGCTGTGATATACCATGTGCATTGCAAAATTCATCATATTAATACTCTGAAGACAAATTTTTATACCAGGTTCCATTCACATTCAGCGACTTGTAAAGATGTCATCACTACCTCGCTTTGAGTGGAGATGAAATGAAATCGGTGCATCATATGTAGCAGTATAGTATGCGACCCTGAGTAAACCTGAACGGTAGATTTTGCATTGTGTGGAACTTTAAAGGTGAAAATTTACACACGTTTGAGCACGGCAAATAGTAAAGCAATAAGACCCAAAAGATAGACCAAAAGAAAGCATCGACTTTTTTGATTCATTGAGACATAAAATAACAAAGAATCTGATTGCTTCAACTCTTATTACTAAGGTTGCAACAAACCAAATGTTGAATTCGTATACATGTACGAAGTAAACAAAAATAAACCCGGACAATTTTTGCCCTTACCCTTTGTAAACAGTCAGACCAATCTGATGTTTTAACCTCCATAATGATGTATTCTTAATGCCCCCTATTCAGCTTCCTTCTGAAAAGCCACAACTCTAGAAGCCTGCATCCCAAACAGCACATTTCTAAATTCAGAGTACAACAATGTTATACAATATATTGCACATACTTAGAAATTTTTCCATAATGACAAAAACTTGATCAAAATTTATAGAGACCGTTCTGTTCTCTAACACTTTTTGCTGATGTCCAAATATTGTATGCTTTGGAACTGTTCCTCGTGCATACTTTGAAAATTTTTTTGTCACTAGTATTTCCCATAAATTCCACATTTTCCCATTTCTAATTCGAATTCAAATTGAGAACCTGTTATTACCTCCTGAGATATTTTCAAGTACTTTCAAATCATATACTATTCATGAATGAAAATTCATTCCTAAATAGGAAACGTAGCGATTTAACTTGCATGTGCAACGTTGATTTTTTCCTGAACAAATTTTATAATCCCAAATGACGTACCTTGAGCAAATTTTACTGACACTTATCTTTAAACTCAATCAGACTCTTTATCATTTTACAGTCATGTGACCAAACATATCCAAGGTAAAACCTGCGACAGCCTTGGTCACTTACATTTGTAACAATCATTCCACCCTATGACTTGAAAAAGTCCAACAATGGCGTAAAATTTCTCAACCTTGGTCTGTGTCAACATTGCTATTTAAGTACTGCTACTTCAAAACAGATTAAAAATTTGTGACATGGTTTTTTTTAACCCATATAGAACTTTTGCAAACAGAAAGATGAAAAATACTATAAAGATCTTCTAAGTAAAAAATATTTGTAAAAGTGTTTAAGTGCTCAAACTTAATTTTTTAATATAAATTTCCTCCTTCTTCGGAGTAACGTTTGCCTTAGATTTTGTGGATAATTCAGCATAGATCCTGATCTGTGTTCTACATCTCAGTCGAGATCAAAGGGCACATGAATAAAGTTGGAAGTGCTTTATCATCCCAAACTCTATGGCACCTCAACTGTTACAGGCAAATTCCGACTTGCTTCACTCCGCCAGAATTCATGTGCCGTTTACGTTTTGGTAGCTACGTGTTCTGATTCAGATTTCACAGTAATTGCAGTTGTCACATATGATTACTTTCCTTCATACATGTTACAACTCTGGCAAATATATATGCCAATTCTTTACCAGTGTCGAGTTGCGACTACCTGACAAAACATCTTGCCGACGTGGTTAACGGGAAAATCATGTGGTTACTGGTCACATGACTTCCCAACGGCATGCACAGCTTGATTAGATTTTGGCACATTAAGTGTTTGTATGTCTAAGTCCCTGGCGTTTTCATTTAATGCCACATCTTTTCTCTTTACTGGAGAAGACCATATCACTTAAGAAGTTCCAGATCAGTTCCACGCAGCGTGGATTTCAGGAGCGACATCGGCTCTTTCTTTCTTTCGTGGCTTAAGATGTCTGTCGCCTGATCTACGATGCTGAATACAAACTGCAAACATCCAACTTTAATGTAACTCCCATGATGCAATAGTGCTGTGCCTTCCCATCCTGCACCACTTCCTCCAATCAAATTAGAGCTGCTCGATTTACAATTACAAGGTTTCTTCATCTGAAAAAGATCAGTACTTGATTATTTCACTGAAAGAAAACTAAAGAATACCCCCCCCTTTTTTATCCATTTACAACAGAATTTGACTGCAACTGTAATGTTGCTATGTCCCATTTCCTACAGGATAGCACTCCAGTGGTAGTTTGGGCCTCACCTTTTGCTTTCACATTCTATTTAAAGAAATGCTTCATTTAGGCAAACGTTCTACTGACTAAAATTATGTTAACACTGGCCTTGATCAAAATACAATATTTAATAGAGAACATTTTGGACAAATTTTGAATAAATTTATTTCACAATTAAAGTACATATTCTGAAAGATAAAAACAAGATCTTTACACTGATCAATTACACCGTCTTCCGAAGATACAAGCTCTTCAACATACCTATATAATTACCTATCGTACTAGCTTTGACCTACCGTACTAGCTTTGGCGCTCATGGTCACCCTCTGCTCTCTCTCCTCTTGTAATTTCTCCTGTTTGGTTTTGATGATGCTGCGAACTGCGGCCACCACAGGGGTGGGTTGTGGGGTGGTGGCCGGCTTGTCAGAGAAGTCACAAGAATACAACACATTGTCCACAGTGGTACCATGCTCACTGTAGTTCAGCAACTCATAATGTTTGGTGGTCTGGTAAGAAAACAACACACCATAAAGATCTTCATATGACGGAGGAACATCCTTTTATCTCAATGTTTACAAGTTTATGTAACTTTTCTTAAAAAACAAACTGTGTTTGAGAAACGCTAATGTCCCCGTTGGAACAAAAGGCTAAAATGTTACTTTTAGCATGAAGGTCATTGTCAAGGTCAAAAGGTCATCGACCTTGGTGTCATTTGAAAGGGCTTCATTAGTTGAGTACGTATGTCAAATATGAAGTCTCTATCTCTCATGGTTCAAAAATTATTGCCAGGGTTAACGTTGACATAAGACAGACAAACAAACAAATAGGACAAAAAAAATATGCCCCCTATCTATTGATCCCGGGGCATAAAAATGAGAGATATGATTTCACGATCAGTTAGATGTATGACTAAGAAACAATTGACCCTCAAACACATATAACTGAAATTTTTCATCAACTCCAACAGTTTCAAAAATACCTTTTCTATTTTCTATAAACCAGTACATGTACAATGTATATGTGTCTCATTTGAAATCATCTTGACTCCAAGCGTTTTGAATGGACACTTAAAGTAGGAGTTATTGAGAGATGACTTGGAATAATCATAATCATTTGATTTGTTAAGTGAAAAATATTTGAATCATATAGATATTTATGATAGATGAATTACATTTTTTGACAATTTGCCCAGTACCAGGGTTTTCAATAAGAATTATTTAAGGAAGTTATTTACAAATTGGAGGCGTATCATTTTGAGCACTGTATGCACAAATGTGAGTAGTAAGTTTGATATTAGGAGAAATTCACACCAGCGGTTTCTGTCATTTGAGGCGGCGGTATTTCGCCAGGTACTGACTCTTATTGAAATCCCTGAAGTACACGGATGTACTGATACATTTAAGTCATTTTTAAACTTCTTATTGATTGATTGATTGATTTTTGTTTTATGTCACACCACGAATATTTCACGTATATGGTGACGGCATCTGCCTGATGCGGGGCATACAAATTTTGACCTTTGCAACGGACCCATCCGAAGCAGTGAGGGATCTTTAATGTGCCATGCATACCACGACACAGGGCCTCGGTTTTTACCGTCTCATCCGAAAGACATGACACCGGCATGGCCACATTAAACAATATATGTACCGTATTCAATTGTGTATAATGCACACTTTTTTTCATAAAATCTGACTTCGATTTTCCAGGTGCGTATTATACACAAGATCTAAAACAAGAACCTTTTTTCCAGACATAAGAATTAATATTTCCGTAGCGATATTGCGTAAATGTCCGCTAACAACGATCAGAACATGACCATTAGAGTTTGGGAACCCCCACTTGACCACTGAAATGGATTTTAGACGCTTGATAAAGAGATTATTATTTCAGTTTTACCTCCTTGTGTTGTACACTTAACAATATGTGCTGAAATGAAGATGTTTTTACATATGAGAATAGCATATTTTAAAATAACAAGTGCCGATGCAATCCAATTATCTTATCATCGTCAATCAAGGTGAAATGGCTTCGCGGTCAAACAATCGGCCATTGCCGTACACCCCACTGGGATAATTGGTTGTTCGCATTTCTTCTACCTTTACTGCTGTGTTAATCAATTTATTTTGTACAAAGATTGACACTTCCCTACAATGAGTGTAAAATATATAGAAAATGACGGCTGTGCTTCATTATCGGTATTTTATCAAGAGTACTAACAGGGACGTATATAACACATATATACACGTCCCTGATACTAATTGCAATTTTATTAACCATTCTTCAGTTTTCTTTCTCTCAACACAGTTTTTGGATCATAAATTAAGTTTTATTACGGAAGTTGGGTTTATTCCATTCATTGAATATCCTAAGGTTCAGACGCGTAACCAATTGTGTTTTTCGTAGAGTGAAATCTGTAATATAGAGATTTTTTCTATGTAAACTTGAGGTTCTTGATCACTTGCTTATCCGGCAATTTTACCTGCGTATTATACACGAGATGTAGACTTTTTCTCCAATTATTTTCCAAAAGTTGGGGGTGCGTATTATACACGGATGCGTACTATACACGAGTGAATACGGTATATTATGAATTTTTTTCTCTTATCAATGATATTTAAAACCTGTAGAAAACAGCTGCAATGTAACTTGCTAAATGCAAGTATTAGTATATAAGATGATATAAGTGTAGTTAAATTAAATTGTGTTTTTACCTCGTCATAGAAGATGAAAGCATGCTTAGGTGAGATGAAGTTGCAATGTCCATAATGAAGTAAACACATGTCCATGTCTGCACCTGTAACAAAGAAAGGAGCAATGTAATTTGTACAGAATACCTACTGAGAAAGGTCAGAGACTGGCACCCATCTAAAGAAAGAATTCAATCTAGACAAAGCACAAAGATTTGTTTAGTTTTTTTTTCAAGTCACACACAGGTTTTCTTCAATTATATTGTGTACAAGCATACAACTGCTTGATCAGGTACTTAAGGTTTGTCCTTCCTTGCTATATAAGTGATAGGGTATCAAGCTTGCCTTTGACCCAGATGACATTTTAACATCTCTAAGAAGAGATAAACCCTTCAATTGACCTGCATCTCTGAACCAGTGTTCTTCCCAGTACTGACTGAGATCAAGTGATCCTCTGTCCAGCTTCCAGGTTTATTACCCATACTAGACTCGGTCGGTTCACTAACCTGTTCCGATATTCAGAGTGTGATATGGCATTAGGATGGGCTGACCGTTTGTTATGACAGGACACAGATTTACCTATACCAGACAAGGTTTGTTCACTAACCTGTTCTGGTATTCAGAGTGTAATATGGCATTAGGATGGGCTGACCTTTAGTTATGACAGGACACAGATTTACCTATACCAGACATGGTTTGTTCACTGACCTATTCCAATGTTCAGGGCTGTGATATGGCATTAGGATGGGCTGACCTTTAGTTATGACAGGACACAGATTTACCTATACCAGACATGGTTTGTTCACTGACCTATTCCAATGTTCAGGGCTGTGATATGGCATTAGGATGGGCTGACCTTTAGTTATGACAGGACACAGATTTACCTATACCAGACATGGTTTGTTCACTGACCTATTCAAATGTTCAGGGCTACGATATGGCATCGAGATGGACTGACCTTTAGATAAGAGAGGACATAGAATTACCTATACCAGACATGGTTTGTTCACTCACTAACCTGTTCCGATATTCAGGGTGCGATATGGCATTGGGATAGGCTGACCTTTTGTTGTGAGAGGACACAGTACTGCTCGCGCCTTGATGTCCGCTGCCCCTGTAAGAAGAAAATTATCACCACATCATGTGAAAGAAGTTTGTTTACAAAAAAGTCCGAAACAAGTTAAAGACTGGTGCCTTTCAACAGAAACTTAGATCTTGCACCAACTTATCTGCATAGATTTAGATTACAATGTGATGACTAAATTCACCTGTAATAACTTAGTACTACCGATATATCAATTCATGATATAATCAAACAACACAAACTAGATCAACATCTGAATATCTGAACTGGATCAACATCTAGCTATAATATAATTACAGGATTTTGCTGAATTGTACCACCAATCTTCCTTCTTAGAACATACTTACTCCGCACATCCGTCCTCCGTCAAGTCCAAACAATATTTTTATTATTTAATCTATCACAAAATTATTCATAAACATACAAGTAGAAAGTCATGGAAATGGATCAACTTACAAATATATCATAATTTAAATCAAAATAGGTGGAATGAGACAGATCTGTTTCAGTTTTTCAAATTCTCAAACGCTCTGATCGAGAGTTGCCTTGTTACCTTGATTAGGAAGACTGTCGTCATTCCCTTTGGAAACAGGAGTGCTTGGTGGCGCTGATTTAGAAGGAAGTAGCTGCTGTAACCGTTGCCATGCCAATATCTGTATTAGTTTATCATCTAATTTGCTGAGTTCTTTATCTACAATAAGTTTATTTTACATCATTTTAGTATCATGTTAATAGCCACACTTGACTGCATGTGAAAATATTTACCTGTGCTCATTTACACCTTTATAAAACACATGTAGCAAATTGCATAATTCTTGAATTTGCACCTAGGTTTGGCCCACTGTTGCCGTTGGAAAATTGATACAACACCTGTACTGTACTGAACCTACCTCCTGAACCGTCAAGGCACTGCTGCAGTGAATTATTGAGAGATACAATTGCATTGGATGATGATGAGGAGGAGTTAGTACTGTTGCCTTGGTTACTGGATTTACTCCCTGTCCCATGATTATTGCTGCCAACAGGGGAGGATCCAGGCTTTGCTCCTGAAATAAAGATTCTTTCCTTAAAATGTCATCTGATCATCACTGCTAGGCTAACAAAATGCCAAGTACAAAGAAAAGTACATTCCGTATGTGATTTGAGGTATTGCGCCTTTTTGTTATACAGAGTTATTTCCCATATGAGCAGGTATCTGAAGTCAAACCATTGTGACGTCAACCAGTTCTATGGAAAACTGGTGTAAAATTATGGGAAATGATATAGAAATTGTATGATGTCACAATGGTTTGACATCAGGTATCTGCTCAGATGGGATATAACTCTGTATAATGAAATATCTAATGGACAAGTTGTAAACAAAATGGGGGTTTAAATTATTTAAAGGATTCAAGTCACTATGTCTGAGTTATAGCGAAGACTGGAATTTTGGAGAAAAACCATAAAACAGTCAGGCAAAACAACATAAAACAATGTGTTTCAAAGCATGAATTATTTGTGCCTTTTCACACCTTTCTATTAATTCACCATATTCTGTGAAATTTCTAAATTAAGATGGATCAGAATCACTAAGATGAATGGAATAGTTTTACAACACCTTGACTGAACTGTATCAATTTACAAATTTATACATATTTTCTGTACAAATGCATGAACCATGATTTCTTCATAGTTTGGAGACAATTTCCAAAAAATTCAAAAGATTCTATCCTGCTTTACTACTGATTACTCAAACCAGTACATCAAAGAAGAAACAACACAGATTTGTGAACAAACAAAGAAGAAACAACACAGATTTGTGAACAAAGAAGAAACAACGTAGATTTGTGAACAAAGTAGAAACAACGCAGATTTGTGAACAAACAGAAGAAACAATGCAGATTTGTTAACAAACATAGAAGCACAGCATGGGCACCCATTTGGTTCAGGTTCATCTGTATTCACCCATTTATCTACTGAACATATTATTTCCGCAGAATTTATATTTTCATGTTCTCCTTGATGCATTTATTCATGACAAAAGAATGTGAGAATTGAAATCATGTATGTGAGAATTGAAATCATGTACTAACAGATCATTACTTAATTGCAACAGATTCAGATAGGACAGTGTGTCATGTAAAGACGATCCAACCTGACCCAAATTGGTGGTGCCCATAGTAAAATTACAGTGTTGGAGTAAAATAAACTAATTTAGCATTTAGAATTCAATATTGTTGGGTTTTATCATGTATGATTAAGATTAAGCTTAAACGTTGGAGTTACTTTGAATGGATTACAATTACTGCATTTGCAGATTTGTCAAACTTTAGAATTTCAAGAGCAAATTAGAGCAGATGTATTTTCTCCAATAACATTGGAAATGATGTGCAGCAATCAAGCCAATGGGCGATGCACCTACTATTACTTTATTTCTAACGTCATTAATGAGCGATACTTTACCTGTGGTGGTTGTTTTACCCTGGATTGCTGAGACTTTAATTCCTGACTGACTCGCCACACGTGGTGATAATATCGAATTGCTATTTTTAGCTGCCAGATTGTTTGTGAGAATTTTCCCTCCTTGCGTTGAACCTAACACTTTCGTTACCACTGCATTGTTTACTTTACTTATAGCACTAATAACAAAATTTTTATTTGAAGTCACAGACGATGAGGACTTTTCTGTCGTCCAGTTCACACGCATAATGTTAGACTGAGTGCCTTCAACACTGTCTCTACGTGCTCGCATTACAACCGTGTCTGATTTTGATTTACTTGTCTCCCCTATGTCACCATTAACCGGGGAGGACACACTGTTCGTGAAAGGGTTGAGGAGGGATACAGCCCCTCCTTTACTAATGTCCAGCGGGCCATTCAGCATATCCACATCACACTGACCACTGTCCTTGTCTGGCGAACTATTATGTTCACTATGATCACCTCCTTGCACTACAGGTTGCACAGATGCTGTAGGCTTCTCAGGCCTTAAACTGTCTGTCCGACAAGAGTTATCCCCCTCCACAGAATTCTTCTGAATCTGTTTCTGAGCTAAATGTTTGGCTATATTTGTTTGTAATGCTACCACAGCCGTTAACCACTGAAACATAAGAGAAACACTTCAAAACTTGATAAAAGTATTGTTACCCAGAGTCGATATTACATATGGTTTACTTTTTGTTTTATGTCACAGCAATATCACATGGTGATGACATCTACCTCAAACATTGCGCAGAAATTTAAATCTATGCAGAACACCAAAGCATAACAGTGGAGATTTTTTTCCTGCAATAATCTACCATGACATGGGACCCAGTTTTTCTTACTGTCTCAGGACACTGGCGCAGGGTTTTCGGTAAGAATTATTTGAGGAGGTTATTTAGAAATTTGAGACGTATCATTTTGAGCACTGTATGTGTGAATGCGAGTAATAAATTTAAGAACAGAGGAAATTCGAAACTACGATTTCTGTCATTTGAAGCAGTGATATTTTGCCGGCTGCTGGCTATTATTGAAATCCATGCTGGCGTACCAACAGAGGAACTCTCCTCCGACTTCCAGCCAAGCATGCTATTGATCAAACTTTGCCAGATCCTAAAGTCATGTTACTTAATTCTGCTATTGCCCCCTTTATATACAATAAGATACTTCAGGTAATCCATCCATAAAAGCCTCAAACGACAAAATAAGACATCAACAAAAATAAGTTTTGTTATGGTTATTTGTTAAAGCAAAATGCATGTAACATTATATGATCTTGATGTTTGTGACTGTAAAGTTTGGAGTCGTAAAATATGAATTCCCAGAGTTACCTCCTCTTGTTCCTTATGAAGAGTAACTTTCTCTTGTTACAATGAGTTATCTTTTCTTGGTACATATTAAGAGTTACCTTCTGTTATTTACATGTATTGAGAGTTATCTCCTCTTGTTAAATATTAAGAGTGACCTTCTCTTGTTATTTATTAAGAGTTACCTCCTCTTGTTCTTCAGGTGTGGCCTCCTCCATCGAGTCTGTGTTCCTGTTTTCGTCCCCCAGTCGTACTGGTCTGGGTATGCCTGGCAGCATACTGGGAGGGTACTGATACTGAAGCTTGATGGCCTCTGGTACCTAACATCATATGTCAATAAATTACAACTGGTATGGGAGTTTTAAATTTCTGTAATTAAGTTCTCAAAGATACTCTACATGTAAACTGAAACAATTCAGGGGATTCGAACCCTGAACCATTCAGTCTTGACCTAAAGCACTCAGTCATACTACAGAGGGGAAACTTTCCACTCGCTCACTCACATTGGCAACCAGTTCTTGGGTGTGGGCTTGTGAAATCTCAAAAGAAATCGCTCACTTGGCGAATGTAATTTTCGTAAGACATCGAGAGGTCTTTGCTCATCACAGCATGGCAGTTTATGTGCGAAGTTCCTGTTACACTCAATAAAATGTCATTTGTATAACATCGACCTTTTCCTACGTAATAAGTGTCGAGTAAAGTGCAAGATAGTTCCGAATGATTAAAGTGTCGTCTCGCTCATTTTCCTTTTCGATCATAGACGTTTTATCGATTTATGCGTAAGGTTTAATAAAATCTATCAGGAAGGGCAGGATTCCTTTTTTCTGTAGACAATATTGTACAGATAAGGTAGTTCTATCAATATAATATATCCCTAGTAGAATATTTGACTACTATGATTAAATGCAATTGGTCAATTTCAAAACGATCAAGAATGAAGTGGCAACCAAACGAACTCACATCGGCCATTTCGTTTAGTTGCCCTTTCATCCTTGAATACATTGAATAAATTTGAATTTGAATAAATTGTGTATTTTGAATAAATTAAAATCTCTTGTACAAAACATGCATTCATTATTCTGGAATTTCATCTGTATAATTGAACAAGTACATTGAAAAGATGTGGGCCAGTGAAAATTTTAGTGGGCTCCTAAATTTTAAAAGTTAAGATTTTCTTACAAAGTTTCCCCCCTGTACTAGCACTTTAACGAAGCTACTAAAGTCATCTGAGCCATGCAGAAACATTGTTTCAAGTTATACAGTGAATTCTTTTTTTCTTTTCTTGACTCATCTGGTACATAAGTTTTCTAGTGGTATTCAAACCCAAGACTTTCAGGTCTTTAATTGAACACCTTAGTCACTGAGCCACTGTATTTCTTTTTTTCAACCATTGCAAAGTATCTATCTAAGTTTTCATATGGGTTTATCAGACAGCTGCTAGTCAATAGGTATAGGTAGGCGCTCGAGATGTACTCACCGCAATGGATTTACGCTTTGGATGACGCCTTTTTATTCTGAAGGGAGGACTCTCTCTGTGAACTTTGTTGACGAAATGCACTTTAACTGTGTGCTGATTGACATGGCCATGAAACTTGTCCCACAATTTGACGCGTTCAGACAGACTCAAGGACTTCAACAAGAGTTGATCCTGGGAGACAGAAAATATACTATATGACAATGCACTTCAATTTTAGACATGATCATGTAACAAATAGTACATAAAGCATGAATGAACAATGAAACATGTGGAAATGATGACATAAAAAGGTAGATGAAGAGTACCGATCAGTTTTTTCCTTGAAACATCAGACGCAAAAATCCTAAATTTCACAGACTTCAGTGTCCACATAACATTTTGACCCCTATAGGATATTTTGCCTTATTAAAGACTGTTTCACACAGCATAGTTAATTTCTGTCTGACCAGTAAAGTTTTCACAAGACAAGTAATTCATATAGACCAAGTAATACATACAAAGTAATTTATATATACCAAGTAATTCCTAGAGACCAAGCTATTCATACAGACCAAGTAATTCATACAGACCAAGTTATTCATATATACCAAGTAATTCCTAGAAACCAAGCTGTTCCTAGAGACCAAGTAATTCATACAGACCAAGTAATTCATGCAGACCAAGTAATTCATATAGACCAAGTAATTCATACAAACGAAGTAATTCATACAGACCAAGTAATTCATACAGACTGAGTAATTCATGCAGACCAAGTAATTCATACAGACCAAGTAATTCATATAGACCAAGTAATTCATACAGACCAAGTAATTCATACAGACTGAGTAATTCATACAGACCAAGTAATTCATATAGAATAATTCATATAGACCAAGTAATTCATACAAAGTAATTCCTAAAGACCAAGTAATTCATACAGACCGAGTAATTCATGCAGACCAAGTAATTCATACAAACGAAGTAATTCATATAGACCAAGTAATTCATACAGACCAAGTAATTCAAATGAAGCTCTAACCTCTAACAACACATTTTCGTTCAGGTACAGAAGACTCCAATCAGGCCTTCATTAAATTTACTTCACACACCTAGAAAATTATTGGTACCGAACAACGGTACTGGTTGACAATGTCACATCTCACTTCTGCTACATGTTTTACCTACATACATTTGTAGGTATAAAAAGTCTATTTAACCCTGATACCACAGACTGATCAGTAAGCTTACCACTGCATGTTCTGGATGGTTTGGACACATCCATCTGTTGGTCGGGAGTGATGCCAGGGGAGGATTTAAGCAGTCCATATGGAACAGTAAAGGGCAGTAATCACATTGTATTAAAGGCCCAACTCGACAGCTCCTGCAAACAAAATACAAATTACATCCTAACTTCTGCCCAAAAGAGAACCCACTATAAAACCAATGTCTGCATATATTTTCGTCAATCATGCTACGAGGCAAGTTATGCTACAGTACTTTTTTGTTTGAGAGGCAAAAGGAAAACACCTTGCGAACAAGTTTATCTGAATCTTAAAATACATTTGCCTTTACAATACGATATGTTTAGAGTACCTGGTATGCCAGAAGAAACACTTCTTTCAGGATAATAGTGGGAGCATTTTATGAACATTTTAACAACATAAAGCTTGGATGGCTGATAGAGGATTCATACCACTGCTTTCTGCCTCATTTCTCACATCAAGACATGGAAGCAAGAGGTTATCAACTACATAAAGATAAACATATCCAGGATTCAAATCCAATTCTCAAGCACCACAAGCCAAGTGCTTAACAATTACACCAAATTACTCCAAATGCAACACGAACGACATAAGTCCAATCTTATATACACATGTATTTATCAAATAATCTGAAACAAAATTAAAAAAAGAAATATCTGTATGGATATATATCTCTGTGACTTACTTATTGCAAGTAAAGCAGAGTTTGGCAGGGAGAGGAACCATTGCATTATCCATTTCGTGAGCCAACTTCTTGTTCGGGTTACGATCTCTTCCCCACCACTTCCTCTTGCTGGAACCTGAAATCCCGGTAATACATTTTATGTTCTTAATTTCTGTATCTAGACTGGTTGAGGAAGTTTTTCAGCGAACATTTCAGTAGAGATACCACAGATGACTCAAGTCAGCATGTTCTTGTGATCAAAATCAATAGGTTATTCAAGTCAGAGGGCTATACATGTAGTAGTCAATGTTAACGACTGGCAAGACTTCAGATCAGAGTATTGTTGTTCTTATATCTGATTTTGAGGTCATGTGATTTCAGGTCAGTAGTTCAAGTCCCTAGCCTAGAATACATTGTTGATTCGTTCCTTAATAATAACTACAAAGCAAGCAAAAACTGAGAGGTAAAGTATGACCTTGTCTGATTTTGACCTTTGACATTGTCCTACAAAGCAAGCTCAACACCAAAATGTAAAGTATGTCCTTGAATGACCATGACTTCAGACATGTGACCTTGCAAATAAATCAGATTCTCTGTGACGTCACAAATAATTAATGCTCAAATTCTGATGAATCACTGTCGCACTTGTAAGATGTTTCCAAAGTGTCGGTTAAGGTACAAGCAGGATGGATGCATGACCAACTTGAATGAAAAGATAACTAAAATTCCAAGAAGTCTTATTATTCACTGACACCCTTATTATGATAAAATATCCTCCAATAAGTCATCGAAACTGGAGAAATACAATACCTGGAAGGGGTATAGTACAGGCTATATCTCTGGGAAGCTCGAACTGCTGTGGGTTCATCAACTTAGCAGCCTTGGCTAGCTTCTCCAGGGGTGAGAGATCCTCGGCAAGGGGATCCTCCATTCCTACAGCTTCCTCAGACTCTGCCAGGGGCGGAGTGGGCGGTTTTACTGGCCGTGATTTTGTGCCGCGTGGCAGCGTTGTGCCAGTACTGCTGCCACTCTTGGTGGATGAGGCATCATCATCTTTCTGTAGAAAAAGAAAAAAATATTTTTGATTATCAAATTAAAACAATATGTTTATAATGTACTAAGTCCCTCCAGTGGTGTGCATGCGGTTGACTTTAAAATACTACGACCCTACCAATTCAGATTGAAACATAAAGTTTGTGATAAATAGATCAAAACACCCACCTCTCCCCTACAAAAAGTACAAAAAAAAACCCAAAAACAAAACAAAACAAAAACTTTGGTTGAGAAGTATGTCTACCATATAACAAATTATTTCTGCAAGTTCACAACACCAATACATGTACATCTTAGTGTGGGGAATGGTATGTTTGTTTCAGATTCTGATTCATTTTCTGTTTGAAAAAATTATTATCTTTTTTTATGGTGATATGTGATTTGTTTGTAAGGAAGTAGATTTTTTGATACCTTTATAGTATTCAGTGAATCTGTTTGGGAGTAATAATTTAAGTACTACTGAAGCCAGTGTGGCCTAGTGGAAAAGGTGCTGGGCTTATGATCGAGAGGTAAAGGGTTTGACTCCAGCCCTGGGCACACCGATGTTCTGTCTTTCAGATGAGACAGTAAAAACCGAGGTCCTGTGTCTTGGTAGGCGTGGCACATAAAAGATCCCTCACTGCTTCAGGTGGGTCCGTTGCAAAGGTCTAAATTTGTATGCAATGCATCAGGCAATTAATTAATGAATTTAAGTACCACTGACCTCTGGTTTAGGAGAAACTTTACAGAGAGTGACAGATTCCTTTTTTTTTACTGGGATTGGAGATTTGTTTGTCATGTGGAAATTTTTTCAATACTTTTGTAGTATTCAGAGAATAGACCAAATTCCGGTTTTGATAAATGACGACTTTTTGTCCGAGCTAATACCTTTTGGCGTTGTTTTTCATAGTGACGTTATAATGAATCTATGTCATGCGTTATGACGTCACTATGAAAAACAACGCCAAAATGTATCAGCTCGGACAAAAAGACAGCAATTATCAAAATCGGAATATGGTCTATTCAGTGAATTTATTTGGGAGTAATAACTTAAGTATTACTGACCTCTGGTTTAGGAGGTGAAACTTTACAGCGATGACACTTCCATTCACCTGGTGGCACATCATCTTCCTCCAAAGGGGGATCACTGCAATTGATACAACAAATTAATATGCACATATCCAGTCTACACGAAAAACTTTTTGAGGCACAGGCCCTTTGGGCCTGTTAACATACTAATTTTACAGGCCCGACATGATTCTTATCAATTTTAAAAATAATATTATATATCTGTGTATCCATGTATATATTTGTACATGTATGATGCCTATTTGATATTATATATCTGTGTATCCCTGTGTATATTTGTATATGTATGATGCCTATTTGATATTATATATCTGTGTATCCCTGTATATATTTGTACATGTATGATGCCTATTTGATATTATATATCTGTGTATCCATGTATATATTTGTACATGTATGATGCCTATTTGATATTATATATCTGTGTATCCCTGTATATATTTGTACATGTATGATGCCTATTTGATATTATATATCTGTGTATCCCTGTATATATTTGTACATGTATGATGCCTATTTGATATTATATATCTGTGTATCCCTGTATATATTTGTACATGTATGATGCCTATTTGATATTATATATCTGTGTATCCCTGTATATATTTGTACATGTATGATGCCTATTTGATATTATATGTCTGTGTATCCCTGTATATATTTGTACATGTATGATGCCTATTTGATATTGTACATTATAGCCTAAGACTTGGTACATGTATAAAAAGATTATTAGTTTACCCAGAAAAAAACCCAATTTATATGCTCATAATATTGACATATTTGTCCATTTTCAGAATATATATGTTAAATATTGTTGGAAATGATAAAAAAATTCAGTTTCAACTTTGAAACTTAGCCTGATATTCCAAATTTCTTGTGTTTCATATACATTAAGGTACAGTCATTTGGACAGTTCTAGTCACGGCGAGTTCTAGATTTGGGTATTATTTATGGTAAATAATTAATTGGGTAAATATTTTTTTAATATAATACATAAAAATAGAATAGATACACTTGTATACATATCTTTATGATACGAAGACATCCATTATTCACAATCTCAAATGACAGTAAACAGAATGCCATAACTCTCTTCATATTCATCAATACATAAGTATAATTTAGTCATAGGAGGTATAACATGTATAACTAACTTAAAAACATGTCTCTAGTAATTCTGATTAATATAAAGTGCCGTTTCTGTGTTTACCCTGCCGTTTCGGTGTTTAGGTGCCGTTTCGGTGTTTCAATTCACCAGAGAGAATGGGGGTATACATAGGATAGCCGTATACATAAGACCTTTACGTGTGCTTGTGGCGTAATCAACCAGTAACAGCCAGTTAGGGAACAAAGTCAATACTCTTTACAATTTTTTTAATTATCTTGAAACGTAAAAATTTGTTTTGAAAAATGTGTAATGGCGAAAATAATCACAGGCCCGTTGGACTCCTTTATTAGAATTTTTTAAAGGCCCGATTCCGATTTTACTGGCCTCAGTCCTGCGGTTAATGGTGAAGACTGCATATCCATATGTAAAACAAGAAACCATCTGAGACAGTATGACCGGATTGCAAAGGGGTATGACCAGATTGCAAAGCAAAATCAGACTGAGTTCACTGAAACGTAAAATCGAGGTCCAGGTCACCAAATTTAGTGTCGGTCGGGAAAAACTCATCAATGTCTACAAACTGTAAAAGTTAGGCATCATTAACGCTATGCTAGAGATCAAGCTGAACGCAAATTGTTGACGACGGAAGGATGGACAGACTTGACAAATTCACAGACCAGACTTGCTTAACAATCGGGTCAAAAAATGAATTGTGAATGTAGTAATGTCAAAACAGACCTTATCTTCAGTGTTTTGAAAAATATACCATATACATAGGATAAATGAAAGTAAAACTTTAGAAATTGCTTAACACAGAAAAACGAAAAAAAAAAAAAAAAACCCCACAAAATGACTATGGCATTCTTATTTCAACGTCAATTTATATCTCCCTTCAAACATGGTAGACATAAGATTCAACAAATTCTTAATCACCTTCTCTGTATTACAAGAGATAGATGTATAATCATCCTTCAATAACTTGACTTTGTACGTATCGTCCATGCCTTAAGTAGATCTTGTGTTAAGAGTTTTGAGCAGCAAAATCACTTAAAAATTTAAGGAGAGTTAGGTTTTCAGATTTTTAAAAAGTATATACTGGATATCTTAACAGCCTTGTCACTTAAAAATCAATATAACCTGAAGCAAGTTCTTAAATTTGAAGATGGCAGACAACATACATGTTTACATAATGTCATATCCAAGATAGGCCACAAAATATGTATGTTACCTGGAACCCTAATTTTTGGTCCTGACCCTAAAGTTTTTTGTTGCATATTCTGTAGAAAATTATACTAATACATGTATTTAATTTTTTCCTTAAAAGGTAGTGTTTGATAACCAGAGGATGATAGTATGGGCAAAAAAGTAATGGGCACTAGTGAGAAGTCCAAATGCATTCATGACCTCTGCCATCCAACACTCATTTAGTAATTAATAATAATAAAAACAAGAGGTCCAAGTGGGCCTATATCACTCACCTGAGTACCTATATGATCAGTCATGCATGAAGGAAGAATTCATTTATTTTTGCATTATTGTGACTAAGTCAACACAAGTGTTGAAAATATGTCAAATTTTATTTCAGACTAGAATAAAAAACAACACTTTTTTGCACATCCATTCAGGTGATTTTGATATTAAGCATTTCCTTTGTCTCTGCAAGATGTCATTCAGGGCAACAAGTTGGTCATTTTCTTTAGGTGGGGCCTTTTGTTGACTGATTTCAAGTCTGGGTCATGAACAACAATTGTTTCAAATACAGGGCTCGAAATTAACGTATGTCCGTAAGTCCGTGACTAATAAATTATGCCACGGGCTAACAGATTTCTCATTGTATAAGTCCGACAGACTAATGAAAACTCTGTGATACCCACTCAAATCCTCTCACCCGCCCTGCAAACGATTGAAAACTTATTTTTCTGGAAATCCCGTAACCTATTTTTAGTAACAATACGGAGTATCGCAACTACTAAATTCCGTCACGGTATGCATTTAGTAACTTACCAAATCTATTAATAGCGATGTGGACTCTTTTATGTGGGCAACTTACATCACAATTTTATGACGTCATAACAATTACAAAATGCGCGTGTATGTTGACGTTATTTTATTGCGATATTCCGCATTCGCCGAAAAGTACATGGAAAGTAACGAGAGTCAGTCGACAGAGTCGCTGGTACGCTTCGTTGAAACAGATTATTGAGCAGCTTCAATACGTTTTCGAATGACATTGACGTTGTTTTGCATGGTGATCGTGGGGCCACAGAGAAATGTGGCGATATATTTAGCCATCCTTCCTTTATGGACGAGAAGGAGCTAGAGGCATATGTGCCCCACAGTGTCTTTTAATGTTAAATCTGACAAATGAAATGTGTTTACCCTGAAATTAAATCAATTTAAAATGAATAAATAGTCTATTTTTCTGTGGACTAATAGATTTTTGTGTGGACTAAAGGATTTTGTAACCGATTAGTCCGCCAGACTAATGCTTGAAAAAGTTAGTTTCGAGCCCTGAAATACTGTCCAGATCTAACTTAAAATTGCCTAATTTCATATGTTGAGTGTTGAGAAACAACTAAAAACTTATTTAGATGTGTAAAGAAATGAAAAAAAAATTTTTGACCACAATTACCAAGTGGTATATGTACCATTATGAGACCTACTTTTTAGACATGGTGGCATTATCTGATAACCAATTTGGATGAAATTTACCCAATTGATAGAGGACCTTTAGTACTTCATGTATTCCATGTTTCATTAAAATCTTTTATGTGGTTTTGTAAAAAAAAGTTGAAAATGTGAAAAAAGGCCAACCCCCACCCCCCCTTTTTTTGAAAGTCTTAAAAAATTCATAAAGAATCTAAAAATTGAGATAATGACAAAATTCTTTCACAATAATACTCCTTACCACAATTATGATCAAAATAGTCATTAAGAAATCATCAATATCAATTAACTGAAAAACATGACACTTTTTTGCATTAAAATGACTAAGTCCAGAAACACATCAAAAAGCGTAAATTTCTATTTGACGGATCTTAACCCCAAACACGATTTTTAATAACCCATCTTTATAGATTGTTGAAATGCAATTAATTTCCCCATTTATGTACTGGTTCTGGAGGAGAACATGTTTGAAGAGGGGTACCATTTTGGGCACTTTTGGTCCTGCCCTGGATCCAACCCTGAGGGAATCTGGATCCCGAACATAATTTTAGTAGGGGACCTTGAGTAAATCATTTACACAAAGTTTGATCCAAATCTGCAATGCAGTTCCAGAGAAGAAGTCGAAAATGTGAAAAAGTTAACGACGGACAGACGACGACGACGGATGGCGCACTATGACTATAGCTCACTTGAGTCTTTGGCTCAGGTGCTAAAAACCAAAAAAACCCAAGAGCAACGCTAAGCCTAGCATCCCCTCGCGTGGCATAAACTCAATCAATTTTATACCATTCCAGCCCATTGTGATCTTGACCTTGAGAATTTGACTCAAAGACAAGGTCATGACACTTCTTTGAGATGTAAGCAACAATCATGTGTAGTATTATTGAAATCCATCAATGCGTTAAAAAGTTATGGCCTGGACAAGCGAACACAGATATATACATACATGTATACATACATACATATGGACGGTGGCGTTACTATACCCCCTCTGCAACAAGTTGCGCAAGGGGATAATAAATAAATAAATCAAAGGCACGAAGAGCCACAAAGGCGTCGAGCTAAATTTGATTTAAAGCTGTCAAAAGTAGCAGAAATTACCAGTTGTGTTCATCTTTTTTGTTGAATTCCAATAATTTTTGGAATAGAGTAAAAATAAAAGCTTAAGGACCAACAGTCATACTGCAGTATATCATATAATATATCATCATAACATTTTATAGTTCTTTACGTCATTCTTGCAGAAATATGTCAAATATCTTTTCACAAAGGATGTACATGTGAAATCAATTGAACACCATTGCCATTTTTATTTTTACAAAGAAATGGACGAGTTGTTACTATTGTCTGTAAAATATGGAAGCCTTATGCTTAATTTGTTTTATGATATATGGTCTAGGTTTCTGTTTTTGTCCACGCTACTAACACTGACACTAGGGCCAACAGCTTCTATATATATCGTCAAAAAACACTACTTATTCGGTCGTTTATTGTATGTACACGTGTAAGGGCTACAACGCCATGCCGTTCGCCGTAATGACGCAAGCCGATTGTGCATCACAATCACACTTTATCGGTTGATTTGGAATAAAATCTTCACATGTAAGTTCTATGTAATTTATTTTTCACGCATTCAATCTAAAATTCTGTCTTAATCCATGCTATCATCCTTTACATCTGCATTAAATTTTGTAGGCGATTTGAAAACTTTCTCGGCTACCAATTTTTATGCCGTCGTGGGAACTTTTCCAGATATGTGAAAGACCATGTGATATATACACATGCTACTTCCCTAATAAGGAAAAAATGAGGCGTGGCTTCAGAAATTTTAGCGGGAAAAATCATAACTGCGCAAAAACAAGCAAGTGATTACCATCAACATAAAGCTATTTGGCTTTGTGACCAACATCTTGATCATTTAATGCTATTCCGATTACAACTTAAACTTTTTAAAAAGCTATGCTTGTTTAAGATAGACTGGAGTTACCTGCTCTTGCTTGCTATCGCTGCACGAAGAGAATAGTGACCACCGCCATTTTGTAAAAGCTATTCCCTGTCCGTCAAGTGTTATTTATAGAACAGACGGTAAGGGCAGATAAGAAGCTGTACACACTGCGTGTAGTTACTTTTAAAATTCGTCTGCAGTAGCATACACAGCATAGGTATACAGTACCTGATGTAATTTACGAGAGGCTCGTGATGTTTAGCCTTGAGGATGTAATTAATTTTGTCGATATTTGTTGATTCTAGGTTAAAAATGAATGAAACAGAGACATATATACACTGTATATATGTCTCTGAATGAAACAAAGCGAAATCCAGTGAGATAAAAATAACCGATGATGCGTCACTTGAACCTAGGTCAGCCTCGTTATGAATTAGTGGTCACCTGTCTAGATATCTTCGTGATACGCGTTGCCAGTCTATATTTAGGATTCTATGAAATATTTTATTTGTTCTTTTTTAGACTGAAATTTATATCTACAGATATTATTATTATATTATTATATGTATTTCGAAGATTGCGCGTAGTTTCCATATTGGCGCTTAATGTCAAATTAGGCCTTGATCGCATGTGTTACAAGCGTTCTACTACGATTTCTCCAAATAAGGCAATATGTCACCTGGTGTTCCCCATATTTGAAAAAATTCCCATGAAGTGCGATTGTAATTCATAATCGGCTTGCGTCATCACGGCGAATGAATATTTTAACACACACAATAAGCGACAGAATAATACGTGTTTTAGGACAATATACTGATAACTTAAGTTAAGCAGACCTATGCTTAAACCTATTTCTGTGCAATGAAATTTCAATAACAAGGATAACAAAGCCCGTTTTGCAAGAACTTTTCCTACGTTTAGGACTTTAAAGAAGGTACTACTTTGTTACATGGATTAAAAAGGCGGTGTAGGGGTAAAATTTTTACGATCGCTAGAAGACTGTCAAGCAAATGCTCAACGCCTTAAAAATAAAATGAACAAGCTGTGTTTCTGAAACACTAATGCCCCCGGCGGCATCAAAGTCCAGAAAGTTAATTTCAGCGTGAAGGTCATTGTCAAGGTCAAAAGGACATCGACATTGGTGTCATTTGAAAGGGCTTCTTTGGTTGAGTACGCATGTCAAATATGAAAAATATGATACTTAATACGTGAGTCATACTATAATTGATTAACATTTTTCCCACTGTGTGAAACGCAACAGAATTCGATATATGCAAGTTGTCATGGTTAAGCAATGTACCAAATATCAATTGCTAATCTGCAAGTATAACCCCAAAACAAGAGGCCCAAGTGGGCCTATATCGCTCACCTGAGTACCTATATTATCAGTCATGCATGAAGGAAAAATTCATTTATTTTTGCATTAATGTGACCAAGTCAACACAGATGTTGAAAATATGTCAAATTTTATTTCAGGCTAGAATAAAAAACAACACTTTTTTGCACATCCATTCTGGTGATTTTGATATTAAGCATTTCCTTTGTCTCTGCAAGAAGTCATTCAGGGCAACAAGTTAGTCATTTTCTTTAGGTGGGGCCTTTTGTTGACTGATTTCAAGTCTGGGTCATGAACAACAATTGTTTCAAATATTGTCCAGATCTAACTTAAAATTGCCTAATTTCATATGTTGAGTGTTGAGAAACATCTAAAAACTTATTTAGATGTGTAAAGAAATGAAAAAAAAAATTTGACCACAGCTGGATTTGAACCGCTACTCTCCATATTTCAATTACCAAGTGGTATATGTACTATTGTGAGAACTGCTTTTTAGACATGGTGGCATTATCTGTTAACCAATTTGGATGAAATTTACCAAATTGATAGAGGACTTTTAGTACTTCATGTATTCCATGTTTCATTAAAATCTTTCATGTGGTATAACAGCAGAAGTGAAAAATGTGATTGAATTGTTCCTATACACCCTCATTTGGAAGTCTTAAAAAATTCATAGAAAATCCAAAAATTGCGATATTGACAAAATTCTTTCAAAGTAACAATCCTTACCATAATTATGATCACAATAGTCCATAAGAAATCATCATTATCAATTAACTAGGAAATAAGACACTTTTTTCTGCATTGAATCACCAAGTCCAAAGAAATGTCGAAAAAAATTCTAAAATTTGATTTTGGAAGGGAACCAAAATGACAATACATCTTCACTCATCCCTCTAGATCATTTCTATGCATTCTGTTTGTCTCTGTATACAGCCCGTATGAAAAAGAATATTGTTAAACGAGGGAACTCTTTTGTGACCTACTCTTGACTATGGTGGCGCCACCTGTAAAGAGGTCTGGACGAAAACAACAGAATTTGAAGAGGATCATAAGTGACTTATTTCTACCAAGATTTATTAAAATCCTTCAAACAGTTTTGTAGAAAAAGTTGAAAATGTGAAAAATGGCCAACCCCCTTCCCCCCCCCCTTTTTTTTTTGGAAGTCTTAAACGTAAAATTCCTAATTTCATATGTTGAGTGTTGAGAAACATCTAAAAACTTATTTAGATGTGTAAAAAAAAAAAAAATTTTTTTGACCACAGCTGGATTTGAACAGCTACTCTCCATATTTCAATTACCTAGTGGTATATGTACCATTGTGAGACCTACTTTTAGACATGGTGGCATTATCTGTTAACCAATTTGGATGATCCGCACAAAAAATAAAACCTTTGAAAAGGACTATGAGTACTTGCATCCTACCCAGTTTTATCACAATCCTTCAAGTTGTTCTGTAGATCAAGTTGAAGATATGAAAAATTGTCCCCCCCCCCCCCTTTTCTTGGAAGTCTTAAAAAATTCATAAAAAATTCAAAAATCGAGATATTGAAAAAATTCCTTCACACCAGCATTCCTTACCATAGAAATGATTAAATGAAACCAAATGAATGCATCAATGTTTACTAAAAGAAAATAATAACTCTTTAATGCATTAAAATAACAAAGTCCAAAATAAAAATGAAAAAACGTCAAAAATTTGATTTCGGAATGGAACCAAAAATAACAACACTTCTTCACACATCCCTCTAGATCATTCCTATGCATTCGCTTAGTCTCTGTATGTCCCCGGTCTGAAGAAGAAGTTTGTCAAAGTAGGGTACCCTCTTTGACCTACTTTTGCCTGTGGTGGCGCCACCTATTGATGGATCCTGACAAAGATGACCACATTTGTCGGGGACCTTGAGTACTTGATGCATGCCAAGTTTCATTGAATTCCAGCAAGTGGTTCTGAAGAAAAAGTTCAAACTGTGAAATGTTTACACCAATTGTCCCACCCCCCTTTTTCTTGAAAGTCTTAGAAAATTCATAAAAAATCCAAAAAATGAAATATTGAAAAAATTTCTTCGCAGTAGTATTTCTCATCATTAAAATGATCAAATTAAACCAAATTAATGCATCAATGTTTACTAAAAGACAAAAATACTTCTTTTCTGCATTAAAATTACAAAGTCCAAAAAAACGTAAAAAAAACGTCAAAAATTATTTATCGGATTTCAACGATATGAACAAACTTCAGAGATCTATTTTTAGCAATGGTGGCGCCACCTATTGAGGGATTTATATGAAATGAACAAACTTGGTAGAGGACCCCTAGTACTTCATCCACACCAAGTTTCATGCAAATCCTTTAAGCGGTTCTGAAGAAGAAGTTGAAAATGTGAAAAGTTTACGGACGGACGACGGACGAAGAGTGATGCCAATAGCTCACTTGAGCCTTTGGCTCAGGTGAGCTAAAAACCGCAGAAAACAGAGTTTCTTCATTCATTTTCTAAGTCCGAAGGGTCACACCCCAGCAAAAAATTAACGAACTTGAACAAAATTCAAACTTAATTTGTAATTTGTCATGGTAAAGCAGTATTAAATGATAATCTGCAAGCAGGATGAAAATAAAGTCTGGAAAACTGATTTGCCAGACTGACAGAGACATAATGTACAAATTGTAGTGCAAACCTAAAATTTCCTTTCGCAAAATTCGCCACTAGGGGACTGAAAAAAGTTCAGACTCCTGTTCAGAAATTTTGTGAGTAGTTCTGACCATTTCACTGGTATCATTCTGAAGGAATCTGCAGTAAAAACTCATCGATCAACTTCGCTCAATAAAAATACAAACACTCGATCCACTTGTCCACTTACACTACCATTGGTCCCATTATAATTTAGATCATGGCCTATTTTCAGTCTACGAAATTTGGTTTCCAATATGACCGATGCCAATTTGACAGGTCTTAATCCTCAGAAAATCAAGTTTTTGAAAACTGAGGAGACTTTGTTCAGTATATTTTCATAATGTTTCTAAATTTAATCTTCTACTTTTTATTCAAATCATGGACGTATCATTCATGGCTACAGACTTACTGGCACTGCAGGTGGAACGCGGCCGGACACCAGTCACAGCATAGAAGATCCCCTCCCTCCTGACAGCTGTCACAACAATCATGGTTCACTGTCCGCCCAGCACGTCGGTATTCACGCTCACGTCGACGTTGCCGACGCAACACTTCATCACTCACAGGTGGAGCCACTAATTTCTGAATTTGCTGCAAGGAGTAGAAAGTACCATGTATCATATAAGCAAGTGCAAAACAGTTCACCAAAGTAACTATTCACTTTTATATATCAATTTTAATACAGATTCAATACAGTGATTATATACTTTCAATCTTCAGTCTGGAAATAGTTTGGTTTTGCTATTAACCGTTTTAACAAAAATATGATACCAACATCAATATTCATCACTATGGAAATGACTTCTTAGTTTTTAGTCATATACTATACATGTATCACTAACAACCATACCAGTATATCAAATCTGCAAAGTCGCATCTCATTATAATGAAAATACCTTTCTCTAATGCTGAGTCTTACAGTTTCTAGGATGCTAAACTTTTTAAAATTATGATAAAAGTGGGAAGTATGCTGGCAGTATTTGGATTTCTTCAACTTTTTGATTTCCCCAGGTGATAATAATATTTGTCTAAAAAAACGTTCTAAACAACTTAAACGAAATAAAATGACATCACCATTTTTTAACAAAACTCAAAACAGGGCTCGAAATTAATGTATGTCCATAAGTCCGTAACTAATAAATTATGCCACTGACTAACAGATTTCTCATTGTATAGGTCCAACAGACTAATGAAAACTCGGTGATGCCCACTCAAATCCTCTCACCCACCCTGCAAACGATATGACTGAAAACTTAAAGTAACGAGAGTCAGAGTCCCTAGTGCGCTTCGTTGAAACAGATTATAGAGCAGCTTCAATACGTTTTCGAATGACATTGACGTTGTTTTGCATGGTGATCGTGGGGCCACAGAGAAATGTGGCGATATATTTAGCCATCCTTCCTTTATGGACGAGAAGGAGCTAGAGGCATATGTGCCCCATAGTGTCTTGAAATGTTAAATCTGACAAACGAAATGTGTTTAACCTGAAATTAAATCAATTTAAAATGAATAAATAGTCTATTTTTCTGTTGACTAATAGATTTTTGTGTGGACTAATGGTTTTTGTAAGCAATTAGTCCGCCAGACTAGTGCTTGAAAAAGCTAGTTTCGAGGCCTGCAAAATATTCGAAAAATTGGTTAAAAACTTGATTGGCATTTCACATGAAAATGAAGATGGCCATATACATGTACATGTATAATCATAAATGATCTATTATTTTTTCCACCAACATACAATATTCATCCTGCCTGGAAGAAGAAGTTAAGCAAGGGGTGTCAAGGTAGGTAACCTCGCTTTAAATAATTTTCTATTGCTTCTACCTAGTATCAAAACACTGTTGTTTAATGCTTTTCATCCCTGGTGAGTACAATTTATTGTGAATCAATATAACATAACTTGACCAATGGAAATTCAAAATGAAAGAGAAATTTACATGTACAATGTATGTTAGAAGCAATTGATGTAATTAAGTTTGTATTTAGATGGATTGGTGGAATGTATACAAGTCATTTCTTGTACACTGTATGTCACAAGATCTTGAGATGATCTTTGCAGAGTTCTCGAAATCTTTTTTTGAGTGTCAGTCATTTGGACTGACTCATTATTGCAAACTGCAGTCATATATAATTTGAAGAAGGAAAGGGAGTCAATCGTCGTGAGATTCCTCAATGAATTTCAAACGTTTTAAGAATCATTTAGATCTTGTGCTCAAAATATAGTTCAGCAAAGTTGCATTACGGTCTACTTTGTATGATAAACACCGAGTTTATCCCCCAGGTCATCCTCGGAATGTTTCAAGGATTATTCTCATTTATATCTTAATGTGATTTCACGCTGACTTCAAATATGGGCCACGAAGCCATCGTTGTTGTCTTTGGGGTCATACCTATGTTGCTTGATTGATTGATTGATTTTTGTTTTACGTCACACCACGAATATTTCACGTATATGGTGACGGCATCTGCCTGATGCGGGGCATACAAATTTTGACCTTTGCAACGGACCAACCCGAAGCAGTGAGGGATCTTTAACCTGCCATGCATACCACGACACGGGGCCTCGGTTTTTACTGTCTCATCCGAAAGACATGAAACCGGCATGACCAGAGCGGGACTCGAAAACCTCGAAGGATTTCAAGAACTCTGCCTTTGCATGTGTTTGAATTTTCATTGAAATAGATCTACAAATATTGTATAAATAGGCTTTTCCACAGTCATAAATTTTGACCAAAACTGTTTTAAATATGTATACTCTACATTTTTTTTAATTGAAGGAAGTTCAAAGTCAATGTAAGGGAGAATATCCATGTAAAAAGCAACATGTACAAATGCCTGTGGGAATAAGTACCACATGGACCAAACTTAACTGTCTACAGACCTTTAAAAAAAACAATGCATATTTCATTTAAATTCCTGTGTAGGGTGTTGTGCGTTTTAAGCTACCTTTTATCATGATTGACAAGACAAACTTCCAAACTACCAAGGTTCAATATTGGCAATCAACCTAAAATCTCTTTCGGCAGCCTAAAAGTTTCATAATCATAACGGGGGTTGTCCAAATTTTCTTTAAATTTGATGACAATATTTTGTTTTAATACGACTTTTGTCTAAGTTGAAAAAATAAATAAGAAATAAAGAATATTTCATCTATGTATACATCTACTTCTCTAGTGAATTCCCATGCCGGTATTCAGCTGAAAATTTGCATTACATGTATCTTATACATGTACAACAATAAGTCATATCCCGTAATACATTGTACAGTACAGTCCGGGTGGAACTTTGAATGCCCACTGTCCACAGTCCACCTGAAATTTCAATGGGTATTAGGAGTGGACATTTACCTGAGCTATCAAGCTGTCAACTTACCTGTATGTTAATTCTAACTGACTCTTACAAGAATGTCCACTGTGTCCAGTGGACATTTTTAATGCCCACTCTAAAAATGCCCACTGTGACCAGTGGGCAAATTAAGTTCCACCCAGACTGTACTGTACCTGTATGTTAATTCTAGCTGACTCTTACAAGAATGTCCACTGTTTAATGTCCACTCTAAAAATGCCCACTGTGACCAGTGGGCAAATTAAGTTCCACTGTAGAAGCAGCACTTAAAGCTGTAGAATCCCCAATGAAATAAAATTCAGTTCTAACTCATATATGACTCGAAGTCAGTGTGATGTCACACACTGAGATCTAAATGAAGATAATACCCGAAACATTCCGAGAATTACTTGGAGGATAAACTCAGTATCTTTTATAGACCGTAATGCAACTTTGCTGAATTATATTATGAGCACAAGAGCTATACAAGTAATAAACTGCTGAATTCATTGAGGAATCCTACAACTATTGACCCCTTTTTCTTTTTTAAATTTTATATGACCGCAGTTTGAAGAAGTGAGATTTCAAAATATCGGATCTTTCGTATAAAGCGACAATAAATCCCAAGACTTATCCCACAACTGATATGGCGCATGTTGGGTCGTGACCAATCTGACTTCGAGAGTGTTTTATGTATGCTCAACCTTTGTTTTATTGGCTGGTTGATAGGTGTTTTACGTCGCTTTCAACAATTTTTCAGTTATATCGCGACATGGAAGCAGGAGGTAACCAACCTCTTAAACGTAGTGGAGCAATCCGGAAATCGAACCTGGATGGCCGACGCCGCAGGCCAAGCGCTTAACCACTATATCAAGCCTGCCCCTTGCTCAAGTTCTGAATACACTTTGTATTCTCAAAGTCAGCGTGACGTCACTGTCTCTATTGCTCTATGTAGATACATGTTGTACTCGAGGAGTCTGGCCATGACATTTGGGGTAAAACTCGGGGTTTATCGTTAGTGTTAATACAATTTCAGTTCTTCTGTATCAATTCTAAAGGGCTTCTATTTTTTATTTTTAAAATACGATCGGAAATGTGTAAAACATATATTCAAAATTTATTTGTTTGAATGACAAAATATTTTTATTATTCGTTTTTACCAAAATTCCTCCTGGAATAAGCATTGCTTTCTATAACGTCTGATGCTTTACCCCAAATGTTCTGAATGCTCATTATCAAATACCCGGATGTCTGACCGCGAGAATTGGAAGAAGAAGAAAAAATATACACACTAACATTTCCGAGAACAGAATTGATTTACATGGAGACCCTTTATTATTATTTTAACATGTTATTGATCAAATTACAAGTAATCAAAAGAAAAAAATGTCACTGCAATGTGGAAATGACAAACAATGATTTAAATCCTGCACATATTATCATTGTGCACCACAATGCAAGCGAATTACCTCCTGCATTTTTCTTCGAGCACAAACATTGAAACATTGTTTAGAGCAAAATTAGACCGTATTTTCATAGCAAATTGGAAAAGAACAAAAGTATGTCTCACTGATTCTCTGACAACAACATATGCATACCTCCATGAGTCCACCCGAGGTGTCGAGATCGTATTCGACCGTCGCCATTTTTATTTCGAGTATTCTAAAAGAACACCGTCTACCGGGGCCCAGCAAATTTCATCTCTAAGGAAATTCTTCGGCTTTTTATACACAAAATCGAATTAATTCAACTTCAATACAAATACCAGTGTATCACAGTCTCACAATAGAAACAAAATAAAACCACAGTGACAGTCTATTATTGCAAACTCTCCAACTAAAGTCTATTTTTTGAGAAATTAGATGTATTCCAAAACCTTGGCGCAAAATGTCGGCCATTAATCTACAGCGCCTGCGTTCATCCGGGAAATAGCTCAATGCGCAGTCGCAATTCATTTATTTTTAGTACGGAAGTTACATGGGTCAAGGTTGTTTTTCAGTTGTATTACCAGGGAAATGGTTAATGATGCATCACCAATCACCTGTGATGCAAAAATATGAAGAGAAAAAGAACAGAAAGGAAATGTATTGAAAGAAATTTGAAAACAATTCTTTATCCAAATTCGCGTTCACACATTTTAATAAACCATTGATGCTAGAGTTGCTTGTTTTACAGTGGATCCAGGGTGGCGATGATGGCCTAAATGTCATTGCAATGAAAGACGAAGGGGTTTAACAATGGTATGATTCCTCGTTTTCTCCTCCCTGAATCCTTTCTTCCTCCAACTATCATCCTGTTAGTTCTCCCACAGGTTTCTCATGTAATTATGACAAAGTATAAATGCTTATTTGTACAATTATGATTAAAATTTTGCACAAGAATTTTGTGTCTTACATTTTTCATAATGGTGCATTCAACATTGAGTCCTGGCAACCTCCTTGGCTTCTTTCTACTCTTTCTCTATCCCGTTTCCCCCTCTTCTGTCGACCTCTCCATGTTACAATTACACGAAAGGGTATATGCACACCCATTGGCTGATTTAAAATTAAGGGGGATGCAACCCCCCTTTGGTCGGAAATTTTTACCAAAAAAGGTCATTTTCGACCATTTTTAGGGCTGCACCCCTCTTTCCAGACCTTTGTCATGGGAGACTGCAATTAAACCCCCCCCCCTTTTTTCTTTTCAAAAATTTCTAGATCCGCCTTCGACATTCATAGAAGTTCATTGGGGGATTTAGAGTGAGGATGCAATTAACTCCCCCTCTCCCTTTTGGTCTGAAAATTTTACCAAAAAGTTCATTTTCGACCATCTTAGGGCTGCGCCCCTCTCTCCGGACCGATTAGTGCAAAACATTAATAGTAAAGTGATGCTGCAACCCCACTTTCAAAAATTTGATATGTTAAAAGCGGATTCAGTAATTATTGAAAGTAATTTAAAGGAAGAGGGAAGGAGTTGTGATTGACCTGCATTTTGTTTGTTTAATTGACACCGGCTTATTTTACGACGCACCACGAGATCATTTTATAGACATCTATGATGACAGTGTCTGTCTGAAACAATTTGCATAGACTGATACAATGGAGTCACGCGCCAGGGATCTTTCACGTGCTACGTCTACCGTGACGTACAGGGGGACTGTATTGCAGCTGAAATATAGGACACCGCCGAGTCGGCACGCAGTGAGGGATCTTTCACGTGCCACGTCTACCGTGACGTACGGGGGACCTATCACAGCTGAAATACAGGACACCGCCGAGTCACGCGCAGGAGTGAGGGATATTTTACGTGCCACGTTTAGTGTAAGAAACAAGGTGCCTGTCGATCAGAAGTACAGAAAAACGCCGAGTCACGCGCAGCAGTGAGGGATCACGTTCACGTCTACCGTCAGAGAGGGATCTTTAAATTTACATGCCACGTCTATCGTGACGTACAAAGGAACCTATCTCATCAGAAATTAAAGACACCACCGAGTCATGCGTTGCAAAGAGGGATCTTTCACGTGTCACGTCTGCCATGAGGTACAATTCGGGGACCTATCTTATCAGAAATAAAGGGCACTACCTAGCTGTCACGCACAGCAGGAAGGGATCTTTTACGTGCCCCCTCTGTCGTGACGCACATGGACTTATCTCGCCAGAAACACTGGGCTCCGCCAAGTCACGCGCAGCAGGGAGGGATTTTTTTAAATTGTCACGTCTATCGTGATGTACAAGGGACGTATCTTATCCGATATACAGAGCACCACCGAGTCACGCCCAGCGAAGAGAGATCTGTTACGTGCCACGTCTGCCTTGACGTACAAGGCACCTGTCTTATCATATACAGAGCACCACCGAGTCATGCGCAGAAGTGAGAGATCTTTTACGTGCCACGTCTGCCGTGGCGTACAATGGACCTACATCATCAGATATAGTCAGGTCACTGGTAGAACTCGAACCTGAGGCCTGTTGATCACGACTCAAGCACCTAATTACTGATTCAGATATGCTTGCTCTAACAGGCGCGAATCCAGAAAAATTGTCGAAAAGGGTCCAGCCCCATTGGAATTCCGAGAGGGGTTCACAAATGTTTTGGTGTGTAAAATTACAGAAAAATAACAAGAAAAATGATTTTCGACAGGGTGGGTCAAGATCCCGATTCACACCTCTGGATTCGCGCATGCTCTTAATCATCTCTTGAATTGGGGATAGTTCATCCCTAACACACACACACACACACACACACACACACACACCATCACACACACACACACACATATATCTTTCTCTGTGTGCGTGTGTGTGTGTGTGTGTGTGTGTTATACAGCACACCAATTTTAACGCCCTATTTACCCCGGTAACTTGATAATTTCAGTTCTTTACCATGCATACTGTAAATTTTATGTTGACATTGAGTTTATCATCTGCTCTTGGTACTTGCTGTTTTTTTTTTTTGTTCATTGTTTTTTTTTTTTTGGGGGGGGGGGGGGTTGACAAACAGTTTAACAGTTTCATGACATTTGAAGTAAGATACACCTGTTCTTTTTTCTGCTATATGTACAAAAAGCCATGTATAATTAAATATTTATTTCCGCTTTTTGTTATGTTCCCATGTACACATACGTGTGAACTCCATATCTCCATTAACAACCCTTTCTACCAATTTCAATTCTTCATACCAGGGGAAGCCGGTGTGGCCTAGTGGATAAGGTGCTCGTCTCGTAATCGAGAGGTTCCCGGGTTCGACTCCCGCCCTGGGCGCACCGGTGTTCTGTCTAGAAGTTCGGGTGAGACAGTAAAAACCGAGGTCCCATGTCACGGTTGGCGTGGCACGTAAAAGATCCCTCACTACTTCGGGTGGGTCCGTTGCAAAGGTCTAAATTTGTATGCAACCAGGCAGATGCTGTCACCATATACGTGAAATAATCGTGGTGTGACGTAAAACTATTCAATCAATCATACCAGAGGAATAAAAACATTTCCCGAAAAGGAAAGGAATTTGAAATTGCTGTCATTAAGAGCACTAGGCCACTTATCATTTGTTTTTAGAAACCTTGTCTGATTGAACGTATTACAATAATTTCAGTTAATAATGTCCACTGTTCAGAAAGATGAACGAAATGTCGCCAGGATTTGAGATTTTATTCATAAGGTAGCCATGCATATACCACTACAGGAAAATTGCTCCTAACACGCACAATAAGCAATATGTATTCACATGTCTCACGAACCACACACATAAATGTCGGGAAAGAAAGGCAAGCAGAATTTTTTTTTTCAACTGTCGGAAATAAAGTAAGCTCAATGAATCAAAGGACAAGCAAACAGACGAATGATGGATATAGCATTATGTGACTCTTTTCTCGCCTCTCTCCATCAACCCCAATATCTTCCCTCCATCTCGACCCTTCCCCAAAACCTTATGGGCCTCTTTTCTCGCCTCTCTCCATCAACCCCAATATCTTCCCTCCATCTCCACCCTTCCCGAAAACCTTATGGGCCCCCAATTTCCTCACTTCCATTTTCTAACTCCTTTCCCAATCCCTCCCCTTTTTGTTTTGACCAGTCAATCTGGTATTTTCTGGATCCGTCCCCCAATTTGACGCATGCTGCGATTATCAGGCGCGGCTGCAGGAGTTTAATCGAGAGGAGGTCCATCCCCAATAAAATTTCCTAGAAGGGGTCCATCCATATTTTTGTGTGTAAAAGTACTTTACATTGATAATTAACAAGAAGAGTAATTTCGCCAAATCTGCGAGTGGGTCTAGACCCCCGGTCCACCCCTCTAGATCCATGTAGCAAAAATGTATTCCGTACACTCTCTAAAATCAAAAACACACACAATTCTAGGTATATCGCTTTGCACGGCGAAGTTGATATTTAAATTACACGCTTAGATCACCGGCTATCGTCATAATCTTCGTTGACAATCCATCATCCTGTATAGCACAAAATCAGGGGCGGATCAAGCATTTTTGTAACGAAAAAGGTAGAGATTCATAATTTAGTGGTAAACTATTGTCAAAGAAAGGGGAACGGAGTTTAATCCTACCTTTGGCCATATTTTTTTGCTTTGGAATAACAAAGAGCGATGGGGTGTTACACCTTAAAAAGTTGCACTATATGACAGTTTGTGGGAAAATTGCCGACAAAAGGCGTATCATCTTCTTTAAGCACTTTCAAATTTGACTTTTATATGAAACTTTGAAACTGGAATTCAGCCGCCTAAAGTTCGATATAGAACTAAAATTTCAGCATGTATGAATTCTTTTAAATAGCAGAATGTTAAAATCGCTGAGGTTTCGAGGAGACCTAGGCTTTCTCACCTTGACCCCACTTACCAAGTATTCACCTTGGGTCCACTTGAGGTTTCATGGCGGTCCTAAAGCGCCTGTATTTTTGCTTTTTCTTGAATGCACAGTATCTTAGGCTAGCTACGCCACTGCAAGAGGCCCATGGGCCACATCGCTCCCCTGAGCATCTAACTCCCCAATAAGAAAAGCAGAAAGGTATCTATAAACTTCTTTGATCTTTCAATATAAAAAGATATTTATGAAGAGAATGAAAAATGTGAAAGTTTGTTGTTTAGAATAAGGGTGGGGATCTCAATACTTTTAAGGATATAAGACCACTTATAAAAGAGCAGGATCAGACATGACCCCGGGGTCCTCTGCATTATGTGTCAATGAACTTTGCTTGACAAGAGGAACAGGAACAGATTACCTGGTATGAGGGTGGAGACTTCAGTTGTTTCTAAGATAATTGGCAATTTTTAAAGAAAAGAGACCCAAGTGGGCTTTAATCTTAAAGTGAAACAAAGAAAACATTGCACATAAAAATTACCCCTCCCCCACTCTACCTTTTTTGCAATCCTAAAGAATTCATGACATACGAAAAAATTGTAATTTTGTCAAAATTCTTTCAAAAGAACATATATTCTTGCTAAAATAAGCATTTCAGTGCATCAAAAATCAATCATTGGGAAAATATTAATGAAAACCACGCTATTTTGCATGAAAATGTTTAAGTACAAAAAGATGTAGAAACACATAAAAATGATTTATCCAATTTCAACGAAATGAACAAACTTAAAACATACATCCTTCTACATCACTCAGAGGGCATTAGTTTTATGATTAAGACAGTGGTTCTGGAGAAGATATTCAGAGAGGGGTACCCTCTGCGACATATTTTTAGCCACGGTGGCATCATCTGTCAGCGGATTCGGACGAAATGAACAAACTGAGTAGAGGACATATAGTACTTCATGTATGTCAACTTTCATCAAAATCGAGCGGTTCTGAAGAAGTCGAAAATGTAAAAAATTTACAGACAGAGGACTGACAACGGGTGCTCAGAAAAGCTAATCAGCTTTCCGCTCAGGTGAGCTAAAGTGCATTTTCCCCATGTAATTTACCAAAACGCATAGCCTCAACCCGCAACCCCCCCCCCCCCTGGTTAGACTGCAACACTCCCCTCCCCCTTTTTTGGGAAAAAAAATTGGATCCACCCATGCAAGTATCAACAATTCATGATCTGGACTTTATCATGACCTGTTGTCTTTACCGGGTATCTGTCAGAAATTTTGTTATATCTTCTATTCAACAAATACATTTTGTTCACTGAACATCAAATATGTGTGACAAAATATCTTGTGAGGACAAATGCTGGAGCTGTGTTGGCAAGCCAGCTGTATGCAATGTGCCAATCAAAACCTCACTGTAGATTTTCAACTCTGTACATGTCGGATATGTGTTCAAATCCGTTCCGGAACTTACAATGGGAAGGTAAGTTTTTCTCTAGGTACCTCAATGTCCTCCACCACTAACTATCGTTCGTCATTATATATGTAAAATAAAGCCGGTATAGCCCAGTGGATAAGGTGTCTGGCTCGTGGCCGGGAGGCCCGGTTTCGGCTCCCGCTATGGGCACCCCCGTGTCCTGTCTTTTGGATGAGACGGCAAAAACCGAGGTTCCCGTTAGGTGTTGCATATGAAAGATCCCTCGCTGCTTCGGGTGGGTCCGTTACAAAGGTATACAATTTTGTGCGATGCATCTGGCAGATGCCGTCACCATATAGGTAAAATAATCGTGTAGTGACGTAAAACAATAACAAATCAATGCAAAATAATGAGGGTCTGGTGTAACATGACCTAAATTGAATATAATCCGAATCTCTACTTGTTTGTGTCTAATCATGCAATATCCGTGGTGTTGTAAACAGTGAAAGTTCCAAATTACCTTTTTCCTTATATATTCTACTATTATGTTTTGTGTGCATGTTCTTGGTGATTTGTGTCATACAGCTTTGTCAGATTCTTCTGTTTTCTCCTTCATAATGGACAAACCTACTGGAGGCAGTGAGGAATCATTCACCACGTGCCAAGTCCAATACATGACAGTGAATCTTATATTATTTTGTAATCACCTTGTTTTTGTTGACTCGATTACATAGCAGTGGCAGGTCCAGTGTGAACACTGCCTGGGCGCGGAGCCACCTAAAATGGCGGAGAGGGGGGGGGGCTTCCCCAGAAAATGTTTGGTAAAATTGGCACCAAATAGTAAATAGACCAGCAGACACTTTGAACATTGTCAGTGCTTGGTAGGAGGGAGCACCTCTGGATTTGCCACTGACATGAGATCCATTTGGATCCCAGTTTGATTATCTTTCCTGATTTGAACACGTGACCTTTATTCTCTTCTCCCAAACTGAGCACTCCATGAACAGAAGAGCAATGTCAGCCATAAGATTGGTCTCCATACATTTTGATTAATCACACAGCAGTTTCGCTGACATGCGCACTTTCAACATTTTCCAAATTTGGAAATTGCTGCATCATAAAAATAACTCGTGAATCTGTGTAGGTGGCATGCTTTAATGTAATAAATAAAACAATAACATACTTGTACAATATAGACAGGTTTCATTAGTAGCTATTCTGTTGGAGTTACCTCCCGTCGTCGGCCATAGTTGTGGTCAAACTGGAGTTTCTGCCATTTTAATATTTTTTTTGGGAGAAATTTATTGATATTTATATTTCTTTGGAAACTTTTTTCCTATTTCATATATTTTTCCCCTTCCTATTTTTTGATATCTTGTAACTTGCATATATAACCGTTTCAAAAAAAAAAAAACCGCAGGAAGTATGCCAAGTTTGAAAAAAAATTCTTACATAATTTGGTAAACCTCAAAGATGGCAGACAACTTGTCACAAGGGGAGTAACTCCACTACCATCTTATGAAACTTATCCACTTTTGACAAAATTCACATCCATGTAGTCACATTTACATTTATTCTTCAATGAAACAAATTTAATGTATCCTTTTCCTTTCGGAGAAGAAATAGAGTGCAGCACTCTAGGGACACTATGTTTCTAAGAAAGAGAGAAAATGAACAAAAGAATCTTATGCCCTGTTACGCTTGGCTAGCGACACAAAAATGAAGCAAAGCAATTTCATTTGTTTATCAATAATAATGTTAAAGTCTACCACAAATTCCTAAGGAATTTAACCGAAGCATTTTTTGACTTCACTAGCGAAACAAAAATGAAAATTCCTAAGGAATTTAACCGAAGCATTTTTTGACTTCACTAGCGAAACAAAAATGAAGCAAGAAGTTATATGAATATTAATCCTTAATTTCTAATGTCTTTCACCTCAGAGTGACTCCCCCTTAATTCACGACTTAAATCATTAACTTGCTATATGAGAGATTCACTGTCTGTTTCACCACTGACTTGAACGTTTTTTCCCACTAGTATATATTGGTAGATCTATTCCATGGTATGATGAGTCTATTCCAACAATGGAATACTTGATTATTCAAATTATGAGGCATGAGAATTTGATTGTTTTCAGTGCATAATATTCACTGGGCAATATCATTTACAAGCACAGATCCATAAATTTTTGCAAAAAGGGGGTCATCCCCAATGAAATGTCTGAAAGGGGATCCGCCATTGCTTTTGTGTGTTAAATTACATAATTTACAAAGAAAAATAAGAAGAAAAGTAATTTTTCCCAAATCTCTGAATCAATGCATGATATAATACATAGACTAGCAGCATCATTCAAAAAAATAAATTCTACACTTCTTCAGGATAAATTTGACTATTATAGTTAAGTCTTAAGAATAAACTAACGATAAATTTAATGCTAGCTAAAGATAAATTTGACTTACATTCGAGATAAATTTTTCTCAATCAAAGGAAAAATATTCCATTCATAAATTTTACTCTAGCTTAGATAAACCAATGGATAAATTTGATTCCAGACAGGAATAAATTTTACTATAGTTATGGATAAATTTTCTTTACTCCATTGGCAAGTTTTACTACAATTAACGATAGGTATTGAGGTTAAGGCGGAACTTGAAGCCTCAAACAAATTTTTATTCAGGAGTGTGGGGGAAGTCCATCAGTGTATTTGCCTTCATGCACTGCAGGTGGATACCATACAAGAAGAAGAATTATAAATTACTATTAAAAATTCATTACAGATATATATGTAAATAAAAATATTGAATGAAAAAAATCTCCATATAGTATATTGAAATACTTATATTGTTAACACAAAACATTTATACCCATTAATCTGACAGCGAAAAAGTCATACATTTGAGTTTTGTCATCTCTAAAAATCAACAGCTCAGTTAGTTTATAACAGGGGGATCGGGATCAAAGTATTGATTCTTGATACAGAAAATATGTATTTTTTTTTATAGGTGTCACCTTCTTTCCATTATTTGAAAATATGATTTCTAGCATATAGACAGACAGACGCCAGACAAAGAGATCTTTATACATCTCACTGCTTCGAAGGGGACACAAAAAAGTTAGACATGTTTTGCTTTCTTAATGTGTGACCTTATCTCTGTCAGACTATAGAGGTATATTACAGCACACTGGTATAGTATAACATGGTCATTTTACATCACATAGAGTTAACAAGTAACAGAATCACTGGTAAAAAGTGAAAGAGAAGGGTTAATATCTTCTATTTAGAGTCGGCTCTGCACAATACTGTTACTCAAGCACTTATGTCCTCTAATCTACTGTAAGGATATGATTGGATCACAGGGGCATGTTATGCTGACATAGTAGATAAAAATGAATTTGACATACTTGAACTTTCTCTGTGAATTATAAATAGAGTGAAAGTATGTCAGATTGTTTTTATTTACAATTTCAGCGAAATGTGTCCCTGTGACTGGATATCGTCAAAAATTAAATAGTATGATACCATACCGGTACTTCTTAAAAGATATCTGCGATGTTTTTCTTGGTACAATACACAAGTAACAAACCTTTTTAAAACTAAAGTGTTTAGTGAATAATTCCAAATAGCACTTTTAGCGTAACGAAATCTCTTTTTCAAAAGCAAGAATACATACAACAGTATTGTTTAGAATTGAGGTACAAGTTTTAAACCAATACAGATCAGTTACTTCAGCAAACGTATTCCGTCTTTTATAAATATGGCGTAGCGCTGTCCAACCCTAAGTAAGGTTTATTGGATATTAATACAATTGGTAATAATACAGTGTATCAGTGTCTAACCCTATGTAGTATTTATTGGGTACAGTATTAGCAATGTTTAACAGTCTCCAACACTACGTGAGAGATGCAGTACCATTCAAATACCATTTTCAACATTTTGACATATATTCTAATGCTTTAGGATGAGTAAAATGTTTGACATCTACATGAAATCTAGTTTGATATTTTTTATGACATCATGAGAAAGATTTTGAGACAGGTTAATGCCAGTTTTATCATCACAAACCTACCCCCAACCCACCAATCAGATTGAGTGTTATAAACAGAGGATAAGCCAGTGATTTTATTTTTCTACATATCGTATCTGAATAGAAGATTTAAGCATACATGGGGAATACGAGATGGGTGGGTGGGTTGGGAGGGGGAGTATAATACTATTTTTTATAGTCTTGTACAGTTTGCCCCCATAAGAGAGGAAAAAAGTGGGATGGTGTTGGGTTGATAATCTCTTTCATTGCAATTTTATTCATCTAGGAATTCTATTTTTATCCAATTTTGGTTTTTGGAAGTACACAATGAAGAAAGAGATCATTCGTTCTGATAGAACAACATGGTTTTCTAAAAATTTTTTAACTATAGCAACAGAACATCATCTTTCTTTTAATCTTCATCAGACTCTTCATCATCATGCATAGGGAAACGTAAAATGGCGGCGATACCGGAAAGTTGACCTAATTCTGAAAGAAAGAGACAAAAAAAAGTTCAAACATAGATGTGCCTTATAATATATACCATGTTTATCTCATGTTTATCTCATGTATATCTCATGTTTATCTCATCTTTCACATACAACGAAAGTTATCAGAGGACAACAGAGCTCACCTCGATGGACAGAAAATTGTGCATGTTAAACCCCTCTGTAAGTCTTTACGGTCTATGAGGCTGAAGTTTATCCCGATCTCTGGGATGCTTAGGAGATACGTACAAACTCTCAGGACCACACACAGGACCTTCTACAAGCTATGAGGGTTTTTATAACATCAGAGCTTATTCCCAACTTAGGAAAAGTGATGAGAACATAGGACAACCCCCCCCCCCCCCTTCATTTCCAACGGAACATCAGTCATCAGTCCTACATGCCATGAAGTTTTTATAACATTAGAGCTTATACCAAGCTGATGTAAAGTGAAGAGAGCATGCAGCAACCCCGTCCCCATTCCAACAGAACATCAGTCCTTTTCCTGGTCATGGCGGCATATAAAGCTGGAGATTACACCTTGTGTCTATACTGCTTACCATGGTGTAAAGAGGACGAGAGTCAAATTTCCTCTCCATGGAATATCAGTCCATGACAGATTCACTCCCCAGCTGAAGCCGATAGCAATTCACAGCTGGGTCAACTAAGACAAAGTGGATAAAACATCTTGTCTAATCACATGTGTAATCCTGGACTGCACACGTCAACAGTGATTATGTCAATATTAAACACTGATCATGTCAAGTCCACAAGTAAAGAACGAAATGCGTTTAAATATTTTAATTTCATCCTACACATTAACACTGTACAATATTTCAATTGCATCAAACTTTTTCTCGGAAGTGTTCCTAGATATCACACAGGTGAGTCAGACTGTTGGGTTTTACATGGTTTTCTACGATCTTTTTGTCGTACCCTGACAAATGATATACTAGATACTCACGCTCGCCGGATACATGTAAACTAGAGAATATTTTGACCTCCCCGCCGCTCTCCTTCACTGTGTCTACTATACTGATGTATCTCTTCCTCTGCCGTACATCTCGAGATCTAGAAAGAAATGACCAACGACTTAAAACGCTAAAAATAACTTGTATTTCTTGGCAATTATCACTTAGAGGGATTCATATGTATGTGGAACTAACACTGCTTTTTTGGTGTCTAAATTCATGGCAACACGTATAAATATAGTGTAATCAAAGATAATGAAGTTCACCTCATGGACTTTTGAACATCATAAGGTAATTTCTTTACATGTTTCATTCAAGTGGGCATCGAGAAATTATTACCCTGACAAGGTTTAATGGACTGACAGACAGACATGTTTACTCAAGTGGAAAATGTAAGTCAGACACAGCATTTGAAACTAGATTCCTTCTTAACACATATAGATGCATCATTCGTTAAAGTTTGAACATCCTTTATCTCATATTAAAGAAATGAAACCTCTTAACATTGTGGACACAAATGCATTTCAAAAGGGGAGCTAAAAATTTATTCAAGGACACCAATAAGACTAATCATATCGCTAATTCATAATTACACTAATATACCACTAGCATCTACTTTTATCATTTTGGGCTAAAACATGAATGAGCTAAGAGTAGTATATATGGTACATGTATTCAGAAAAGTGACAGACAGGAATTCTATTTTTATCTTTGCTAAAGGAAATGAATGTGAATTTCAGAAGATCTTGAAACCAATATCATGATGTCAATTATTCATAAATTGACATCTGAGAGACAAATTTGAGTTGCCTTAGTCCATTTTCAGGAGAGAAAGGGTTTAAACGAGGATTTAATAATGTGAGTTGTCTGCCCTTGATAAGAAGTCTCCCACATTCTGCATATCATGGGGATGTTTAGAAGCGTGATGGCTGCTTGACTGACCACATCTCACCATGGCCAACTGACCATACCAACAAGAAGAATAGTAAGAATTAAAAATTATTGCACAACTTGTAAACCAGATTTCTCACTGGCTCAGTTTGGTCCATTGTATAGGAAATTAGATGTGCCAGCACACCATGAATGTCCCACCAACAGCAAAATGTTTTAACTATGTGTTTTTCCAAGGGCCATAACTCTGTCAAAAAAATTTGGACAAGTTGCTAAGACAAAGTGCATGGTGCGTGATATCTGGCAGGAGCTATCTAACATCTTGATGCATGATATCTGGCAGGTGTTATCTAACATCTTGGTGCGAGACATCTGGCAGATGCTATCTAACATCTTGGTGCATGATATCTGGCAGGTGTTATCTAACATCTTGGTGCGAGACATCTGGCAGATGCTATCTAACATCTTGGTGCGAGACATCTGGCAGGAGCTATCTAACATCTTGGTGCGTGATATCTGGCAGGTGCCATCTAACGTCTTGGTGTGATGTACAACAAGAATATGCAAGACACCCATATGGGTTATATCCCTTACCAGAGTACATGAGAAACTTAGAAAGTATTACAAAGTTCTCAAACAAGAGTTTCCTTTTTCAGCAGAGATTCAACTTTGGGAGTGCAAATCATACACACATATGCATTAAACACATGCAAATATAGCATACAAATTTCGTCTACACTTACCTAAAAAGTTCGTCAGAAATAAGGAGGACCTCTATGGCCTGAAGATTTGCCGCTTTCTCTACATGTCCTAAACTGCAATGTGATACGCAAATCTTTAAATGTCACACACTGACTAAAATTAAAACAATTACAACCATTTACAATAACTAGGAGATTAACAAAAATTTTTGTTTTCTTTCTGATTGACTGATTGATTGATTATTGTTTTGCGTCACTCCACCATTATTTCACGTATATGGTGATGGCATTTGCCTGATGCATTGCATAGAAATTTAGACCTTTGCAATGGACCCACCCGAAGCAGTGAGGGGATTTTACGTGCCAAGCCTACCATGACATGTAATCTCAGTTTTTATTGTCTCATCCGAAAGACAGAACACCGGTGCGCCCAAGGTGTGAGTCGAACCTAGGACCTCTCAATCACGAGACGAGCGCCTTATCCACTAGGCTACACTGGCTTTTCTTGTATTCGAAAAAGTTATATTAGCCTCACAGGATCTGGTAAAATGTATAAAATACTTTAGCCGGAGAGAAATCTCAGAATTAGAGCAAATTTAGGGATTGTCCTGTAATACATTGCAGCCCCTCTCGTCTGAATGGGTTTGAACCATAGTGAGTACGTGGGGGCAAGTTTAAGTTTGCACCTATTTAAGCTTTCTTTCCACTGTACTTTCTCTCATCCATCAGCCTTAGCCGCAAGTAGTGGCCCTAAATGAATGATAGGGCCACAATTCCTTACGTTGCGTAAACTTGCATTTTTGATAAACGGAATGGCCGGCACGATTCTACGCATTTCGGCATCAAATGGAGCAAATAACTAACACATATAAACATAAAGCAAACGATCGGCAATGTTAACTTACCCCCAATCTGTCGTCTGAAGGCTCTATACACATTTTTCCCAACCTGTTTCAAATTTGCCGGTTTCTGTGTCAGCCATTCGGTCTCACGAGATCTTGTTAACAGAAACCTCACAAAAAGAGGCGGACCTGACGAAAAACACATGGTCATTGTTATTTTTATGTCATTTCTCTGTTTACATTTTATTCATCGGCTAGTTATTTATGAGAAGAAAACTAAATTGAAATGACCAGAAATGCAGTAACTAGCCGATAAATAAAATGTAAAAAGAGAAATGACACAAAAATAACAATGACCACGCACCCATGACCACATGTTTTTCGTCAGCTCCGCCTCTTTTTGTGAGGTTTCTGTTAACGAGATCTCGCGAGACCGAATGGCTGACATAGAAACTGGCAAATTTGAAACAGGTTGGGAAAAAATGTGTGTAGAGCCTTCAGACGACAGATCGGGGGTAAGTTAACATTGCCGATCGTTTGCTTTATGTTTATATATGTTAGATATTTGCTCCATTTGATGCCGAAATGCGTAGAATCGTGCCGGCCATTCCGTTTATCAAAAATGCAAGTTTACGCAACATAAGGAATTGTGGCCCTATCATTCATTTAGGGCCACTACTTGCGGCTACCATCAGCCTTAGAAAACGAGGGAAGTTCTGAAACTATACAGTAGTACAGTAGCTTTCTCCACTGTTGTTTCTCCCATTAGATAATGTATCATTATTTAGTTCTGTCAGAACTGAAGCAAGTTTCATAAAATTCTTCTTTTTAATCATAAGACCTTCTCTCCTTTCTTATTCTACTGCAGGGATGAAAGAACTTTCATAGCTTTTGCACATTTATTTGATCCTTTTTACAGAAGAAATTTGGGATTCTATGACAAATTATTGTGTTAACACTAAAATTAGCACCATTTTCAGTTCAAATTTCAACAGTTTCATATCTCATGTCACCTTACCCATAAAATGCTCTGTTTGGGTCATTCTGCAACATCTGATAGAAGTCGTCCAATGATTTGACTTCCCCGGCAGCTTTGGTGTCGGAGAGTTTGGCGGTAACAGAGGAGTCCTGTAAAATCTCTGTAAGGTATGATGAAAGATACTTGTAATTTACAGACACCTCATTCAGAGCAATCGTACTTAAATACATACGGTTGATCGATGAAATCATACCTTAATGCTGATACATTCGATAGATATTACTTGAACACAGATGTATTAACCTTCTGGTTAAGCCAGACTTATTTTTTTAAAAGTCTCCATAGAGATGGTAAATGTTGTCATGTGACATGCAAGAATTCTTGTGAAAGTCCAAATTTGGGTCTAACTGGTAATGGCTTTGATACAGGATTAAGCCAATAAATCAATGTTTGGGGCATTTTAAAACTTGGATGTGACATTAAAAGGATTTTCAATAGTTCTATTTATAACGTCATTAAGAAATGTGTCATTCGGACCTCAGATGATGTCATCACAATGAAAAATTCTGTTCTGTGAGAGGGTGAATTACAACTGAACCTGTAAGTATTTTGTACTGGTTTGTTGCGTTGGTTTTTTGCTATGATGCAAAGGTGAGCATTCAAAATACTTCAGTTTTCTTATGCAAAAAATACTTAAAACATACAAACTTTCATTTGTCATTTCTTCCACAAGTAATATAACTAAAAATGTCATTAAATGCAAATAATAAATTTTTGGGTTTTTCTTTTATTCTGTAAAAATTACCGCTGAAAATAATGATTTTATGAAAGTGCTTAAAACATATTTTACCTTTCAGAGAATGTTTGAACCCCGAGGAGGCATGCACTAGGACAAACTTGGATCGATTTTCTATGAGGCTCTTGTACTCCATCTTAACTGCCTGGTTGAACATGTACTCCATAAACTGATCCTAAAGTCAAAAGTAAAAAGTACACGTGTCAGTATTCTGTGCTCAAGAACGGAAACCCAAGTGCTATCACAATATAGATGAATTGTGAAAGGGATACAGATTTAAAAAGCCCCAGTAGGAATACTACATATTAAAAGGAAGAATAAGAAGAAGAAGAAGAAGACGAAAAGAAGAAGAAGCAGACCAACTTTAGGTGGTAATACTATAATCTTGTAAAGTGCAAAATCGTAAGTTATGTCTATGTTTATGACGCTTAGTTAAGCTTGCTGTGAGGATTGAACGACATTCATCAAGAAATGCTACATACAGAATCTGATATTCATATCATCTACAAGCAGCATTAAACTACTGCCACTCACAAAGCATTAACTTCAACATATCAAAGAGGTTACTTGTTAAACTTACTTTAACAAATCCTGGACTTGCTACTAATACGCATTTCACAACTGCAAAAGAAAAGTCGAAGATTAAAATTGCTGCATCAAGTCACAGCCTCATATCAATATCTTACTCAGTTATGGTGGATATAACAGGAAACAACAAAGCCTTTACGGCTGATATTGAACCAGTGGTATAAAGGGGCATCATGCAGTAAAAACTACTTTTTTGCCGGAATTTTCATCATGACGTCAATCCTTGGATTATCATGTCACAACACTACTTTCAACGGCAAAACATCTTAATGTCGGATGTTTAAAGAGCGATGAAATGAATATGAAAACGGTCTGCCAGCCTGAGAAACAGGTCGAGGAGACGTCCTGATCCAGAGGAATTATGGCATTTGATCAGAAATGAAATCAATCTGAAAAAGCTCTGTTGACAGTGAAAATTTTCAGAATCAAGCAAAAGTTGGATTGCATTTCATCTTATCAAATTTCATTTGAATGATTTGATTTTATATGGTCTAAAGTAAGTTTATAATTCTTTATTTTAATGAATTTAGACTGCATATTTTTTTCATTGTATTATAGGTTTTTAAATGATGAATATGAGAAACATTTCAAACAATAAACAGATTGTGTATATCTCCTTGATACATTTATACCATATTGTATAGCAAAAGTCTGACAACAAAACCTTGCATGATCGTTAATACTGAATGTAAAATCCTATGGAAATGGCACCATCAGCAACTGGATTGAAACACACAGATCGAATCAATCTTTAGTATGAGCTGCGACCTACGCTTCATGAACTTACTGTCAAAGTTAAAATGTCGTAACACGCCCTGGATAACTTGATCATAGAATCTTGTCAGTCCCTGAAAAAAATAAACACAGCAATATATGAAATACTTATCTCAGCAAGGTCACAGAGTATATAAACACCCTAAGTCAAAATAAATGATTATGATAGGCGAAGCTCGAAACCATGACCTCTTGATCCCATGCAAAGCATGCTTATGACTGAGCTACATCAGCCAAATGTTTAAAAAAAAAAAAGAAGACTGAATTTTAGATAGACCTTATCGTGTTGCGAGCAGCTTCCTTTCCTTTTCCGTGGGATGTTGGTTTCTATTTTTGCACGTACTAATGTCATGTTGGTTGTTATCAGACACAGATTAGCAAGTCCTTCTTGCATAACAATGGCTGCCAGATCGGCATTCTGGGTAGGGTCACATGCTGTCTCTGTAAAAACAAAAAAAAAAAAGATAATCAGAGGAGAGTGAGATGATTCCACATGCAAGATAACTTACATATAATGCAATTTATGTCGGAAGTTCCATAGTTGGCTCATGCTGATGTCACTTTTAAATCTATATCTTTTCCATAATAACATTAATATTCATATTTTTATGACCTCACAATGGGTCATTTCTGAGTTTTGTTCCTTTATTATAAAATCTTAAATTTAAGTGGAATTGTTAGTCTGTAGGCACATGATTTGAGCAATATCTTTTAAGATTAGATAAAGCAAAAGGATTACAGTTGCTGCTGTACAGACTAAGATGCGTCGACTGGTGTGGTAAACGGGTCCATAAGCTCGCAGTCTCTCATCACAAAAGTATTACAACCAAAAAGAGCAACCATTTACATACAGAGGAACAAATAGGCCTGTTGATAAGATGCTTCTGTCAATTTTAAAATTACCATAATCAGATACCATTGTGAGAGAAGAACGGTGGAATCTGAACTCAACTCCACAACGTTTTGTTTATCTAAAAACAAGGCTTGTTGAGACGTGGACAGTCAAAATCATGTAGATAAGCAGAGTTGGAAATTCGAGAAAATTACAATTATGATAAATGACAAAACCAAATAGTATACAGATGTTCAGTGTCATCTGGGATTGAAATTAACTTTTTTGACCACAGGCTAAATTTAGCCTGTGGAACAAAAATCCACAGGCTAAAGCAAAAATCTATAGGCTACAATAGAAATCTAGAGAAAAATGATGTTTTCAATACTATAATACACCATGCACCATGTAACATTAACAATATAAACTAGTGATTAGTCATCATGTCTGACGTTTTGTGCAATCAATCGAATCTACAATGTCATATGGTACATGTATTGTGAACGCTTTACTTACTGCCTAAAACATACAGGATTATTCAAGCATTTTACGAACACAGATGCGGTCCAAACCATGTAAAACGGACATCCTGATAAAAACTGATTTGAAAACAGTGCAGATCGTATGACACAATGTAAATTAGTCACTTGCGATTTTTTCGAGTTCCTAAATTTTCAACTAGCAATTTCCAAATTTCACTCGCATTTCCCATTAATTTCGATCCCTGGTTTTCTCTAGGGTGCGGGAATGCGGGATTCCCCGTTAAACATTAATCCCCCTTAAAAATTACAAACTGGAGAAAACACTGGATGTTGCATGTAGTGTTTGATTAATTTTTTCCTATTTAATATGTAACATACCATTATCCATACACATGTATGATGTTAAATCGAAAAAATCTGGCCTTGAACTTTACATCTGTAACTTCTAACATTTCATTGACATCATGACATACATACTGACAATGGCAGAAATTATATCAACAACATTCCAGGATCGTCAACATTACATCATGTGTATTCAACAGTACACATGTAATGAGATCACGATATCCTGCCCTAAAATTCTCAAATCCCACTCCATGTAAATACCAACACATCCTAAATGAACAACACAGACACTGTACATTATAATGATGACTATCACATATATTCAACCAACACTGGATTTGGACCGGAGATTGTAAAGGTTTTCTAATTGTTTTCAAAGCTTAAATGCCCGATTGCTCTCTGTTTAGAAACTTACAAAGTCAAACAGTTGTTGCAGAACTGCCGAACATTCTATACGATAGTTTCCATTCAAGCATCGTAAGAACTGTCATCAACATATAAGTACGGCTGATCTGTACCTCAAATTTATCATCAGTATGATAAGATCTTTATGTTGATCATGCATGGCAATCCATGCAAAGCGTTTCATTCGTTTACTGATATTTTAGAATTTCACATTAGAATTACACTACAGAGTCCGTATGGTAAAGATATCTACATCCTTGCATCATATTGCTTCAGTATGTAAGACAGCAAAGCGATACCCATAATGCCTATATCTACACCTCAATACTTTACACTGCTTTAATATATAAGACGGCAAAGCGATACCCATAATGCCTATATCTACACCTCAATACTTTACACTGCTTTAATATATAAGACGGCAAAGCGATACCCATAATGCCTATATCTACACCTCATTACTTTATACTGCTTTAATACATAAGACGGCAAAGCGATACCCATAATGCCTATATCTACACCTCATTACTTTACACTGCTTTAATACATAAGATGGTTAAGCGATACCCATAATGCCTATATCTACACCTCATTACTTTATACTGCTTTCATACACAAGACAGTAAAGCAACACTCATAATGCCTATATCCACACCTCATTACTTCATGCATAAGATGGCAAAGCAACACCCATAATGCCTATATGCTTGCCTCATTACTTCATGCATAAGATGGCAAAGCGACACCAATAATGCCTATGTCCTTGCCTCATTACTTCATGCATAAGATGGCAAAGCGACACCAATAATGCCTATATGCTTGCCTCATTACTTCATACTTTTATCTGTAAGACGGCAAAGCCATACCCATAATGTCTATTTATCTGTATATACATAAATAAATATATCTGTATATAATATGTATCTTGCATCATCATTACCTATTCTGTCTAAACATATACTGTCCCATTCCTGTTTGCCGAGGGTGAACTTTCTGTTGAGCTCCAAGTCCAAGGTATGGTATGCACCCATCTGAAATAAAACCCATATATCATAATGGCTACGTAAAAAAATGACAACGGAGATAAAGTCACTCATTAAAAAACCGTAAGTCTGATTTTTTGTATCACCTGCGAAGTGACAGATGTATAAAGATCTCTTTGTCTGGCGTCTGTCTGTCTGTGCTAGGAATCACATTTTCAAACAATGGTGACACATGTTCATTCGAACACTCTGTTTACCTTAATAGGGGTGACAGGTTGTACTAGATCTATATTTTGTGTATCAAGATTCAATGTTTTAATCCTGATCACCCCTAGGAATACTTTAACCACTTCCACTCCTTGATAAGAATTTGTTGTGCAATGCATGTGAAAATACAATTACATTTATGGCTGTGAAGAAATTTCTAGGTATAACTGATAAGGGTTTTAGACTGTTTGCCTAACTATGTATCACATGATCTTAAATAAAAAAATGCCAAATGAAAGTTTGAACAATAAATCTATACAGTGTAGTCCCTGTTGTGTTCATGTTAACAAAAATCAAATTAAAACAAGCTGTTTTTGTGAAACACTAATGTCCCTAGAGGCACCAAAGTTCAAAAAGTTATTTTATATTTTTAGCATGAAGGTCATTGTCAAAGACAAAAGTTCATCAACCTTGGTGTCATATGAAAGGGCCTCATTAGTTGAGTCTGCATGTCAAGTATGAAGTCTCTATCCCTCACGGTTCAAAAGTAACAGTCGAGGTTAAAGTTGACAACAGACAGACAAATCAACAAACAGGCAGACAAGACAACAATTTGCCTCTGATTTATCGATTAGGGGGCCTAAATATCCTATTATTCTAAAACATTTCTATGAACTATTTTTCTTTCATCTTTTACAATGACTGACCTTGACATATTGATTTTCCTGAATATTGCGACCTTTGACCCGGAGCACGCATCCTTGAGTGTCAAAGTCTATTGTCTCGACTCTTATGGTCAAGGTCGTCCTGACCTTGTTTACACTCACGCTACCCGTGGCCGATTCATTCTGTACTTTCCTGAAAATACATGTATAAAGAAAATATTGTAATCTACTGACTACCGTATTTACTTGAATATAATACGCACCCGAGTATGATACGCATCCCTAAAAATGACCTCGAAAATTATGAAAAAACGTCTAACTCCGTGTATAATATGCAGGGGAAAAATCCAAAACAAGATGTCAATTTCGTGTTGAATCAGCAAGACCGCGAGCTGAATTTGCTTTGCCGTATACCTTTTACTGTGTAATCGCGTAACGTGTATTATTATCAAAAGCGGCACAGAACGACCAGCCTTTAATCATCGTGTGATATCAACGCTTTTCTCTCTTTCATTTCATTTACAATCAAACTCGCATAACGATCGCTTCATTTCTTCTCTCGCTTTAGAATGAACGTGCGTGTCTACTATACTATCAGGGACATAGATATATACGTCCCTGATACTTTACGCGGAGATCGCAAATGTTTGTGAAGACAAAATATATAAAAAAAAAAACAATGAATGAATGTTATTCAAACTGTCGATGCTCGTGCCGTTATGGTCAAGTAGTTTCACCTGTTGCACATTTATTGATTAACCAATTAAGGATAAATCATTATATCACCCGTACAATCTGCTTATAAGAAACCATTGCTAAATAACACGGCACAAGTATTCTGCCACATTGAAGACTTTACTCCTTTTATTTACTACAGGAAGCAGGCAGTATACAGACAATAGATATATCTCACGCCTCAAGGGTTTGATTGACCGCTTTAGATACTTTAACGGACACATGCACTCCTCTAAATCCGCCACTGAAGCTTAAAAGCATGGAAAAAAAGTTCCAGATTTCTAACCCTACGTATAATACGCAGTGAGAAAATGAGGGGTCAAATTGGCGAAAAAAAGTGTGTATTATATTCGAGTAAATACGGTACTCTAAATGTAATGTTCCATACTGTTTTCTTTAACATTTTTACATATTGTGAAATGTTTCTCTTTTGTTTTAATCAGATAACACATGTGATTTAGTGATGGAATGATGATCAAAAGTTCAATTAAGAAGTTTAGTTAAGAAGATATCGTTGATCAGTTATCATTGATTTTCACTGTCAAGACCATACGTGTTAATCTGGTAACGGTTTCAACCTGTTTAAATACACAAATTCCATAAAAGCCAGAAAAAGAAATAAAAATGTTTTGAAAGCGGATGATCTTTATTAGTAGAGTACCTTTTTTTAAAAGTTATGGCGAAGGTTAAAGATGACAACAGACAAACAAACAAACAAACAGACAGACTGGTGAAAAACAATATGCCCCTGGTCTATCGATCCAGGGGCGTAAATAAGTGTCAACATCTCTGTGGTGCTCTCACTATATAAGTCAGATTACACTGACCTAACTATCACACAGAAGTACTTATACCTTATGGTAGTGGATCGTAGCTCATCACCGATCATCACGATGTTGTAAGCATGCCACATGTCCTCTGCCTCCTCAGCTATCAGGGTCACCGACCTATAAATAGCATGATATAATCTACTGAATAACGATATACATGTATGCTGTTACAATTGCTTTGTTAGACTTTATGCAATCTGATTAAAACCATATCTTTATTCTGCTTCTCTATTTGTTCCATTGTGTATAAAGATCTGGTGAAACCCCGTAAGGCTTCACGTTCTGGTGACCTCTGATAACGTCTCAGTCACCGAAACCGTTATTTCCCATAGCCAATCAGTGATTCGGCTAAGCACGTGAGAGTGATGCAATATGTAACAAACACCGTTCAAAAACTACCTTGTGGATCATGCACGCAGTGGATGTTAATTTCATCCCTAAGACTTTGTAGCCGATCCACTGATTGGCTGAAAATCAGAGGTCACCAGAACGTGAACCCTTACTGGGTTTCATCAGATATTTATACGCAATGGAACAATTTATTTTTATGAAGTTTGAGCAACAGTGAAAAAATAAACGGTTGGTAGTTGTAATCTGGGGTTGGTTGAGCAACCAGAAACAAATATATTTTATTTTGCCCTAAGAAAAAATACTTTATAATAATTTCTGTCTAGATAGGTCTAGCTCTTCTCTAGGTTAACAATTATCTGTAGGTCATCAATACTTTTTATTGCAATCAATGTAGAGTTACGTTCCGTAAGTAGTTTCTTTTACATCAAGGCTATAATGATGCGAGTAAAATACCAAGATATTAGAGGCAAGGTTGTGAATGACAACATATAATCAAGGATGGTGAGAATCTACAGAAATGTTACATGTTTACAGTGCTTCTGTTGACTGCAAATCAGACAATAGAGTAAGCCATTCCGACTTTCTTTTGCAACATTTTTCAAATTTGCCAGTTGACATACTGGTTGTTAATGATGCAGTGTCTTCACTTATGATATAGGAGACTGCCATAATCACAATAAAAATATTTTTAGGGAAATCAAGACAGTCCTATAATATATAATGACTATTAATGTATGTGGATTAGGAAACAGAATAAAACAGAAAGCTTTATTCCAAATGAAACTGTAAATACAAGAAGAAATTCTAGTTCATATATTCAGTCATAAGTTTATAAATATGTACGGGTGTACAATGAACTGACGCAACTGGTGCCTATTTTCGGCCCCCATATTTTTCATTCAAGATGGAAGAGAAAACTCGAGCTAAATAAAAGACAAAACGTGTACCCTGAGTTGTTTTTATCTATATCTCTTGAAACCAACTTCATTTTTGTAACATCAATGTCACTTCGATGAATCTGTGTCTGGAAAAACTCTCATGTTTCACGATCTGTTGCAACATTGACATGTGTCAAACTAAAAGTGAAAGTACGCCATTGTTGAAGAAGCCAACTCGAGCGTGGTGTAATTCGTTTCAATTCTGTTTCTGTATTTAAAGTTTAACACTCGAGTGGTTTCTTCTTCTTCTTCTTCTTTCCTTTACTGTGTCTGGCTCCTCTGGAGCATTATCACACAATGGTTAAAAGCCGATGTCGTGTGAGACGGGTTAAAAGTGACATTAAAAACTGGATAAAAACGTAAGCAGCTGATCTAGATGCTGATGGTGCTGATCCTCGTCTTGAAGACCTCAAGAGAATCAGCGGAGACCAGGGTTGGTGGCAGAGAATTCCACAGTACAATGCCAGCTGGGAAGAAGGAGTCCTGGTAACATTTGATTGAGCATGAAGGTTGTTGGAATCTCTGAGTATGACCTCTGGTTCCAGCACGTACAGGCTGCAGTGACGACGATGGTATGTCTATCAAGTGGTTAACAACTCGATACATCATGGTGCAGCGGGTCTTATGTCTGCGTGACTCCAGGGACTCCAGATGAAGATCTTGTAGCATGGATGTTACGCTACTCTCCCTCCTATAGTCCCCAGTGATGAATCGAGCTGCTCTGCGCTGTACGGCTTCCAAGGTGGTTATGTGGGTCTTGGTGGAGTGGTCCCAGACGGATGATGCATATTCTACTTGTGGGCGGACGAGGGTCTTATAGCTGGTCTCTTTGATGTTTTTCGGACAGCAGTTGATGTTCCTCCTCAGAAAAGCCAGGGTGTTGTTAGCTTTTCTGGTGATGTTGTTGACATGGGGACCCCAGGTGATCTTGCTGTCGATGGTAACGCCCAAGTATTTAACCTGGTCTGTTGTTCCTAGAACATGGCCGTGGATGGAATAGTCGGCGCTGATGATCTTCCGCTTGTTGGTGATTCGGATCACTTCACACTTATCTGGATTGAAGTTCATCATCCAATCTGTCTCCCACTGCTGGAGGTTGTCTAGATCTTGTTGGAGTATTGCAGTGTCTCGCTCTCCCTTGATGGTCCTGTAGAGGAGGCAATCATCTGCAAACAACCTGGCTCTGGACCGGACTGTGGATGGTAAGTCGTTGATATAGACCAGGAATAATAATGGCCCAAACACTGTTCCCTGCGGCACTCCGGATGTTACGGGAGCAGGCTTAGATGACACGCCATCGACTACCACGCGCTGCTGCCTGTCGCTGAGGAAACTCTTGATCCAGTGGAGAGTATGGCCCCTCACTCCATAGTAGTGCAGCTTCATGGCAAGCCTCTCATGGGGAACTTTATCGAAGGCCTTGCTGAAGTCGAGAATAATGGCATCAATTTGTTGTCTGGCGTTCAATCCTTTGGTGAGGTCATCCAAGGTGTTGATCAGCTGACTTTCACACGATCGACGTTTCCTGAAGCCATGTTGTTCATCGGCTAGGATGTGGTTGGTCTTTAGGTGGCGTATGACTTGGCTGTGGATGATATGCTCAATGATCTTACAGCATACAGATGTCAAAGATACAGGCCGGTAATTAGATGCTTTGGCTTTGTCGCCTTTCTTAAACAGCGGGGTAACGTTCGCTGACTTCCAGTCATCTGGGACTGTCCCTTGGTCGATCGATGACTGAAAAATGACCGTAAGGATAGGGGCGATGACAGTTGCCGTAGTCTTCAAGAACCGTGTTGATATTTCATCAGGTCCACTTGCTTTATGAGGGTTCAGCCCATTCAGAAGCTTCAGAACACCTTTCTCTGTTACTGTGATGTCCGGTGCCGTGTTGCAAGGCGAGTCCCCCATGTGTGGTATGCTGTGCAGGTTCTCTCTCGTGAAGACAGATGAAAATTGCCTGTTCAAGATCTCTGCCTTTTCTGATGGAGCAGAGTGGAGTGTCCCATCATCTCGCAAAGGAGCTATGCCTGAATTGTCTGTTCTCTTACTTTTAATGAATGTATAAAACTTTTTGTTGCTGTTGTCATCCGAAATCATGTTGTTGATGTAATTGTTGTGAGCTGTTCTGCATGTCTCTTTTGTCTCTCTCTGTAGGTGGTGATATCTGTCCCAGTCTCTCTGTCTGTTTGTTGATCTTGCTTTCTTGTGTGCCCTTCTTTTCCTTCTACTAAGTCGTTTTATGTTACGATTGCACCAGGGTTGACTGTATCGTGCTGATGTGTATTTTGATGGAATATTCTTGTTGATGGTAGATGTGCATACAGACTTAAATTCATTCCACAGTGTATTAATGGGTAGAGATGTTTCCCGTTCATGAAGAGTCTGTGAGTACTGCTCCAGATCTGCTGTTATGGCCCCTATGTCTGCCTTAGACCAAGTATGTATAAGTCTCCTCACTGGTCGTCGTTTTTGTGCTGTGATGGTGGTGTCTATGAGGATGACATCGTGATCGCTAAGGCCTGGAAGTGCTAAGCATTTGCTAACTAATGATGGACGGTTAGTAGCAAATATGTCCAGGGTGTTACTTAGGCGAGTTGGGAAATCAATAACCTGTTGGCATCCTATGTCCCTAAATAGGTTGATGAAATCTTGACTGATGGAAATAAGGTACTGATGCCCTTCGATGTTGTCAGTCTTCCAGTTGATGTCTGGGAGGTTACTATCCCCTCCAATCCAAAGTATATGGTCTCTGTAACTTGAGTATAAATGCTGAATGGTGTCACACAGCTGCATTGTGTATTCTCTGTTGTTGTCAGTCGGTCGGTAAATACTGCTGACTATAATAGGCTTAGTGGTTTTTGATGGTATGGATGCAGCAACCATCTCTGTCTGTGTGTTGAGTGGTATTTCTGAGGCATCGATGTTATCCCTCGTTATGATGGCCACACCTCCGTGAGAGCTAGTTGGACGGTCTCTTCTAGCTGCAAACTTGTAGCCTGGTGGCAAGACCTCAGCTTCCATGATGGACGGGTTTAGCCAGGTCTCTGTCGCCAAGACAATATCGGGGTCACATTGATCTAAGATGGACCAGAATTCTTCTCTCTTTGACTTAAGGCTTTGAAAGTTAATATTAAGTATTCTCACTTTCTTGTCTATATAGTTGTTGGTGCTTTGTTTATGGGTCTTAGCAGGTGAAGATGTAGATACTGGGTTACTAAACGACAAATCGGAGTTATCAAATGAGCTATCTGACTTCGGTGTAGACACATCGCTAGTAGTACTACTTATTGATAGTGACTCAAATTCCATGAACAAGCTAGTGTTGAAGTTAGGTATTCCGCAGCTGCAACAATACCAACTAACATCCGTGATCTCTAGTGGTTCGTACACTGCTGTAACCATACCAAGACAGTCTTTGTGATACCACACCTCACATTCAGTGCATGCCACTGAGCGCACTGTTTTGGACCAACGCACTGCTTTGCCACATATCCCACAAGGGTATTTTGGTGTACTTGGGCCAGGGTTTGGGTGGCAATCTGATGATATGAGTAGTAAAATACCAAAGATGTAACTAAGGTGACTCTTCATAGGTCTCTTGGGCTGTTTTGAGAAGAGATGTTTGTGTGTAACGTTTTGACTGATGTTAAGCACATTTGACGCAAATCTAAGATCCTCCCATTTACTACTTGGATCTATGATACTTTCATTATAATCATGAAAGCTGAGATGATTGATAGCAATTGCCAGTATGACCAATGATGGTAGTATACTACTGTGGAAATGCATTCCAAGTTTGTTGACATCAAAATGAAAGTGAAAGTAAGAACCGGAAGTTGATATTCCTTTGATTTGGTGGAGAAATTTGTACATGAACTTCTATTTCACAATCAATGTGGACGATTCACACATTGGAATTGTTATTGGATACTCCTTTGACAAGGTGTGCTGTATGAATCCCTATGCAGTCTCTGGTGAGTCCCAAAATCCCAGTTTTAATCCAGCAAGAATTTCAACCCGCCATCACACGACCTCGAACTTCTTACGCATATCGATTGGTGATATTTATGGGACAACTGCACTTCAGCGGGATTTTATTAGAGGAAGAAAGGTCCACAGGGATGCCAGAGAGTGCCGTCGCCGACGTTTATCATCTTCTAATGGGAGGGGTAAATCTTACAAAAGGAGCAGCACTTCTCGAGTCCAGAGTCACCCACAAAAAAAAAAAAAAAAAAAGAAAAAGAAAAGAAAAAAGAAAAGAAAAGTTTCTATAACAGTTCGTATCATATCCTTACTGTTGCAATGGATTATCAAGTCACAACGCTTGAAATATTTCATTGTATTCGTAATGTCTGTGTTTCTCTTTTCAGTTCCATTGATAAGGAAATTTGCGGGTTTGTTGACAGTGACAGAGAGATCAGATCGATAATTTGCAGCATGGGCAGCATTGTTTTGTGATATTTATTTCTTAATTAACATTTTTTTTTATTTTGTAAGATTTTTTAATTTGGCTTTATTTTATTGTGGTAACTCAGTGTAATAATCAATATGTGATCGCTTAATTAATTAGTGCTATTTGAAATTTAATTGAATTCATATTTACCGAGAGTCAATGTTATGATGAAATTTATGTCATGAAATATAAGAAATCATTAACTAAATGCATATGGAAACAAATCAGACCGTTATAGGTAGTATATTCTGTATTTCTGCATGTTATCTGTTATATGTCATATATCTTATGTACATACGTTTATGTGGGTCCAAAAGCTCACTAGAGCTTATGTTTATTGTTGTACTTTGACGTGAAAAATAATAGATAAAACTTATCTTATCTTATCTTATCTTATCTTATCCTATCTTATCTTATCTTATCTTTGTAAACGAGTCTCTGATATCAGAAACACAACAAGGTCCTCGGATGAGTTCGAGATTGAGGACCTGGTAAATAGTGGAAAGCTCGGGGGGGGGGGGATGGGGTGTTTTTAGTCCTTCGATCAACAAGCAAGTAGGAACTAAAAGGTCCTACCTCTGTAGCCTAGTTTATTTTATTGAGTTCATGAAAGCCAAAATAATTTCAACAAAACGAGCAATCCTTGTCAAGGATTAGCTTTAGAGAGTCAATAGGACATTAGCAAAGACAGTTGCAAAAAGAAAGTCAGAAGTAACCGGCTCGGATAACAATGGGTACATGTTCATAATTTTCAATTAATTTTGAATTGTTATTCGCTCACCAATTTCAATTTATTTCAAATTATAATGTTACCTTTCAATTATTTTTCAATGAAGATATTTAAACCACAAAAAAAAAATTGAATCGTGGATGAATCATTGGTCAATTAAAGATGTAGAAAAAATGGCCATGGCCCCGCCGTACCATCCGTCAAAAGATGAATTTCAGCTAATAGGAGATTACAGAATGTTGAGATTAATGATTGCAACTGGACACAGGCATAGAACAATTTGCAACATTACATGTGGGAAATTCCGCAAAGCGAGAGTGACAGAAAATGGTGCAGTTGTAATTGTTGCACATAAAACCGATTATGTAGGTCCTGGTAATGCTGGTATTCCTAATGATGTTTATGAGATGAAAACCAATTATTTGCAACTCTTGAATAAGCTTTCAGACGTTGAAGAAACAACAATGCACCACTTTTTGTGATTTACACTGGTGAAAAACTTAATTAATTTTATTTCACGAAACGTATAAACAAAATTGGAAACAGGTATAGGTGGTAAAGGCTGCATAACCGCCATAGGATTTAGAAAGGCATGGCGAGAAATGTGAGAAAACAGCACTTCTCACCATGCCTTTCTAAATCCCGTGGCGGTTATGCAGCCTTTAACACCTGCCTGTTTCCAAATTTTGTTTATACGTTTCGTGAAATAAAATTAATTATTTTAAATTAGAGAGGCCCTAGCATCGCATATGGGGCACGAGCCGCCACGGTGGACGAATTTTATAATAAAATAGAAGCAAATGACAGAGCCTTTTCAATGAGCCATTTTATTACGTCAGCCATTACAGTCTCATCGGTAAGTATCTGGGTTATGTATTAACAATTGTAATAAATCAATGCACACCTTTATATTTATACCATTCCGGCATACAATCGTTTTCTACGTTTCAGATGCACTGATTGTCGATTGAAAAAAACATCCCCAAAACAGAGCCCTAGAAATCGAGCAGTACTCATCTATTGTACCCTTTCAGGTAAGTTCACTGTGGTAGCATGATTCCATGAATATTGTGGGATTTGCTTGGTGTTAAGAGTCTAAACTATTAATTTTCATTACCGGATAGACAACAATTTGCTTCAAGAACACAAATACACACGGAGAAAGATGAAGTTCCTGTCAAGGTAAGTAAATCAGGAGGAGAGTAACTCTGCATTGTAAATTTTAGAGTAAGGGGGCTAGATTAAGGTTAGGGAATAGAAAACGTATCTCAAATTAGTCTGAAGTTAATTTTGAATATTTCACCATCCTATTAATAATGGTATATATGTTTTAACCTGTGCATAATTTTCCTTTAGATTTCTCATGCCAGAAGAACATTTACAGACCAGAGGTGAGTTCCACTAAAGGTCAAATGTAGACGTAAACTTTGCTAAGAAATATTTGTCTCCTCCCTAAAGAGTTTCAAACGTAACGCACCCCTTTTACAACGTTTACCAATGTAATTACGTACGAACATAGACTTCAAGAAAAATTCAATTGACGTACACTTGAATTTAATTGGAAAGTTTACGTCTACGTTTGCGTTTGGGCTTACGACCTTTAGTAAAACTCACTTCAGGAGTCTGCTCATCTGTTACAGCTAGCTGGTTCTCTTGTGGCACAAAAACCTTTCACAACACCTAACGTCATACAAATTCAGTCCACATCTGAGGACAGGATATTTCTACTAAAAATGCAGGTCAAAATTTGGAGGCGTGTACATGAAAATAAATTGTGGACAGAGTTAGAGCGGCAAATAAAAAAAAGAGAGAAATAGAGAGAAGATACTAGGGACATAACTTACCTGTCAAACGAAATGTTTTATGTTTGCTGTTAGACACAAGACTGTATTTGTTGTTTGTTTCGTTTTTGATGATACCAAAATGATGTTATTGATTTGATAAAGTTTGCATGAATAATGCATTTAAAATCCAAATAAATCTTTATCGATACCTTTACTTTGTTACATTAGTATTGACCTCAAGGACAATATTTCTTTTATGAGAGAGAAAACAGAGGACATCTGACAAAGCTGTACGACACAAGTCACCAAGGACATGCACACAAAACCTGTGTGAGAATATGGTTAATGATTTAATATATAGGTATAAACAAAGAAAAGCCTCTGTCTTAGCCGTTTCATACAAGTCATCATAGAAATGTACTGTTCTGAAAAAGATCATTTAAGAACATCAATAAAACTTTCGATTAAAGTGCAGATGCGATACCGAAATCGGACAGTCAACTTATCAGGTCTTCCATTACCACATCACCGGTATGTAAAATGTTTATATATTAATAAATAGATACATTTAGAACACTGTTTGATGTCTTATCATTTTACGTCAATTATATCTATTCTGTAACTAATAATATTTTTTTCTTTATATCAGAGTCAATTTGCGGTTATAAGGTTAGAATGAAGTAAGTACAAGGTTAGTAAAGGCGCTCTATATAGAGGGAAGCGCTAGCGTGCCAAGAGGGTTGAAAGACCTCAAAAACCGAAAATAGCCCCCAAAATAGGGTGTCGAATTTCATATTTATACCTTCGGTATGTAATACCGAAAAATATTAATTAGAAAAGAAAGCTGAAGAAAAACAAACCATGCCATCACCGTTTATGAATGGCATTCCGCAACCAAGCATGTGCAGGAAACAGCGTGTGCGGAATAACGAAATCTGATTGGATAAGAGTTAAGTTTAAAGATGAGGTCGCCTTTTTGTAAAAACGATCAGCTAGGATTAATTATGTCGAAGTATACGAGCTATGCAGAACAACGATATTCTTAATTCCTGGTTGATAAGGGAGAATTTAATAGGAGATTTCGGAGGTTTGTGCGATCATTGTTGTAAAGGAAGAATTACTTTGAGAAAAGACATTTCATTTAACAAAGACGAAGATTGCTGACGATGCACCGACAAAACGTGTGGCAAAAATGTTCTAGTCGGCAGGATTCATGGTTTTCTAAATCTCATCTCACACTTGAAATACTCGTTAATTTTGTCTACTATTAGGTGCAAATATCCAGAAGGACTAGTCGTCCACGAGTTGAGGATTAGTAGTGATCATACGATAGTAAACTGGTATAATCTCGCTCGAGAAGTTTGTGTAGAAATTTTGGAGAAATACAAAGATAGGAGGTCGGGGAAAACTGTAGAAACTGACGAGTCTAAATTCGGAAAGAGAAAGTACCATCGTGGAAACAGAGTATTCGACGTCTGGGATTTTGGAGGGATGGAAAGAGAAAGGTCAATTGAACACCTAACTCTATGACAAACGTGACGATTTCAATTTCGCTATCACAAACTTTCCTTTCATAAGTAGCAACATTCCATCATCGCCCGCATACGGCGTATTCATATCTCAGTTGATACGTTATTCCAGAGCATGCTCAAATTACAATGACTTTGTTCTGAGGGCTAGGCGACTTTCAATTAAGCTGCTCAACCAGGGTTATATATGTGCTAGACTAGCAACGTCACCGAGGAAGTTCTACGGTCGTTACGAGATTCTTATTACTCCATATGATATCTCGTTATCCAGACTTTTAAATGATATTCTGGACTGAGACCGATTTCGATCATTTTACACAGAGTTGACACCTTCTATACTAGAAGGTTATCTACTTTGACTTCTCCATATATCAATACATATGGAATTTACACGATTTGACTCTTTCTACTGGGTAAATGTGACGGGTGTTGCTAGCAAGCAGGAGATGCTCACTCTCCCTGGGCACCTGATCTCACTCCATCACAGGGGTTCACATATGCTCTTCAAGTAGACATATTTTGTTATTTTCCACTTGGTTTTCATTTTCACTGATTTTGTATGTCCTCTGGTTTAATGAATTTTAGACTTATGGTTTGGATTTATCCATCATCTTTACATCAAGGAGTTTGAGTTACCGTGTACAGTGATAATTAGTGACTGTTGGAAAGTATATACATCCAGTGAAGGTTACATCCATCAGACTGTTAACCACAGCAAGGAATGTTCTAACACAATAAAAAGCACTTGGCAATACTTAAATGACTCTAACGACAAGTTCATAGTCTTCATCAGTCACATAAAAAAGTATACCCTGTGAAGAAAACTTTCAGTTTACACGTAGTCTTAACAACAACGATTTAGGAACGTGTAACATACGCAGAAAAGACGACGGCTGCGCCCGCTAAAATGCAAACTACCTATATTTATATGTAAACGCACACAGGAAAAGAGAAAATGCTCACAACAAAGATAATGAATAGTATACAGAACTGATTTACAAACTAACCATACAAATTAACAATAAATTAATAATAAGAAGAAGGCTCTGTCACGAATTTTGGCTACTTCATCAAGTGACAACACGATTGACGATTAACAGCTATGTGAAATCCATGCTCATGCTTTAAATGTTTCAGCGTGAATAAACATAACGTCAAACCAACAACTCCATAACTTCATAGATCATAAAATACAAATTATCGCGCGAAAATATATAAAGCTGTATACGAGAAAGCAGAAGACATCTGACAAAGCTAAATGACACAAATTTACAAAGAAAACTTAGTTATATTATTAGAGTCCATCCGTCAAATATTATAATATGACTTATTTCAGGTCAAAACAAGAATATGTATGTTTTGGCATACATGGCTTGGCGCGTCATGGTTGGACTGAACAGTGAGCTCGAGATCACTTTGATGATGCAGATTGCTTGTCATGCAAGATGTTTAATTGACGGTGGATTTGCCCACATCAAATTTATGTACAGGAAGACTGATGTGGATTCATTGCCCCAGTTAGTATCAGTTGTGGAGAAATCAGCCTACAATAACTGTACAAGCGCGATGACAATACCATTCTTCAGGGTTAATGAAGGTTGGATAACATGGCTTTGTTGAATCCAGGTCTTGCCTATTTAAGTTCATGGTTGAATGTTTGCTTTGTATTGTCAAGGACTTGTAAACAACTGTATAATTCCTTGGTTTTGCTTTGATTTGTTTTTCAACTATATGTTTCATGAAGAGTTATCGTTCGTTAGAAAGATTTCCATGGTTTATAAAATTGTTCAGGAAGACACATCGCAAAATAAAGTAGGGTTTTTCTTATAAAACGTATTTTCAAGAAGGAGACATACAGAAAGTAAGTTATATTTCCAGTGCTTGTTATATGGAAAGATAGCCTCAGAAAGCAAAATAGGGAATGGCTGAATTTCTATCGTTTCTATATAATCATTTAATTAACTGAGATTTTGTTTTCTTTATCTGGTATGTGAATATATAAAACAATCAATATAGAAGTATAAATCCAATGAAATTTGACTGATCTTGTCAGTGGATATGTATGTAGTTCCGTCCGTCATGTGTACATAAAGTTCTATGTAAGAATTTCTTTGACACGGGAAGTTACTCTTACAATACAAAATTAAGTATAGAAAATTTTTCTAAAATCTAAATCACATCCTTTAATGTCAGTTTTTAAAAACAAAACCCAACATTTAATTTAATAAGTATATACAGTGTAAATATTTTATTTAAATTATTTAAATATTTTGAGCAAAGTTTTATTCAAACTTATTTTATTTTTATATGAACTTTATATTTTATTTAATAACCGATATCTGTTTTGACCACGTTTAAGGTTACATTACCGATTTTGCACGGAAAAATCATACTTACCTGGTGCAGGTCTCACCGTGATCAGCAAGGCGGTGGGCCCAGGCCGAGGCTTTTCCATTGCACTCCGGATGAGCTGACGCCTGCGATAGTCCCAAATGTGGACTACTCGGGCACGTAATTTTTTAGTGTGGGGGTCTGCGTTCGCGCTAACCCCTGAATAATCAATCTAATAAGCATGATCAGCGTAAAGGTTTTCGGTTATAGTCCCAACCAAAGCAAATCCACATAAAACTATAGTCTTCTTCAGACGGCACTTACGGTACTGATTGACTTCACTGACCGTCCTAAATCGGTACCGCTGCTGCATTACTATCGAATATTTTTGTCATGTCTTTGATGTGCAGACATGTATTTCTTGCATTCTCTACATGTCTGTGACATTTCTCCAACTGGGGACTCGGATGTATTCTTTCTTTTCTTCTATGTCTCTGTGCTTTAACGTTGTTGATCATTGATCAATGTAACCTTCGAGACTATCAAGTGTAAAGCCCATGTAAATAACATATTATTTTCATTTTCAGACAGTGCTTCACTACTATTCTTTTAAAACCTATAATCTACAATTGTCTTGTAAAAATGCCTATTGTTTATTACAAATCACATTGTACTGTAACGTCAAGTTTAATGATAAATGTAGCACTCTAATTTATTTTGCCTATAAATTTCCGATGAAGACCTACTGGTCGGCAAGGTAAATCCAGACACGCAGTAGATCCGGACGATTTTGGTTACTTATTGACCATTTCAAGTAATTTTAACAACACAACTTGAAAGAAAAACATCTTTTTAAACTGTATGCCGATGGACATTTTAACATTTATTCATTTAATATGATTGTAACGAACCGTCCGGATTTACCTCTCCTCAGGATTTACTTTTCCGACAAGTAGAAAAATTCCTTAAAAATAAGTTTAATCTGTAGAAGTTTTCACATATGACAATTCATAAAGTACACCTCTCTACCACATGGTTCATTCAAAACCATGTTGTTGTCCCTTATGTGTTAGTGTTAAAAAAGAAAGTCAAAATCTTGCAGATAACTCTGGAGGTTTCCCACCCCTGTACTACAGAGACCTCTGGAGGTTTCCTGTCTCTGTATTGCAAAGATCGCTGGAGGTTTCCTACCTCTGTACTACAGAGACCTCTGGAGGATTCCTATCTCTGTACTACAGAGACCTCTGGAGGATTCCTACCGCTGTACTATAGAGACCTCTGGAGGTGTCCTACCTCTGTACTACAGAGACCTCTGGAGGTGTCCTACTTCTGTACTACAGAGACCTCTGTAGGATTCCTACCACTGTACTACAGAGACCTCTGTAGGATTCCTACCGCTGTACTACAGAGACCTCTGGAGGTGGCCTACCTCTATACTACAGAGACCTCTGGAGGTGTCCTATCTCTTTACTACAGAGACCTCTGGCGGTGTCCTACTTCTGTACTACAGAGACCTCTGTAGGATTCCTACCGCTGTACTACAGAGACCTCTCAAGGTGTCCTACCTCTGTACTACAGAGACCTCTGGAGGTGTCCTACCTCTGTACTACAGAGACCTCTGGAGGTGTCCTATCTCTTTACTACAGAGACCTCTGGAGGTGTCCTACTTCTGTATTACAGAGACCTCTGGAGGTGTCCTACTTCTGTACTACAGAGACCTCTGGAGGTGTCCTACTTCTGTACTAGAGACCTTTGGAGGTGTCCTACCTCTGTACTACAGAGACCTCTGGAGGTGTCCTACTTCTGTACTACAGAGACCTCTGTAGGATTCCTACCGCTGTGTTACAGAGACCTCTGGAGGTGTCCTACTTCTGTACTATAGAGACCTCTGGAGGTGTCCTACTTCTGTACTACAGAGACCTCTTGATGTATTCCCCAACATACAAGTAATAAGACCCCTTTTGCACGGGGTTATGTAATTCCATTACCATTCTAATATTCATGCGAAATTGAACAGCAAGATTTAGCAATAAATTATTAAAATTCAGATGGGCACTTAACTGTGCTCCAATTTTAATAGACCGGGTTTGTACTTCATCAACTTCAAAAATCTAAACAATTCGTCCTCATGTTGACGAATTCTATGACACCTCGAGATACCCTGATGGCATCTTTACAAAAGATGAAAGATAAATGAAATATACATTCACGATATTTATCCAATTTATCAACTTCGTAATAAATGTTATACGGATACACCTTTATAATTATATGTACTTTTAGAAGTAGAACACCCTGCTGATAGAGCTGCATAAGGCTCGCAACAAATAAAGAAACACATAAAATAAAACAAATGAAAAAAAAAAAAGAAAAAATGGAACACAAGAAAATAAAGGAACAAATTAACAAAAAATAAAATAAAATAAAATAAAATAAACAAATAAGCAAACAACGCACAAAGATAAAAAACAAAACAAATAATCAACAAACGAATAAATAAACAAACAATTCGATTGCATGGAGTTTATTGGAATGGTGAGCAGCTGATATAGGTATACATGTAAATATAGATAAGTATAATGTAGACATGACACAGAATTAATATAACACTAGGCAACAATATTAATCATTAATCGAAATTATACAAAACGAAACACCATCATTTAATAAGAAAGATTCATGTTTATTTTACAGGTAACATATCAACAGGTGCGTCAATAAATGAATTAAGATCATTGAAACATATTTTTGCCACACAATTATCAGAAAGTTATGTTTGTCTTGTAAGATGGTGAGTCTGATTGTCAGAAAAGTACGTTGAATTGTCGGATGTTATATCAACTTATCATAAAGGTATCAACCCTGTATAAAGGTCACCTCCATGTAAAGGTCAACATAATATAAAGGTCAACACTATATAAAAGTCACCTCTGTATAAATGACACCTCCCTATAAATGTCATCTATCTATAACGGCCACCTCTGTATTAAGGTCACTTCTTTATAACTTTATAGTAAAACCTGCCCTACAGGTCACCTCCATTAAGAGACTACATGCTTATACAGATCGCACTGCTATTTTTTTTAGGTTTTCTTACATGAACCTTTGTATAAAGACCACCTCTGTACAAAGACCACATGTTTCTTTATCATCATTACACTCCTTTGATTGAACTTTAAAATGACGAATGTTGAATGAAGTTGACTTTTCAGAAAATTGTCGACTTAAGAGAAAATAATGAATTCTCGGTTGTTTTGTTGACTTGTCGAAAATTTAACATCAAAACTATCTAACTGGTCGACGTGAAAATCTGACAAATGGATGGTAAAATGAAATATGCCACCGCAATATGCGATATAAAAATAACATTCCCTTAGTTATTAAGCAAAGGAAACTATCCCATGAAATACGAAAATTTTTTCGAATTGAAATAAGGATTGTCGAAGATAGATTGCTATCTAACAATAGTTATAAATGAAATAATGAGGGAAACGGCAATAACAATTGATTATAGATTAGTTTAATACCATGTTATAAATTTATACAGTAATGGTCACAATACATAATGCAAAAACAGAGAGAGAGAGAGAGAGAGAGAGAGAGAGAGAGAGAGAGAGAGTGTCTCATGGACTGAATGATCAATAGACCAATCAATTGACATACGGACAGACAATCAGAAACGGCATTACAAGCAGCCAGAAACATAAACAAGATGAGAAGAATGGAATGGGTTTTGGTGGAATGGTAAATTCTAATATTCTTCACGATACAACTAGTGTAAGAGAGACCTCAATCGGATCATCCAGCTTCTTTCAATCGAGCGTCTGGAATGAGGAAAAAGTGCGAGGTGGTCCGAGTAATATCTATGTTCGGAGGAGAGATATTTGGAATGAATCCTCATAAAGCTTACACAGTGGTGGATCCAGTACGCTCATTGTCTGGGGGCGTTTTGTGAAAGGGTATAAAAATGGTGTAAATTTAGGGGCGAAAGTGTTGTTTGCTTTCAGAAAGGGAAGGGGGGGGGTGATATACCCCGAAATGGACACTGGTAAAGTTGATAAAGTCAAATATACAACATATGCATTATTATATGCAAACATCTAATGTTTTAAATCAGTTCAGAATATGAAAAACGGAGGAGAAAAGATTCTCCTTTAAAAGATGATATATTTTGCCCACTAAAGGATTTCCACCATTTATAATGGCCGATTGACTTCTTTTAAAATAAAATTTCCTGAAAAAGTAGAAATAGGTTTCAACCACAGGTACCCCACTCTGGATCTGCACATGTACAAATATTTCACAAATATTTCTCAGAATTATAGACAGCTTATATTGTCGTATCCATTATCTCGTGACAATGTTCATTATTGGTGTTGAATGCTTGTCACGTGGTACTGTCCGGTTAAGATGGACATGACCACTATTTCTGACCAAACGGTCCAGTCATTGGTGAGTTGTATTAACACTGGGGAAGGGCATTCATTATAGGTATAACAGGTTCTTCTTCCGTCCATTGGGTCAGTATCACATCTGTAATAGAAATGAAGTACGTAAATGATCAATTTTATTTAAGCAAGGGACGCAACTCCGCTGAGTAAATATTTAATTTGGTTCATTTCCGAGTAGCGTTTCTTTTATAATAAAATCTATTTTAGTCAAAAGGTTTACATGTGAACTGGTCATAGGGAAACCCGTGAAATATACTCAAGCAGCACTATGTAAATTTGCTTTTCGGTTTGTGATTTGAAATTCTATAATTGAAATTTCAATGTTTGGCCGAAGTCACGTGCTTTTACAGTATTATTTACGAATTTCCAACTTTAAATGGAAACTCTGAAAAAGTCCATTGTTGTAAAAAGCACTTCAGTTGATAATTATAATAATATTAAATGAATAAATAAAACCACACCACCAAAACTCCTCAAAACAATCAAACAAACAAACAAAATTAACCATCTAATTAAATACCTGGGGTGAGTTTTACTTAAGGTAGTAAGCCACAACGTAGAGGTAGATGTAAACTTTGCTAAGAAATATTTGTCTCCTTCCTAAAGAGTTCCAAACGTAACGTACACCTTTTACAACCACAGGGGCTCGTGTCAGAGGAAACTCTAAAAGCCATACATATATAAAACGTTTAAAATGTTCTTTTTAATGTCTATTTTCCACCTCAAATATAAATAATATTATTTATTATACCGAAACGAAGCGTGTGTATATAGTGTTATATCGAAACATTTAAGGCGAATTTGTTTACAAATATATATTTGAGGTGGAAAATAGACATGAAAATAAGATTTTAAACGTTATATATATGTCTGGCGTTTACAACTTCCTCTCTAACACGAGCCCCTGTGTTTACAACATTTACCAATGTAATTACGTATGAACATAGACTTCAAGAAAAATTCGATGGACGTACACGTGAATTTAGTCGGAAAGTTTACGTCTACGTCTACGTTTGTGTTTACGACCTTGACACTCCAGAGCTTCCCGGTTCTTATAACACTCCATTATTGATAGATTTCGCGCGAAATCAGAACGCCGTGTTGACGTCATAATTACGTGGTGTAATACTCACTCCTGATTTTATCTATGTCACAATGGAGAAATAAAAAATAAAAATAAATAAATAAAAAATAAAATAAAATAAAAGAAAGAAACTCACTGCTGTGTGTGCGCATGTGCAGCTTCAGGTCGTATGTATGGCTGAACTCCATTCCACAAAACTTGCATGCACAATCTTTTTCCTTTACGTGGGTGCGTCTCACGTGACTGTCATGTGCTGCATGTGACGCAAATGCCTTGCCGCAAAACTTGCACTGCAAAATCAAAAATACGTTGTAATAGAGCGCAAAAATACAAACAATTATAGATACCGATAAACATGCACGGATGGAATGTATTGTACACTGCAAAATTAGAATCATATGATAATAATAATTTGATTTTGTATGAAACAAGAAATTCTATTGGCAGTTGAAAGCATATTACAGCTTCATAAAATAATTTGCTCGTTCGCTGTGAGCAACCAGGTTTGCGAATATTTTCCTCCGCTCTTGTTGCATTTTCATTTGCAGTTTAAAAAAAGAATCTAATATTTATAATTCAAATTATTCTAGTCATTTATTGAGATGTAATATGGTTTGAGGAGGTGCACAATTTTAATAATCCGCTTCTCGGATTATAAAGTGTGCACCGCCTAAAACCATATTATATTGCAAAATTATTAAAGTTAATCCTTAAGTAACTGATATTTCATAAAAATAAGAAAATGAATCTCTTTTTAACAACATTTCGTTCGCCATGCTTTGATGAAAATGGTTGGTTGATAGACTGATTAATTGCTTTACGTCCACAATAATTTCACGTATATGTTGAAGGCAATCTGCCTGATGCATCGCATACAAATTTATACATTTGCAACGAACCCTCCCGAAGCAATTTGGGATCTTTTACTTGCCATGCCTACCGTGATGTGGGATTCCAGTTTTTACTGTCTCATCCGAACGGCAGGACACTGGTGTGCCCATGGCGGGAGTCCGGGACCTTTCTGACACAAGCCGAGCACTTCATTCATTGAGCGATACCGGCTTTTATGAACATGGATATTACTTTTATTTGTGTAGATGTCGATGTTAATTTCACTTGGTGCTCGAATTCGTTTTCACCTACTTATCTATGCATTATATCTTCTAGAATTTATTTGTGTTTTACTACATGTATTTCACATTTAAGAGAATCAATTGCTTCCCTTAAAGGTTGCATTCATTATAATTCATTTTAAACCAAAACAAATATATTTACGTAAATTATCGTGTATGTAGGTAAATCTAAAATGAGTTTGTACTGAAATTCCCTTTTCAAACTAATCTGTCCCACGATTTCAATACTGAGTATGTCGTAATAAAGGAGTCACACCCGTCAGCCCCTTTCGACGTCGAACGGTTCCTCGACTGACATCGTCGTAGAATCCGACAGCTGTACCCCTAAATCGGATGAAACAAAGATCAGACCTCGGCGAGAATTACTTTTCTGTCATAAAATGAATTGGAGTAGCTCTAGCGATGAGGTGCCTGGCTCAGAAGCAAGAAGTCCCGGGTTCGATTCCCGCCGGTGTTCTGTCCTTCTGATGAGACAGTAAAACCGAGGTCTGGTGTCACGGTAGTCGTGGCACGTATACGATCGCTCACTGCTTCAGATGCAGTGGCAGATTTAGAAGAAACCCAGACCCCCCTTTTCGCCAAAAGTATAAGTAAAACTTCAGATTTGCAGCCAAAATGGCTATTTTGGTTTATATTTAACTTTTGCATGTGCTACCTCCCTCTTTCAGAAATCCTGGATCCGCCACTGAGGTGGGTCCGTTGCATAGGTCTACACTTCAGTGCATTGTATCAGACAGATGCCGTCACCATATAAGTGCCATAACCTTGGTCATTCTCTACCTAGAGTTCCGTGCGCTGCAGAGAAGCGATAACTGTGGGTAGAGAATGTAACCTTGGTTGGTTGGTTGGTTGGTTGGTTGATTGGTGTTTTACGTCGCTTTCAACAATATTTCAGTTATATCGCGACATGGAAGCAGAAGGTAACCGACCTCTATAACATAGTGGCGCAACCCGGGAATCGAACCCGGATCGTCGGCGCCGCAAGCCAAGCGCTTAACCACCACACCAAGCCTACACCAAGCCTGCCCCCTGTAGCCTTGGTGTGACATAATATAGAAATGAAACAAATCAAAATCTGTCATACACTTGATATACTCTAAACTATGCCAATGATCAGAATCATCTCATCAGCACAAGAAACTTTATTCGTCGAAATGCGAATTTGTTGACAAAGGCTACTACACGCATTACAGCTGTTATGTCATACATACTTTGAACGGGCGCTCTCCCGAGTGCTGCCGGATATGAGTTCGAAGGATGCTGGACGCCGTGAAGGATTTACTGCAATACACGCATTTATATGGCCGCTCCCCGCTGTGTACCTTGAAATCAAGAAGATGCAATCCAAGTAAATAAAAACCGAATTTCGTCTAAAATAACAAATACCACTTTCTTCAGAGAGAAAGAAAGTCTTTTGCTTTGAAAACTTCACTGGGATCTTAAATTTGAAACTTGTGACTTGGTAATTCTCAACCCAGATTTATTCCTAGGAGAGATTTATTTGCCTCTTTCTCTTAAAGATAAAGGAACAATTTTGTCGATTATCAATTTTGTTTTTATACATTTGTGTATATTTCATTTTTGCGTTTTCTGCCCATTATCTTACATGAGACTTACCCTCATGTGCTTATTGAGACTGGAACTTTGGCTGAAACTCTTGCCGCACACAGCACACTTGTGCGGTCTGTGCTTTTCGTGCACGTGTAGAATATGTATCCGTAGCCGATCCCTCTTCTCAAATGACCTGCAAAATGGACCCAAAGATTTAAGATATCCCTAAAAATGTACGAACATTTCTAATTTTGTTAAATAAATAATAATACAAAAATAAAATATTTATTTCTATTATTTTTCTCAATTCTTCTTTAAAATTTCTTGAATTTTGCTTTTGAAATACAGATTCAATGTCACAGGTCATTTTTGATAGTACAGGGTCAAGGTCACAACCATGTCAATGTCAAACATGAAAGTTGACTGTATTCTTTGTTGTTATACCGGGCACATAAGTTGCAAGGGAACTTCCTGTTGCCTTGGTCCACACACTTTGTATACTTTAAGTGCTTGTCTCTGTAATATCGATACGCGAACACCTTCCCACACCGCTCACACTGATATCCTTCCGCATCTGAAAAGAGATATTATCAAAAACTTTAAACGTCGATGATATATGTATCAATGACTGAAGTATTGAAAAGCGGGGCTTTTGATTGATTGATTTTTGTTTTACGTCACACCACGAATATTTCACGTATATATGGTGACGGCATCTGCCTGATGTGGAGCATACAAATTTTGACCTTTGCAACGGTTGGTTGGTTGGTTGATTGGTGTTTTACGTCGCTTCCAGGGAATCGAACCCGGATCGTCGGCGCCGCAAGCCAAGCGCTTAACCACTACACCAAGCCTGTCCCCTCCTTTGCAACGGACCCACCCGAAGCAGTGAGGGATCTTTAACGTGCCATGCATACCACGATACGGGGCCTCGGTTTTTACTGTCTCATCCGAAAGATATGGCACCGGCATGACCAGAGCGGGACTCGAACCCCGGCCTCCCGATTAGGTGTCCGACGTGATACCACTAGGCTACGCCGGCTTGAAGATAAAATATAGCCTATCAACTAGATGGGTTAACTAAGTGACTATCTTAGCAAGTCAGTAACTATCTTGGTCACTAACTATAAGTATCTTATTAGTTACTAAGTAACTATTTTAGTAACTATATGTAACTATCTTAGGAATTAAGTAACTAAGTAGTTATCATCCGTAAAGAAATACAGTCTAGCTTTACCAGTTGTGACCTTAACCTCTATTGACCAAAAACTATTAGGCATCTTCCTAGTTTGATAAGTATCCATCTATAGAAATATGGTTAGGGTATGATGAAAGGAATTCTAATTATCATCCGGAAACAAGTAATTTCAATATATATATATATATATATATATATATATATATATATATATATATATATATATGTTTGTTTATTTATTTTAACAGCTGATTCGACACCTTTTCCGAATTCCTGGATCCACGACTGTAGTAAGTGTGTTCAACAGATGAACAATTTCCCATATTTAAAACTAAAGTTCTTCAAAAATCTCAAACAAACATTTGTGTATAGTTATACAATGTTTTGACACCCTCGTATGATATATATGCAGCTATGACCTTGAAATCCTCGTATGATATATAGGCAGCTATGACCTTCATGATAACAACACTGTAGAACTATCACAAACCTAATATCTTTCGAGAACGAATGCCATTCTACGAGAAATGCTCCACGATACAATAATAAAGCGACTTTCCATAAATCTGCTTTAAGAACCTTGCTTTATTCCAGTATCTAATGAACGGAGACGTTTACGTTAATACTTGATAAGAGCGCGAGATCATTGCGCACTTGCGCCGTAATTCCAATTTTATTGCCAGATAAGTCTTCACACAGCGTCGACGCAACTCGCAAACAAATCTTCTTGTTATTCGGAAATCCTCGTCCCTAATTGGACGTAGATACGAAAATGGGGACACTAAATCCCACCAAGGCTTTTCAACGACCCGTAATAACTGTAAAACTAGAGCTATCTGGATAATATTGCGCCGTTGCGTCCGTGCGCTTCCGCAGAGAGTCGCCTGCGCATGTCTTCGGGGATCGGTAAAGAGAGATTACAGATTTGATATTTAGCCAATCGCTGATCCACGCATGTTTATCCATTGTAATTGACAATGGAATAGAACTTTAGAATCCGGATTTTCTTGGTAACGAAAACGATTTAGAAATACTCGGCATTTTATGGCTGCTGAAAAATGCCTGCGACTAGATGGTTAAACAATGGGTGAATACATCTCCGGGGCTTATGGAGGCTTTTGCTTTCACTTTATGGTGATAGGGTCGTAAATAATATCTAGAATATTGTCGTCACTGAAGTCTCCGGTGAGATCGTGTTTAGCAGCTGACAGCTCCTAAAACTTGCGTTATTATCATTCGGCACATCAGCTGCTCGTTGCAGTCATTATTGTTCTTGGAAGAGATGGTCGATATATATGTGTATTCTAAGTGTTACTCTCATGCAATTTGTCAAGGGTTTCCTTCTCTTTCTATATGGAACTAAAGGCGATCATATGGCTGAGTGCATGGCTCATGACCAAGAGGCCCTAGGTCTGAATCTTAGTGACGGTTGCACGGAGTTCTGAATTTCGGAGGACAAAGTTACAACCAAGGCATGTCCTATGACATAATTCTACTACTACTACTACTACTACTACTACTACTACTACTACTATTTCCGCTACTGCTGCTGCTGCTCCTGCTTCTTCTACTACAACTACAACTACTACTATTACTACTTCTACTAAATATTATAAGAACATGCAATAGTCGGCATTTACGCATGCATTCTAAAACTATGTATAAATGTCTAAAGACAATAGGGGCCTTCTATATTCCTTTATTATCTTATAAATCTTTCTGTACGGAATATTATTTAGAAATCTTGCAAGTAGTAAAAAGAAAAAAAAATAAATAATAATTATGTAATTATGTTATATGAAATTAACTATCATTATAATAAATTCTCTTAGATTAGATATGAATTACATTTTTGTGAAAATTTGAAAACAAAAATTTACAAACAAAAAATAGAAAGAAAGAAAAAAGAAAGAAAGAAAAAGAAAAAGAAAGAGAGAGAGAGAAAGAAAGAAAGAAAGAAATAAAGAAAGAAAGAAAGAAAGAAGGAAGGAGAGAGAAAGGAGACTCGCTCATGTTTGTTGACTTACTTTCTGGTTCTGTAACGGAATCTTTCTGACCGGAACCATCCTGAACGGTGATTGGTATGCCCATGAACTGCATGTAAGAATCACCGTACCACACGAGGAGTTCCGCACCGATCGGGATATCTCGGGTTACTTTATAAAAGATACTCTCTCCTTCTTGAATAACGACGAGATTCTGTTCGGCGGAGTGGCGTGCGCAATTGACGTAAGACATCCAATTTCCGGTTGCCCCTCTGCCATCGATGAAATGACTTAACATGCCGTTCTTGAAAATCTGAAATAGGTATAATTGGATATACTTGACCTTGTTTTTCATAACGTTTGGGGTTTTTGCATCTAATGCACAAACTCTTCAGATTCGACCAAGAACCTTTAAACAAGATCTTTTTTAAAAGTCTTTGAGTGCCACATTTCCACGGTGTCAGAGCGAACTAAAGCGTTTGCCTTGTGGTTCACTGTAGCTTCACATGTCAAGCTTTTGTCCAACCTCGATTCATGCTAGCGGGAAGATGTTGCAGATGTAGATCTAATTTTCACTCGGTGTTCTCGGACTTCTACCACGATGAATCACTGGAAGCCATGTTTCATAAAAATATCATATTTCAATAAACAATAAATCTTTACGGTTTAATTAGTTTTTGATAGGCCGGCGTGCTCTTTAAGAGTAAATTTTTGACATATTGTAAAATGTTGTATTTTCGAGGGTTCAACTTTCGTGGTTTGACGGGACGGGACAAAATAATGACTTTTAATTTGAAAATCAAATATAAGCGAAGCCATGACTCAATGATTCAAAGCCATCTAACTGAACCATATTAGTCTAATACACGCGTACATGTAGAACATGACCAAACGCCATCAAATGCCTGCATAGTTCGCAAGATGTGCACAGTCCTGTAAATCTTATTCCCTTACTTCTCGTAAAAATTATTACATCGCCATTTTACACTGAATTCTCAATACTTTGTATGTGCCCAGGCATTCTAAAATAAAAAAATGTTTGCAAAGAAAAAAAACTTCAATAATGTGTCGAATTTCGGGCAAGTAGCAGTTTTCATTACTCGCTTCAACTCAATTTATAACCTCTCTATTTCAGTATATTTGCATGCTGTAAAATGTATTAATCTATAAAACCATTTCATGTCAATCTAATATGTTATCGATTTTTTTCCAATTTGTTCAATTTCGATACCATATTAATCTTAAGAAATTTCTGATGATAGAAAAATAAAATAAATAAATACAATGAAAACAGACTTTTTCCCAATTTTAAATGATGTAAGAGGTCTAATACCGGACAAACCACATTTTGCCGAAATTTTCATTATGACGTTAATACTTGGATTGGTACGTCACAGTACTATGACGCAAATCTATGCGGCAAAACCTCATTTGTCCAGTATTGCCCCTTACACCATGTAAAATCATATTGTAAAATCATCATGTTTTCATAATCTTACCTCCCACATAAAAGAGTTGTCATCAAACGACTTTATTTCACTCGTGTTGACGATTTTTCCTTTGAAAGGACCGAATCTGGTTCCCGTACTTATCATTTCCTTTTTGCAGAAAACTCCATAATGGATGACGCCGGAGAAAGTGGTGGGGCAAATACACAACTCTGTAAGATTAATTGATCGATTAACTCTGACATTATACCCCCCCCCCCCAAAAAAAAAAAAAAAAAGAAAAGAAAAGGAGAAATGAAAAAAAAAAAAAAAAAAAAAAAAAAAAAAAAAAACAACAACAACAAAATTTGGGGGTATATAGGAATCGCCCTGTCCTTCTGTCCGTCTGTCAACGAAGTTTCTCAAAATGTACACGAGGGACATCCATTACACTTCTACCAGTGATGTATATTGGGATGAATTATTGCATGTTTCAACCTATATGTTGTCGCCGGAGAAAAAGAGGGGGGGGGGGGGCGCGTATTTGTCCCGTTAGTTTAAAACACATTAAGATTGTTCCAGGTGGCGGCATCTGTCTGGGTCGTTGGTCAATAGGATCCGAAGTAGTGAAAGTTCTTTTACTTGCCAACGTCCACTGGGGCATTTTAAGGACACGACATCGACGAAATTCAGTCAGGATTCGAACTCTGGTCTCCTTCACCAATAAAAATCTGTAGCCACTGTACAGTGCTTGTATATATGTACATATATTACCTGTGGTATATAGGTAAATACACTTTGTTTTAGTTTTCATTATTCTTCGCTATCTACATGAACTTGATTAATTTTCTCATATATATTCTGTCTTTTTCTAACTTTAAATTTTTATGATTTAAAGTGAGCACATGACTGTTAATATTCATGTCCTCACTTTAAATCATAAAAATTTAAAGTTAGAAAAAGACAATTCTATCGTAGAAGTAGGACACAATTTGAAAGAGTTTTTTTTGAAAGAGTTTTTTTTTTAAAGTCAACCAAAAACGCGCCCCACCCCGCTTCCTACGTCTTTGTTCTACCAACTGAATGAAACTTATAACTTACTGTCCTCGCCACTCACTTTGTAAATCGAAAAATCTGGATTCTCACTTATTTATCTTTAAAATAGTTTTACAAAATTAATATCAATCGACAGATCTTGTTTAGTCGTAACTTTTGGTGTATGTTATATGTTTCTACGAAGAAGCATTCGTATTTTATAGGGAAAAAATCATTTAGATAGGGCGTTTTCTATGTTTATTTTGACGTGACGTCGCCGATGTTTAACATTGAGTCTATGGGAAACTTGGCGACGTCACGTCAAAATTTAAATGGAAATCGCCCTATCTGAAATTGATTTTTTCTATGAAATATGAACGTTTCTTCATACAAACATATAGCATACACCAAAAGTTACGACTAAACAAGATCTATCGAATGGTTTTGCCTTTTTGAAATTACTCTTAACATGGATAACTGAAAATCCAGATTTTTCAGTTTCCAGAGTGAGTGGCGCGGACAGTAGTTGACCGTCCTAAGTCGGTATCGCACGCAATTGCATTACAATCGAAAATTTTTGTGATGTTTTTATGTGCTTCTTTTTCCTCATTCTACATGTATGTGGCCACTTTTATCCTCATTCTACATGTATGTGGCCACTTTTATTCTCCTTCTACATGTATGTGGCCACTTTTATCCTCCTTCTACATGTATGTGGCCACTTTTATCCTCATTCTACATGTATGTGGCCACTTTTATCGTAAAGCTTTGTCAATTTTCTCCCTTTATCTTACATATGGTATTAGCCGCAAGTAGTGGCCCTAAATGATATCATTCATTTAGGGCCACTACTTGCGGCTAATATGGTATTAGTCATTGGCATGCGCGGATCCAGTGGGACGGACCGGGGTTGGACCCACCCTAAGATTAGGCGATTTTCACTCCTTCTCTTTCCGATGTGAAGTAAGCAAATCGACACACAAAAACATGGTTGGACAACTCTCCAAAAACTCATTGGGGTGGACACCCTCTCGACAAAATTTCTGGATCCACACCTGATAAGCTATTAAAATAAGTCGTAACTTGACGACGAAAATACGAATTAATCTGCCATAAATCGAATACAATATATACTAGCATCCTAGGTTTGAATACAGCTATTCCCACTTTTTTGCACTAAAGTCACGTGACATGTACCGGAAATACCTTACCTTCCGGTAGATCATGCGGGGGAGGGTCTACTCTGGGGGCTCGCCACGTTGACATCTGATGTGTCTGCACCAGAGAATTTGACTGCGACAAAATTCGTTCAATACCTGAAATACAGAGAAAAATAATGTCATATTCAGGGCACAAATATGCAAATGGTTTTTAAAAGTCGTCTTTTCCCATGATTACAAATCGAGGAATCCCCTGGAATCACAAAAGTGTTTACTACCTTCTCCGTTATATATTTTTGTTTGTATCTTGACATACTATAGTGGGTCGTCTCCCTTAATATTCTACGTGCTTAACCTTTATCAAAATCTCTCTATATATATAACATCGGTATAGTTGAATTTGAACTATTATTGCGTTCATATACGTATGTGCAAAATCCCGATCATTTTTAGAGAAAAGATACAGGTATATTACCATGAGAAATTTCGCCTATTTTTAGACCACTCAATGCGTGCGCAGGACTTCCGGTGTAGTTATTAGTCGCTGAGTATCCGAACAAAACGTAATCCAGTTGCTCTTGGGTGAAATAGAAAGTAGAACGCGATGCATGCTGGGATACGTGTGTCGGGTAGACTCGGTTGGAGATATCCGTTAGGGCCTTACACTGCGCATTTCTGTATCCTTGGAAACTGTCGTAAACGGTCTGACCGATGGCATGTTGCAAAAATGCCCTGCAATGAAAGATTTCATAGACTGAGAAATGCTTGTTTTCTGAATTAAGGTATTTAAATATGCGTATACGTAAAAACAAAATACCTCCTCAACTTCCGCTCAAAAAAAAAAAAATAAATAAATAAATAAAATAGAATAAAATAAAAAATAAAATAAAATCAAAACCCACACCCCAACGAAAGAAACAAAAATCCTCCAAAACGGAAAACATCTACCGAAAAAAACAAAAACTAAAAAACAAAAGAGAAAAACAACAACGACAACCAAAACGACAACAACCAAAACATCCCCCAAAAGTCAAACAAACAAACAAAAACATGAACAACCCCCCCCCCCTCCAGAAAGAAAATAACAAAACAAAACAAAAACAAACAAAAGCAAAAACAAAGAAACAAACAAAAAAGAAAACAAATAAAAGCAAAAACAAACAACCAAACAAAAAAGAAAACAAAAAACAAAAACAACTCCCCCCCCCCAAAAAAAACCCCAAAACAAAACAAAAACAAACAAAAGCAAAAACAAACACACAAAAAAAACCCTCTTAAATTTAGTGCTGATAATATTACCTCTAATTATAAAGTATAGCTTATTGTATTATATTCTTTCGCTTTCTAGAAACGGCGAGCACGTACATCAGGCAGGAGATATTTACTCGTCCTGGGTGCCTGATCTTATATCGTTCGACGATCCTTGTTTTCGCTCACCGTTCGGGAGATTTCAATACAACTACATATTATGCAGGAATGCCAATTTGTTCTGGTCTGTTGCTTGTGACTTCTACTCTTTTGGCACATTGTGAATTTCGTATTCTATCATAAAGGCGGGAGGTTGGTCCAGTGGTATAATACTGAATTTGAAGTCTTACGAACCGTAGCGGATCCGGCTATCGGTTCGGATTTTCAAATCTGATTTATTGTCCTCTGTCTACCTACCTGTCCTGTAAATGAAATAGTATAAACCGAGGTCCCCTATCTGTCGTGTAAATGAGACAGTATAAACCGAGGTCCCCTATCTGTCGTGTAAATGAGCCAGTATAAACCGAGGTCCCCTATCTGTCCTGTAAATGAGATAGTATAAACTGAGGTCCCCTATCTGTCCTGTAAATGAGCCAGTATAAACCGAGGTCCCCTATCTGTCCTGTAAATGAGCCAGTATAAACCGAGGTCCCCTATCTGTCCTGTAAATGAGACAGTATAAACCGAGGTCCCCTATCTGTCCTGTAAATGAGACAGTATAAACCGAGGTCCACTATCTGTCCTCTGAATGAGACAGTATAAACCGAGCCGAGGTTGCCAATCTGTCCTATGAATGAGACAGTATAAATCGAGGTCCCCTATCTGTCCTGTGAATGAGATGTATAAACCGAGGTCCCCTATCTGTCCTGTAAACGAGACAGTATAAACCGAGGTCCCCTATCTGTCCTGTAAATGAGAAAGTATAAACCGAGATCCCCTATCTGTCCTGTAAATGAGACAGTATAAATCGAGGTCCCCTATCTGTCCTGTAAATGAGACAGTATAAATCGAGGTCCCCTATCTGTCCTGTGAATGAGACAGTATAAATCGAGGTCCCCAATCTGTCCTGTGAATGAGATGTATAAACCGAGGTCCCCTATCTGTCCTGTAAATGAGACAGTATAAACCGAGGTCCCCTATCTGTCCTGTAAATGAGACAGTATAAACCGAGGTCCCCTATCTGTCCTGTGAATGAGACAGTATAAATCGAGGTCCCCTATCTGTCCTGTGAATAAAACAGTATAAATCGAGGTCCCATAGCCTATCTGTCCTGTAAATGAGATAGTATAAACCGGGACCCTCTATCTGTCCTGTGAATAAGACAGTATAAACCGAGGTGGCCTTTTTGTCCTGTGAATGAGATGTATAAACCGAGGTCCACTATCTGTCCTGTAAATGAGACAGTATAAACCGAGGTCCACTGTCTGCCCTGTGATAAGGCAGTATAAACCGAGGTCGCCTGTCTGTCCTGTGAATGAGATGTATAAACCGAGGTCCCCTAATTGTCATGTAAATGAGATAGTATAAACCGAGGTCCACTATCTGTCCGGTAAATGAAACAGTATAAATCGAGGTCCCCTAGCCTATCTGTCCTGTAAATGAGACAGTATGATCCGAGGTCCCCTATCTGTCCTATGAATGAAACAGTATAAACCGAGGTCGCCTATCTGTCCTGTGAATGAGAAGTATAATCCGAGGCCCCCTATCTGTCCTGTGAATGAGAAGTATAATCCGAGGCCCCTATTTGTCCTGTGAATGAGATAGTATAAACCGAGGTCGCCTATCTGTCCTGTAAATGAGACAGTATAAACCGAGGTCCCCTATCTGTCCTGTAAATGAGACAGTATAAACCGAGGTCGCCTATCTGTCCTGTAAATGAGACAGTATAAACCCAGGCATATACCTGTCCTGTGAATAAGACGGTGTAAACCGAGGCAACGTGTCGTGTCTATGCATACCTGGAAACGTAATTGATCTGTCAGCTCTTAGAGTGAACATGAAATGCAAACTTGTAAAGGAGACTTTATAAGGAATTTTCTGAGAATGATTTGAGTTTCGTTTTATTTTGGTTATATTTAGGGGAATGTGGAGGAAGCACTGGTTTACTTGTTGTTGTGTACGTGAGACAATATGTTTTCAAAATCTCTTTAAAGTGAGATTGTTACTTTACTACTAGTGTTAATGATAGGGTCTCCCGAGTTTATGTTAATTTTGCTCCCCCTCCCCCATAGCACACAAAATATGCATGTAAATGCTATATGAATTATATTTCTAACACTTTATTCTACAGGTCTTCGTAGATGAATTATATGATTACTCTGAGACGGTCCATAAAATTTGGGGCGTTTCAGAGTAATCACATGATTTATCTACGAATGTATTTTATCCCTACATCAAAAACAGTTTCGCCTGAGGGACGCGCCTTTTGAAAAAACAAAGTTCGCATCAAATGACTGCTGTCATGTGAATCTGCCATAGTCCTACATTATTGTGATATGAAGTCGGGTAAATTTAAAAGCTGCTACAGAGGTGGAATTGAGAGGAATGGCTGATGACACTACTTACTCCGACATCGGAAGTGAAATAAAAGATGGAGTAATCACCTTGTCTTATGACAATAAACGATAAAAATCCAATGTGATAACTGTAATATTGTCTACATTTTTCATGTTACACTTTTACACAGTTTACACTCGCAACCCACCCCAAAAACCAAACCCCCCCCCCCCAAATAATAACAAAGAAACCCAAAAAAAAAAAAAAAAAAATAGATAAATAAAAAATAAAAAAAAAAGAAGAAAATATGAAAATTACCCCCCCCCCCCCCCCCCAATAAATAAATAAATAAACAACAAAAACCAAACCAAAACAAAATACAAACCAAACCAAAACAAACAAAAGAAAGATAGAGAGATAAAATAAAGGAAGAAAGAAAAAAGAAAGAAAAGAAGAAAGAAAAAGATAGAAAGAAAAAAGAAAGACAAAAAACAGTGAGAAAAAGAAAGAAAGAAAATAAGAAAGAAAAACCCTACTCCATCTGTAAAGCTCTGATTACATCCCCTCAGGATATATAGGTCGATCTTGTACCTCAGAATATCGCTGTAAATCAAAGGAATTGAATGACAGGTTATGTGATTTTAAGGTGGAACGAACCATTGAGAAGAGAAATAACTCTCACATTGATAAATTGCTTTTATCCCTTTAATGAAATTATCAATCGTCATTAATCTTTCATTTTAAGGAAGAGCATTCTTTTACCAAGAGAGATAACTCAAAACATCGATAAAAGAGATTTCTATTTTTTATTTGCTCATGAAAAAGTAGCATATATACAGATAATAACGGTTTTAATTTTTAATTGTGGTCAGATTTGAATCTTTCCAGATGCCTAGATACCCCAGCTTGTGCGAGTACTTCAAACATTGTGATTTTGAAGCTAAAGTTATTCCAAAATCCCTGAATATTGATGGAATTTAACGGAGAAAAGAATTTCAGAGGAAAATCAATTAAACACCATAATAAATGTGAAAATTACATAAACCCCGGTATTCTCTTTACGTTTCCCTTTGAACATGATTTTAAACACGTTTATAATTGAAATAACTAATTATTAATTCATCCTTTATGTCGCGTCTATTGGGAGATAATTACCAGAGATGGACTCGCGTTGAGAGCGCCCTCTACCGTTAAACGAGGATCATCGTGATTTCAAAAGACAGTCGCCTCGTAATAGGTAACACGCGTAGACATTTAAAGAGAATGATGGACCATAAAACGTCCATCAACCATCCGGAAAGCGCATCAACAACAAAGGGTTTATCCCCCGAACCTTGATGTGCCGCTCGTTTTGATTGGTTAAGTGTGAGGTTTAACAGGACTTTTATTGGCGGATGACAAATGGCTTAGCTCGATGAGAGAGCTTTATTACAGATGCTGATGACGCTACTTAATCCTGACATCGGAAGTATGAACTTCTCCACGAATGGAGTGAAGATTCAGCGGAGAATCCAATGCCACCTCAGGCACGGATACAGAAATTTTGTCTAAAAGGGGTCCATCCCCCAATAAATTTTCTGAAAGGGGGTTCACTTCTGTTTTTGTGTGTAAAATTGCTTATTTCACATTGAAAAATAACGAGAAAAGTACTTCCCGCCGAATCTCAGAGTGGGTCCAGACCCCTGGCCCACCCGTCTGGATCCGCACCATTGCTGTACGCGATTTGGATTGTATTATAGTTAATATAAGTAACATATACCGTCGCCATGTGATCCAAGCGGGGATCCAGAGGGGTGTATCGGGAGTCTGGACCAACCCGGCCCTGAGATTCGACGAAAATTACTTATCTTCTTAATTTGTATGTAAATAAGTGAATTCATACACAAAAACTTGGCTGGATCCCCTTTCGGAAAATTCATTGGGGTGGATCCCTTCTCGATTTTTTTGATCCGCGCCTGTGATCTGCCGCCAACCATGCATCATCGCTATAGTCGGGGGGATGTAGCAATTTTAAAGGGGGTTCCATTCCCCAAAATATGCCAACCAAAGAAAGTGAAGGGGTGTTCCACCTTAAAAAGTTAACAAAATATATACTGATAACATACGCTAAATATAGAAGCCCCTTAAACCCCTTGGTCCGTCAGTGCTATGAGTAGTTAGGGAACTTTAATGCCTAAGCAGGTCCTTAACCGGGTTCGATTTCCACTCTGTGCACTGCGGTGTTCTGTCTTTCGTATGAGACAGAAAAAACCGAGGTTCCGTGTCACGGTAAGCGCGACACGTAAAAGATCCCTCACTGCTTCGGGGTGGGTCCGTTGGAAATGTCTCAATTTCTGTGCGATGCATCAGGAAGATGCCGTAACATAAATACATAAAATAACCGTGGAGTGACGTAAAACAATAATCAATAAATCAATCAATCGGTCTTCTTCACATTTCAGAAAACATACAATGTTGAACAAATAGGGACGACAAACTACCTCTGCTTTTGTTATTATTTTTTTTTTTTGTGGTTACGTTGCTATTTATCAGAAAGCTCAAAGGGCGATGTGCGGCGCGCTGTAGCGCTCTCCCCTCAGGGCATATGAAGTTAATGTAAAATGATTTCAATTCGCATATGGCTTGTGAATTTGACCCGCTCTGTCGATTTTTTTTATATGATGAACACTTTGATTTAAGAAAGAAAAGATTTTTGTGCACCGATATTCAAGGCTAAAGTATTACCTATTCCACTGCTTAGGCATATGGGAGGACTCTCTGATAGATCGATCCTTGGTATAGATAGAGAAGATAGTGAATTATATCAAAGCGTGTTCAGAAGAGCGAAATCAGGACATTTTGGGAAAAGGTTTAATAAATTCAAACGATAAATAAATAAATAAACAGATTGATTATTTTTTACATCACTCCACGATTATTTCATGTTATGAGGACAGCTGATGCATCGCATAGAAATTTAGACCTTTACAACGGACCCTCCCGTAGCAGTGAAGGATCTTTTACGTGCCACGCCTACCGTGACATTGAACCTCGGTTTTAACTGTCTCATCCGAAAGACTGAACACCGGTGTGCCCACTGCGGGAATCGAACCCGGGACCTTTCAGTCAAAGCCGAGCACCTTATCCACTGGGCGACACCGGCTTTAAATAAATAAATAAATAAATAAATAAATAAATAACGTACATTTTCTCATCCGTCCATATGTATTACAATTCATGCTTATGTTAACAATGTAATCATGGAAGACATATTAAGAAAGATAACCAGACGGTCCGGTCATCTTTGCCATAAATATTTTTATGACAGAACCTACAGGTCAAATAGGTTACCATAAAACTCTGAACATTCTATTTGCCAATAAATAACTAATGTAAAGGTTTATCTTTCTTACATTGCACTCTATGATTTTCATTTCAATGATCAACAAAGCGTTTTCAAATGTTAATAAAATCTATAAAGTTCTTCCATCCGCTCTTTATGGCATTGCTATTTAACTGAGTTTCTCTCTCTCTTTGACGTTTGATAGATCACTTTCTCTCTCTCTCTCTCTGTGACGTTTGAGAGATCACTTTCTCTCTCTCTCTCTCTCTCTCTCTCTCTCTGTGACGTTTGAGAGATCACTTTCTCTCTCTCTCTCTCTCTCTCTCTGTGACGTTTGAGAGATTAGACTACCACACTCTGTCTCGCCGATCACGGAGTCATTCTATTTACCCCGCAGTCGCGAAATTATATTCACTTTTATAACGATTCTATTGATTCACATGGAGATAAGACCGACGCTTAGGAAACATAGAAATTGTCCAATGGCGATTTCAACATATTGACTGTAAATTAATTTCCATCAGTTGAATCAGTTACCTTAGCTAGTCGCATCCTCATGAATTTAATCTCTCTCTCTCTCTCTCTTTCTTTCTCAGGACTGGAAACTGTGAACCGTTTGTAGAAAAGTCCAGGCTTTGTATCCCAAATACAATTACGTTATTTACTCTCTTAAAATAAAAGATAATCGTCACAAAAATCCAAGATACAAGAATCCGTGTGGCAACGCCATATTTCGTCACCGCAACCAAAAAAAAAAAAAAAAAAAAAAAAACCCAAACAATTAAACAAAACATAACAAAAACCAAAACAAAACAAAACAGTACAAATTATTTTTTAGTTTGTATGTATTCATGCCTCCATGAAAAATTGCTGCGTTCACTTGCTGCATTCACGTCAATTACATTAATACGAATGAATATACAGTCATTGACAAAACTGTCCCGTCTGACTTATAAACATATCTTTACATAAAATGTCACATTCAACGACCTCGCTTAGCCGGGTCGTAGTAGACTCAGAAGGAAGGGGGAGGGGGGCTATCCGATTTCCCTTTCTCCTCAACTTTTATCACAAGACAACGTGTAATTGATAATTTACTCTTAATGAAACTTCAACTTAAATTTCTGGATAACTTCTGAAATATTCTGTCAATTGTTAGGTATTATGTCAACTTTTCTGATGTTCTGGCGACTTGTCAACATTATGTCGACATACCAGCCTGAAGTCGGTAACGGATATGTGCCACCATACTGCCATATTAGAAGTACACATGTATTTTTATTTTGAGTCCGACCGCCACCCCCTTCAAATTTTTCGCATAGGCTGTTGTAATATACACATTCAGGAAGGTTAGTGCTACACTTTTAAGAAGAAAATTAAATATATTTCTTCTTATTATTTTTTCTTGCTATTTTTCATTCTAAAAAAAAAAGTATTAATACAAAAGATATGAACGTGAAATAAAAGTCAAAAGAATGATGAAGTCGCTACAGTAGTAACTTACTTTTTCACACCTCCTTTGACTGAAGAGTTTTCTTTCTCCGAATTCATGACTCGACTTTGTCGCTGGTTATCTCACATTGACAATCATTCGAAATCAATTCTTTGCTTCGTACCCGCCCATTATCACTTCATCAGATTTATTTGCCCATTAAAGGCAGAGGAAATTCGTACAACATATGTCACTACGGGGAAGGTTATGGCTTTACGAGAAGATTGTCACCCTGTAGCACTCGGCATGCGAGATTTACCATCTTTATAGATATTGCCAGCGTTACAAACTCTTTTTTTGTTTGTAAATTTACGTGAATTTCTCTTTTAAAATTGACAAATTTGACAAATGCGAAGGAGCAAAATAACTAAAGAAGAAAAGAAAACTATTTTGTTTGATTATATTACGCAAGTGTCGTGTGTGTGAGATAGCAAGTTTAACTATTTCCTTTGATTGCTTTTCTGCACTTTCTCAAATTTAATGAAAGATGCCCTATAATCTTTATCGGTAAGTATATAGATCTATGTAAAGTAGAAAAGCGAAAATATATATAAAAAATCCATAAAGTGGTCATAAAATGTATTTGCGTAAATATACGATACAAAAAGAAAGAAAAAAAGAAAAATGAATAAGAATCATGTGTATGTTAGTTTAAGGGGTACGACGGTTAAGTGACCAAATAAATTTTGAAAGAGGCCTCTCCATGTACATATATTTACCTTTTCTGTAAGTCAAAGAAAAAGTATAGAGCTTAATTTTATTTTGATAAAGTAACAATGATGACAAAATAAATGAATCATAAGTAAGAAATATATATTGATATTGTGCTGTATTGTTTATGAGTCAAAGGTACTTTGGTATATATAATACTATAAGACTCTTTTATAGGCTGCTATGAAAGATACATCAGTTTCACCCAAGGTGTCTCAAAATCAAGTAAAACCCGAGGCTTTCCGAGGGTTTTGCATGCTTTTGAGACCCCGAGGGTGTAACTGATGCATCTTTCATAGCAGACCATAACAGAGTATTTTTCTCCCATAGTTTAGACCGAAAATTGAATTTCAATAAATAAATGAATAAATCGGAAAATATTCAACTTTATCGAATAAGGAAAATTTTGTCGTAGTCATGTTCAGCGTTCTCGAAAATGGTTTATTCTAAATGAATAAACCGTGATCGTTATTCTCTTTGCCTTATAGATGTAAAACAATGTAGAAAAAGGAGTTTTTAATTGACGTTTTATTGTGACGTCACGTGGTATGTAATACACATAAATATCACATAGCTGTATTAAATGAGCCTGCTTTGTATCATATACACAGATATGAGAGAAAATATCATAATAATTGGTCCAGAAAGAATCGGAACTCCTCGGGTGTCTGGTAGAATCAAGTTAAGGATAGAAGAAAGTTGATTTTGGGAAACACCCGAGGATTACCGATTGGTACAAGAATAGTTCAAACAAAGTACAGAGTGTAAAATGAAAACCATAAAATATGGTAAAAATGAGTCATATATTCACGCTACACGTGTCGGAAGCCTAGAGAGAGCATCCCCCCCTAACCCAACCCGCATTTTTAATCGAAGTAAAAAAAAAATGAAAAAAAAAATGATAAAAATTTCTCACTCTCAGTATAGAAAATTGATTATATGTAGGTCTAACACACACGCCCATTCATCTTCTCCTGTTTCGCTTACATTAGTAATGAATAATTAAATAATTAATTATTTAAGTTGAGAATTTATCCAAATTATTGAATTGATATGACTTCTGATACCTAAATCTCAAATCATGTTGCAAGAAAAATTTTATCGAAAGATGTAATTTGTTTCAAGTTGAAATGTTTAACCTGTAGCGAAGTAAATTTCACTATTATTGCAATTTCGAATCCAGAGGAGTATCGGGAAAAGAAGAAGTAAAAAAGGGGAGGGGGGTAGGTGTCGGTAAATCCTACTAAGTATTTAGTACCTCAAAATATATACTTCAAAATACTAAGTGATAAAACAATTTCTAAATTATTCTAAAACTAAGGAGAATCTTCCTCATGCATAGCCCTTTCCTCAGATAGGTCATTTGGCTCCTACTTTTCTGTCAATTTGGTAATAAGTTTTCTCTTCAAATAACTACATTTTGGATTTCCACAGTAAAGGGCGTACAAATCACCGAAGAGACTTTTAAAGTTGTCGAAATGCGCATATGGTGCACCAAAATTTACACACGTATATATGTTACGATATTTATTATTATACAATTCTTTCATTTTAAAACAGCGTTACTAACCTCCACCCCCCTCCTTTGCCGTCGAGAAAACCCTCCCTATACCTATTTAGGGATCCGTCAGTATATTTTAGGTGATTAGTCTTTTCTGCCCTGAGTTAAACAGCATAGGCATGCTTTAGTATTTTCCGTAACGGGTGAATTCGTCTGACTTTTTACTAGTCAAAATAATTGCTAAAACTAATTCTACACATTAATGTTTTTTCGTTTTCTATTTAACGAATGGTACGCTCTAGATCTCCCATAAAACACAAGTATGGAGTGAGCAGACGACATTCGTATCACAGCTGACGATGGGTGCTAACATTGCTGGGTTCTATCAGTGTCGAATTTAGAGTAGGAGGATAAATGACGCCATTGTCCCTTTTCAGCAAATTTTATAACGTGGTGTAATTCTGGCAAAGATGAGGAGAACTTGTGGACCGACCTCTTTCTCTCTCTCTCTCTGCAACCATCCTCCAACCACCATAACCACCCATACCATACACCATGTATCCCATAAGACCCTATTTTCTACTCCTGACCCTTTTCACACTTTTCCCTCTCTTTCTCCCTGCTTTTCTCCCTTTTCATCCCTTCTATCGCTCAAAACCAATTTCCCCTTCTCAATCTCCTCATTCTATCCATCCTCTACCCATTATTTCTTTTTCATGTAGCCCCTTCCTCTCTTTTCTTGCCTTATCACTTTCATTTCTCATCTTTACCTTTTCTCCTTAACACCCCTCATAAATCATCTTCTCATTTTTTTTGCTACCTTGAATTCATGTGAAGACCCCCCCCCCCCTTTTTTTTTCCCCTTTACCCGCTTTTCTTCCTTCCTCTCTGGATTCACCACAATAGGAGATGTAATCAGTGTAATGCGATTTTACTTCGAATTCTGTCGTATAAAGGCAGCATACGGTAAACACGGGCACCACATTTTTTTGACACGCTTGGAGGATGATGGGTAAAAGCACGTGCAAAAAGCCACTGTAACCTTCAGTAAAAGATTCTTTTTGACATGCATTCATACACCACTGAATAATTCTCAGTGAACCGCAACGAATAGTGACAGGTTGCTTAAACACGATATGTTTAATTTCGTTTTAAAACTTTTGCATGCTCTGATGTCAAAAAAGATTATATTAAACATTGACGTAAATTTGAATTTAGAAATTATTATATAATTTTAAAGAAACGATTAAATCCTTTTGCTGGTTTTCAAATTCGGCTCGTTAATTTCCGTTCCCATACGACACAATTCCCATATTCAGTTTCAACAGAACTGAGCAGATTATAGTCGGATTACCGGTACTCCTATACGAAACATCCACTCTTGTCGTCATAATTAGGGTAGAAAATTCACTTGCTTGTGACGAAAAGTGGCGAGGTGTTCCGAATAAGTTTTTTTTTTGGGGGGGGGGGGGGCAAGACATTTAAAACTATTATTTTTTTAATTATATGAAAGTCCTCCGTATGGAAGTAGTAATAAATAAACAACAAAACACCCGAATGTCCACAAATTTTCGGCCGCGTGGCCTATATCATACTCCAGTAATATGGACGTAACTTGATATTCCGTTTTCAATATTTCCCACTTGATAAAGGCCACGCGGCCGAAAAATTGTGGATATTCGAGTGTTTTGTTGTTTATTTATTAATTTGTTACCTGAAATTATTTCAAAATCAGTCGAAAAGTACCGATAATGGGTCTATAAACTGAGAAAATACTTAAATCCTTTTTTTTTTTTAAATTTTCTGTTCAACAGTGAATTAATAACTTGAATTTTGATTTAATTGAGTTTTATTCTATTCATATATAGAATTAAAACATTCTGCATGACAATTAATTTGAAATTTTGACAATGGAATAGATTAAAATGAAATAACTTACTAAAGTATTTTTTCAGTGTATGACACCGGACCCTTTTCACGCCTATGTGAAACGACCAGAGCTTATACGCCGATTCGTAGTGCTAATTGCACGAAATTTGAATTCCCTCTAGGCGGTGCACCTACCTTTCTTCTAGCAAAGAAGGATGACAATATCGGTGTTAATATCCGATTTCCATGGAGCGAATAGGATGAGGCTCAAATTCTCTCTGGACGGAGCTCTAGCAATTCTCTACAGTGGCGGATCTAGGATTTCCGAAAATGGGGAGGGGCATATGTATAAGCTAAACGATTTAGCCATTTTTGGCGCTAAATCTGGAGTGGCCAAAGTGGGGGAGGGGGGCAGGCCCCCTCTAAATCCACCACTGCTCTAAACCAGGGCGACTCCTACGATCAGCACCTACATCCGGTGTCCATGAGATTTAGACCGCCTCCCACCTTGTGAGAATGCATACTCTTTCTTTTTAACCATCAAGCCGTGCATGTATACGTCGTGATACCCTGTGTCTGTGATAGCTGATGAGAGACTCCTGCTGGTACCGACACCGGACATTTCTTATTCTTGAATAGTTTACGAACGTACCAGTACGCCTCGTAATTATATACATGGTTTCTATGATACTGTGTCAGAACACCCCCTCCCTTTTTTCCTCTCTTTCCTCCTCCTTTACTCTCGACGTCTCACCAACCTACTGGAGTCTGTGCAGATAGCTATCGATGTCGGTTAGATAGACAAAGGCTAGACTAGTGCTACAGTCTGTATCAGACTAGTGCTGCAGTCTGTATCAGACTAGTGCCACAGTCTGTATCAGACTAGTGCTACAGTCTGTATCATTGTTCTTTTTATAATGAGTGAATTCTATTCATCATCACTAGTAGACGTCTAATGGAATAGATTTACAAATCTACCTGTTTCTCAGGTTTCAATCAATTCTACTGGAGTGTTAAAGAGTTATATTGCAGTGTGTATATGATAATGTTGTCGATTAGGAAATAAGCAAAGAGTCCGAACGCCCAAGGGGTCCAGGCTTTGTTGTGCGGATTATTCCGCGACCCACATTATATGAGTTATGAATGTCATATATAATACTGTCATTTGACAACCGGTTGTCATGTGATCACTTTTGATAAAAAAAAAAATCAAAAGATATCAAATGACAATATGAATAAATGTTATGTGAAATATGATGTGATATAAAGTACTGTTATGATACAAAGAAATAAAGTATGATAAAACGAAAAAGATAAAACATCGTATTATATGAAATATTATAATATTTAGGAAATACGATATTGTAAAAAATAATATGATATGGTTATACATGGCTGAGATATAATATAATATAATATAATATAATATATATAATATAATATAATATAATATAATATAATATAATAAATATAATATAATATAACTTTTGTGTATGTTCAATCCATTTAATGAGTGTTCATATGTTCATCTTTATAGAATGTTTAGCAAATGTGTATTACTTTTTTTGTACACAGAATTTCAAAACCTAAGGAAAATAATTTCCCCCTCCCCTGAAATGTATATACATGTAATATATATTTTTACGAATAAAATTAATATTTAGAAAAGATTGTGATGGAAAAATAAATTACATAATCATGATGACAAATCCAGGTTATAACAAAAAAAAAAAAAAAAAAAAGAAAGAAAAAAAAAAAAAAAAAAAAAAAAATAAAAATAAAAAAAAGTAAAAAAAAAAAAAAAGTGGGAGCACTGACAGAATTAATTTTTCAGGTATATTCAGTTTATGATTTTGATCTTGGATGTATCTCCGTGGGACACTTTGCATGTTTTTCCGAATTGCCTCGATATTCTATGTTGTTTACAGGTATTTACATATATGTCAACAATATCTATTTGATAAACAACAAGAAAAACTCAACGTTCACAATTTTTCGGCCATTTGATCTTGAAAAATATTTTCTTCCATTTTTATTACTTACTCTTATTCATCACTCATAGTAGTACATTCATAAATCTTTTTTCCTTACATTAAGTTTAGTACGTACATGTATATTGCTTTATCTGTATACTGAACAAGAACTGGGCCTTCTGGTAGTGAAGAGTTGTCTACCCTTTCGTATAGGTATCTGATCTTGGGTATATTTGAAGTAAAAAAGTTCTATGGAAACTGATGTAAAATTACGGGAAATGAAGAGAAAAAATTCCACGGGAAATCTATGACATCACAATGGTATTGACGTCAGATGCCTACTCACCTCGGAAATATCTCTGGATTACAAAAATCGCACATTTCTGTATGTGCGTTTACATACAGTTTATATATATATTATATATGTACTATAACGTCCGTATAAACCTTAATTCAATACACATGATGCGCATTTCAACAAACCACGCCTTCTCAGGGAAGTGCAAACAGGGAAGATACAAATATCTGTAGAGGAAATCAAATACAAAAAATGAACTAAACGAAAACAAAAATATCAAATAAAGTATAACATGAATATGAAAATGAAAACAGACATGCATTGAGAAAAATATTATTCTCTTAGTTTCTAATCAACTAATTAACTTATTCTATAGTATAGATTTCGTGTTTGAAATGAAGAAACTAAATTTTTAAACGTTATTCATAGCTTTGTTCCCTTTTTATTTGTTTTAGGATCATTAATTTTGTGTGTGTGCGAGTTTTTTTATTTTTTACTCTCTTTTTTTTTCTCGGAAAACGCTCTTTAATCGCTAAAGCAGGGATCCTCTACTAACCCATAATTTATGCCTTATTGAGAGGTTAAAAAAGGAAAGCGTGCCTGTTCTTAAAAATCAATTATAATTATTTTTATGAAGCCATAATATTAGATTATTAATGAATATAATCAGATTTTCTGACGATTTAAAATAAGATGAATGGCTCAAACAAATGAATAAATAATTAAGTTATTCATATCTGAGAATGATTAACAAATATATAAAAATAAATGTAAATGAATGAACATGCATGCGCAATCGCGCAACGAATGTTGAGACTAAAGAATGAATTGAAATGTGGATAAAGTCAAAATAAAAAGTAATTGAATTAATCAATTATTTGTATGTTTTTTATATGGATCTTACACCCAGAGTGTTTCACCAAGATGGTGGTGCCCAGTGTATAGTGGTGGAGGATAACACCACACCGGGATTATATCACCTATATGGTGGTGGCCAGTGTTTACTGGTGGAGGATAACACCACACTAGGATTATATCACCTATATGGTGGAGGCCAGTGTTTACTGGTGGAGGATAACACCACACCAGGATTATGTCACCTATATGGTGGTGGCCAGTGTTTAGTGGTGGAGGATAACACCACACCAGAATTATATCACCTATATGGTGGTGGCTAGTGTTTAGTGGTGGATGATAATACCACGCCAGGATTATATCACCTATATGGAGGTGGCCAGTGTTTAGTGGTGGAGGATAGCACCACACCAGGATTATTTCACCTATATCGTGGTGGCTAGTGTTTAGTGCTGAAAAAATTGGAGTACTTGGAAAACACATGAGGACCTTGATTTTATTTTTCGCCCCGCACCAAGTGATAGGGTGGTGGCAACCACGTGGTGTATGGCATCAAAATTCATATTTTTACTGCGGAGTGCGGACTCACTCGAAGCGCTAAGAGTTATTTTAACTGCTAAGTGTATACCGTGTCACATTACATGTGAAAGTAAGTAACTAAACTAAATCAGTTGTATACATCCGGAATTATTAATGACTCTCTTAAATGAATTAAAAGATATATGAATAAATAAATAAAAAAATGAAACATTTATTTCCACTGTTCTTTGATATGAAATATAAGTTGGCAGATAGATAGATAGATAGATAGATAGATAGATAGATAGATAGATAGATAGATAGATAGACAGATAGATAGATAAATAAATAAATAAATCAATCAATCAATAACTAGAAAAGGAATAAATTTCTTATTTCTTTTTTATGCCAAATTTCCAGAAATTGTATTTTAAAAATCACCGCGGAATATGATATATGAAAAAAGGAGCGGATTTTAAATTCATAATTCCTGTTATGATAATTAAGAGTAAGAAACATAAAGAATGGAACACTTGTTTAATGTTTAATTATTTATCAAAACAGGAACAATAGTTGGTTTAAATATGAATAAAAACAATACAAAGTACCGGTAAGAATGAAATATAATAATGATAACAACAACAACAACAATTGTAGTAATAATAACAATATTATTAATAATAACAACAACAACAACAACAACAACAACAATAATGATAACAATAATAATAATAATAATTATAACGATGATAATATATTTTATAAAGGTAATAAAAAGATCAAAGATTAAAATATTAATTCTTGAACATCTCCTATTTTATCCATTAAAATATCAGATTATTTAGAGACTTAAAATGAAAATTTAACTCAGAAAGATGTACGGCAATATCGATATAAACTTGCATCTTATTCTGTCCTAAATTATCATGTGTGCATATTTCTAAGAGAAATGTTATATATTAACAAATGGTATGATTGAACTAGTTACTTGAGATATGTAAGGAAATACATGATTTTTATTGTTAATTATTTTTTTAATTACTAGGTTTAATTTGTGAAAAGAAATTCATGTTTTATATCTACTTTATCTGTGAAAAATAGGGAATGTGTCATATAAACAGAAGACCGAACATTAAATTTGAAAAAAAAATAATCTGAAATTAAGCTAAAATATTATGGAATGCTTCATCCGAAAAGTAAAATATGTCAAGAATGAAATAATAATAATAATAGTAGTAATAATAATAATAATAATAATAATAATAATAATAATAATAATAATAATAATAATAATAATAATAATAATTTTCAAATCTTTCGACTTACCCCTGAATATTGGCTATTTGTTCTTGTGTCGGATAAAACGAGTGCTGCAAAGACCCCTCCATGCCGGAACAACTCTATCCAAGCTTTTGGGAAATTCGCTCCAGTCCTAATTTGATACATTGTCTCTAAATTCCAGCTCCTATGTCAATAGCCAATTAGAACCTCTTGTGGAATTATCTGATATTGACATCAGCCAATCAGAAACCTTCTTGTGGCCGATGCTGTCGCGGTCCCTTTCTTGGTAGGAGATTGATGTATGGAGAGGCGATGTGACTAGCAGTGGAAGATGCCAATGAAGTGTGAAATATCGGGAAAGTAGGAAAAGGGGAAGGCGGCAGAATAGATTGAATATACTGACCAGGGGCGGATCAAGGAAGAAGGAGAGAGGGATTATGAACTGGGATAGATGTTAAAGAGGGAAGAGAGCTGATCTATGTGGATCAAAGAAAGTAGAAAAACCGAGAGATAAGCTAGGGGTGGAATAAGGAAAGAGACAGATTGAAAAGAGAGTGAGGGGTGAATCAAGATGGAAAATTGTTGAAAGTTAGTACCAATGTGGTGCTTAGCCAGAGACAGATCAAGGTAGAAAGGAAGAGAGTCTGTGTCATGTTTTAATTTTTGAATTTGCTTGTGAGAGGGGGGGGGGGTTCGAATACAAAATTAAAACATGACAACTTGTTATGTTTAAATTTTTGTATTTAATCCCCCCTCCCCCATATAAATTCAAAAATCAAAACATGAAATCAGGACATGACACGGTGACATTGCTGGTCAGTCGGTACCTCTTGAGAGAGGACTTCGATTTTTATGACATGACACGGTGACATTGCCAGTCAGTCGGTACCTCGTGAGAGAGGACTTCGATTTTTATGACATGACACGGTGACATTGCCAGTCAGTCGGTACCTCGTGAGAGAGGACTTCGATTTTTATGACATGACACGGAGACATTGCCAGTCAGTCGGTACCTCGTGACAGGACATGAAGCCGTCGCCGGTGAGGTTCGAAACAGGGACCTTTCTGTCTGGAGTTGAGCACGATAACAACTATACTACGCCGGCTCCTTTGCGCAGGCGTCGGGAGATTTAAAAATACAGGATCAGTATTAGTATGTGTACTGTTGTCTGTCAATGATACCAGTGGTATGATGGTATATGAAAATGAAATACTATTTTAAGAAATTTTTTTCTTTATTTCTCATTAAAATCACACACGCTGTCAGTCAGATACCGGTGATTTATGTGTTGTAATGAATCGTCTGATGAATTAATATGACAAGAGAAAAGAAATCTGTTTTCTTTGCAAAATTATGTAAGATGAGAGAGAGAGAGAGAGACAGAGAGAGAGAGAGAGAGAGAGAGAGTTGAATATGCCATGTACATAGAGTAAGGACTTATTAATACCTTTAAAAGAAAGGATATTTAATACATAATGTTGTCTTTTAACTAACTAACTAACTAACTAACTAACTAACTATTAATTGAGTTAATAGCTGACTGACTGATTGACTTGTTTCCATTGCTAAGAGTCTTCGAAATTTGATCAAAATTTTACATGCTTAGATTGTCAGAGAAAATAAGTGCTATTCAGGTACACTTAAAAATCATCACGTGAATACAACAGAGAAATTTTTGTACATCAGAAGGAATTTACAACTTTTTTTTGGTTGCAATTCATTTGGGCTTACAAAAAAAAAACAATCTTTGTATTGACTTATTTTTTAGTAACCTTGCCTTTCAATTGCATATACATGATATTGCCATGCAGCACTTTCCCTTCGTACTCTACTATTCGGCAAAAGTACCGTCTAGTTTATATATCTACTATTTGGACTTGCTAAGTCTCCCGGAAGATTTTCCTGTGTTTGACTTGGATTTCATGCTCCATTATGTTAATTGCACAGCCTACCCCGTGTCTTTCCTATTATCCCTTGATTAGTCCCGTGTAAGGGTTTATTGCACGCTCTGCGGTCCATTGTCAAGTCGTCTTTCGCACATTTATGGGCGCTTGACACTTCCTCAATCACGACAAGCGCCCTCCTTCACGATATAGTCTATTACTTTAATGCAATCCCTAGGAGTAGGCAATCGTAGATCAATAAAGGGGGATAACTCTAGTCAGATAACGTGCTGATCTACCATACGATAACGGAGTTTCTTCTTGTATCTGGGAATAGAGCCACTTAAAGTGACAAGAAATCGCTCATTACTCCGTCATAAAAAGCCCATCAAACAGTCGTAGAAACAGTATTAATTTTCTATTAGTATAATATTTGATTTTTCTGATTGAAGAAGTTTTACGGGTGTCTTCAGGTGGATGACTATACGTGTCTACGTTTGATCTTGGCGTATCGGAAGATGAGATCAAATTGAGCTGCGCAGCGCAGCCGTAACGCACCGGCATGCTCTTTTAGCGACATGAAGATATAAATTTAAAAGAAAAAATATTATGCATAAAATCAAAGCGAGATGGTCTTAATGAATTGAATGTCATGACGCTAATTTTGTTTAAATCTTTGTTCATTTTTTTCATTTTATTTTTAGATTAACCCCTCGTTTTGTAAATGTGAGAAATTCAGAGACAGCGCCAACCTTCAGGCGTAATGGTATACGTTTTCGTCAGAAAACAACTTTCTGAATTGACCCGTGGTCTACCGCTCGAGAAGACCGAGCTGCACTCACATGACAAACAAGGTTTATTTTATTTATTTCATTTTTAAGTTTTTGTTTTTTGATAATCTGATTTTTTTTCTTGAATACGCTTTGATGTATTTTTGACGAAAAGAATATGTGGTTACTAGAGTAGCCAAGTGGCAAACATTTTGACGCGTTTTGTCTAGGAAAAAAATAATTGAAAAAAAGAAGATGAAAAAAAAAATGAATAAGTATGTAAATTAATCATATATTAAATAATCTAATTACATGTATCTCAATTCATCACTCACTGACTGCTTAGGTTGAACATTTTACGCATTCTGCAATTTCGCGACTTTTACCTAGATAACTTGAGTATGCAGAATATGAAATGCTTTGTTCTAATTTCAAATGAAATATATCAATATAAATTTCCATATTTATAGTTCTGGTTCCCCCTATTTGTAAAATCTTGAATTAAATGTTACAAAAAAATCCTTAGAAATTTTGTAAAGTTGAGAAATTTCATTTCCAACCGTTGCAAGAGTTCCCTGCAAATACTTTTTGCCATGTAACGAAAAACAACCCCTCTTTGGCATTTATATGTATCTGTTTTCCTTTGCTGCCCACGACCCTCACCCTTGCACGTGCTTCGTCCACTCATTTTCCCGTTTATTTTCGCGTGTTGTATGTGATTCCCTTATATATCTTGCAGTGATTAATGAGGGCTCAGTAAAACCGTTCTGGTTTTATATCTTATAATTAACTCCGTTGCATTAGCTAATTGAGAAGCTCCCCAGATTTATAGGGACATTCGGGAAGGTCGTAATGCACGATGTACTCTGATGATATTGACTGAAGTAAAGGTCAATAACCCAGATGTTGCACTACCTTGGAGGACATTCGGACTGGTTTGGTTTATGAATACATCTTTTTCGACATATTTTTTTTTCAATCATATCGTGATATGCAAACAGAAAATTGATATTCTCGGAGGGATGTGGCACAATGTGGGATTCGATGCCTGATCCTCTGCACTACAAGTTAATCGCTTAGTATCCACAGTGCTTCTGACCCCGTAATCATCTGGTCGAGGAAATGGAAATTCAATTTTCAATATAGGTATTTTAGATTTATATTGCAATTTTACCAAAATTGATGTAAATATATAAAATGGAGAGAAAGTAAATGGTAAATATACTTATGAATTATACATATTCAGTTTAAACCCCTAAAAACAAAAATCAGACTATAAGTTCCTATAACTCTCCGGAAAAAACTAAAATAATTATAAATAAATGAATTAAAGAGATAAAATAAAAAAAGAAGAAAAATAATAAAAATTAAAATGAAATAAAATAAAATAAAAATAAGTAAAATAAAATAAATAAATAGATACATGAATAAAAATTGAAATAAAATAAAGCAAGTAAAAGGGATAATTTTCCATATTTTATCTCAGAACAACAAAATTTGAATCTTATTACTAGTATATTCAATTCAATAAACTAAGAAAGAAAAATATACGCTTACTCTTTGATTGATTGATTGATTTTTGTTTTACGTCACACCACGAATATTTCACGTATATGGTGACGGCATCTGCCTGATGCGGGGCATACAAATTTTGACCTTTGCAACGGACCCACCCGAAGCAGTGAGGGATCTTTAACGTGCCATGCATACCACGACACGGGGCCTCGGTTTTTACTGTCTCATCCAAAAGACAGGACACCGGCATGACCAGAGCGGGACTCGAACCCCGGCCTCCCGATCAGGAGTCCGACGCGATAGCACTAGGCCACGCCGGCTTACTGTTGAATAAGAAGAATATAACTTGTTATATGACAAAAAGTGTTCGTGACATTATTTATTTATTTTTCTGTAAGCATACAGGTAACATATTCGTTTTCATTTTGGAAGGGGGAGGAGGTAGGTATTGATATGAGCTTTTTCAAGGAAACCCCCAATCTCCAACGAAACAAACAAAACTCAAACATTTATAAGTAGTCCTCTAAAGGGAAGTCCGGTACATTAAAAGTAGAAGAACACAAACACTCTACATCGCAAATTTTCGGCCTCACGGCCTTTATCAAGCAATACAAGAAATGACAGATATAAAGCTATGTAAAATCTATGCCTATGTTTCAAAAATATCTTAACTTCACTATTTGAGAATTAAGCCGGCATGGCCTGGTGGTATCGCGTCGGACTCCTGATCGGAAGGCCGGGGTTCGAGTCCCGCTCTGGTCCTGCCGGTGTCATGTCTTTCGGATGAGATAGTAAAAACCGAGGCCCCGTGTCGTGGTATGCATGGCACGTTAAAGATCCCTCACTGCTTCGGTCAAAATTTGTATGCCCCGCATCAGACAGATGCCGTCACCATATACGTGAAATATTCGTGGTGTGACGTAAAATAAAAAAATCAATCAATCTATTTGATTTGTTTGTTTGATTATTGTTTTACGTCACTCCACGATTATTTCACGTATATGGTGACGGCATCTGCCTGATGCATTGCATACAAATTTAGACCTTTGCAACGGACCCACCCGAAGCAGTGAGGGATCTTTTACGTGCCACGCCTACCGTGACACGGGACCTCGGTTTTTACTGTCTCATCCGAAAGACAGAAAACCGGTGTGCCCCGGGCGGGAGTCGAACCCGCGACCTCTCGATCACGAGCCGAGCACCTTATCCACTAGGCCACACCGGCTTCAATCTATTTGAGAATTCATTTGAGATTAATATATTTTTGAAACATAGGCATGGATTTTACATAGCTTTATATTTGTCATCTCTTGTATTGCTTGATAAAGGTCGTGAGGTCGAAAATTTGCAGTACATAGTGTTTGTGTTCTTTTACTTCAAACATTTTTAACCAATTGATAAATAAATTGAATGGCTTTAAAAAAGCAACATATTTGTTGATTAAACGGACTATCTCCACCCACCCCCTCCCTCCACACACTTGTGCCTGCATCGAAGCGAAACATTTAACTTGATGTAATAATTCGAACAAAAAACTACGAAATGAAAGAAAAACAAAAGAAACATTAAAGGAAATTCCAATATCATCAATGCATAAACGAATACAATAGGAACTGTTTGAAAATCAACATAATGGCGGATCTAACTCCTTTATTAATAACTGGGACCCAGGGACACACTGCCTCAATAGTTACCACAATTTGGCGAAAAACGGGGTTGGAGTAAAGATTTGGGAAACTACCTAGAACGACCTACCAGTTTGTACCCATCTCTCTGATTCCGCCACTGTGGAGGGTATGATCACGCCCCCAAATATGGCAAATATCACATACTGCTCCACATAATGTTCAAAATAGGAATGGGAATATCACAGACTACTTACCCCCCCCCCCCCCCCCTCCCCCCCTTCCCCCATAATGCTCAAAATAGGTACGTAAATATCCTTAGCATTTATCGACCGATTTGCCCATACGGAGAGAGGCAGTTAGATAGATAGAGGAACAGAGAGAGAGAGAGAGAGTTTTCTACAAAATTTCATAAATGAGGTTACCTATAAAGCTACCTAACTTAATAGACCCGAAGTGACAGGATGTAGTTCAGAATCTTGGCTTTATTTCTCTGGAGTGAACGAGAACTATTTCTTGGAGAATATTAGAAGAGTCGTCCACCGAGAGAGAGCGTTCAGGATCGTTTCCTGAAGACGAGTTAGTATCATTAAAACAACAATAAAGAGCGAGCACAGATCATAGCTTTCTCTCACTCTCTGTGACTTTAAACTTAACATTCACACCTCTGGTATCATGCAATAGTGGACAAGACAATGGTGGGCAACACGGCTTAATCTAGCGCATGCCACTAGGGACTTCCGTTGCGCAAGGAAAGGTGATAGAGTTAATTCGGGGCGGCACGACGAGGTTGTGATTCAATATGTCCTAGTATCTGTCGCGGAAAGCGCATATCAACGCGTGCATTATTACCAGAGAGTGATTGGAGATGACGTCTTGATTAATGCAGATGAGCTTAAATCATGCAATTACCGCCGCCATGATTGTCAATTTTACCAGCCTAATGCGCATGCGGTAACTGATGACAGTTCGGGAACTTTTACAACATAGCAAATTAACAACTAATAGATTCTTCCGAGGAGAGAAGACGCCATATTTGAATAAGGTTTTATGTACGTGTTTATTGTAAACCGATCTGTGGCTGGTATTTCAAGACGTAGGAAGAAACCGGAAAAAGGAAAATAGAAGATTCAGGGAATCCAGGGGTTAGCAGAAAAACACTTGATAAAAACATAAAAAAAATTCTTGTGCATTAAATGAAAAAGAGGGCATCCTACGAAAAAAGGTGCTCATGGCTTTACAAATATTTCTATATATTTTAAAAGAAGAAATATTTGGTTTTACTTATTACTAACTACATGTATTCTTGTTATTTTAATTTTCAATATAAATGCTGTCTCCTGTTTAGAAATGGCGGCATATGAATACTCTATATATGTTTTAGTCAGCTAAAATGATAAAATACTAAATCAAGTACGGGAAAAAAAAAGAGAAAAAAGGTGGTGGGTGGGTTTGTTCTCTTTCATATCAATACAAATTTTCTTTACATTGAAATTACATGTTGTGTGACGAAGGGTGTAAATCAACAGTAGATACAGGGTCCGATACGTATCACGATACAGAGGTAGCGATACCATACGTATCACGAAACAGAGGTAGTGATACGATATGTATCACGATACAGAGGTAGTGATACGATACGTATCACGATACAGAGGTAGCGATAGGGCAAGTATCACGAAACAGAGGTAGCCATATGATACGTATCACGATACAGAGGTAGTGATACGTATCGTGTCATGATACAGAGGTAGCGATGTGATACGTATCACGATACAGAGTTTGCGATACGATACGTAACACGATGCAGAGGTAGCGATAGGGTATGTATCACGATACAGAGGTTGCGATACGGTACGTATCACGATGCAGAGGTAGCGATATGATACGAATCACGATACAGAGGTAGCGATACGATACGTATCATGATACAGAGGTAGCGATATGATACGTATCATGATACAGAGGTAGCGATGTGATACGTATCACGATACAGAGGTAGCGATAGGGAACGTATCACGATACGGAGGTAGCAATAGGGTACGTATCACGATACAGAGGTAGTGATACGATACGTATCACGATACAGAGGTAGCGATACGATATGTATCACGATACAGAGGTAGCGATATGATACGTATCACGATGCAGAGGTAGCGATATGATACGTATCACGATATAGAGGTAGCGATATGATACGTATCACGATACAGAGGTAGTGATACGATACGTATTACGATACAGAGGTAGTGATACGATACGTATTACGATACAGAGGTAGCGATAGGGTACGTATCATGATACAGAGGTAGCTATAGGATACGTATCATGATAGAGAGGTAGCGATAAGGTACGTATCATGATACAAAGGTAGTGATACGATACGTATCACGATACAGAGGTAGCGATACGGTACGTATCACGATACAGAGGAACCCATACGGTACGAATCACGATACAGAGGAAGCGATATGATACGTATCACAATACAGAGGTTGCAATACGATACGTATCACGATACAGAGGTAGTGATAGGGTACGTATCATGATACAGAGGTAGTGATACGATACATATCATGATACAGAGGTAGGAACACGATACGTATCACGATACAGAGGTAGTGATAGGGTACGTATCATGATACAGAGGTAGCGATAGGGTACGTATCACGATACAGAGGTAGCAGTAGGGTACGTATCACGATACAGAGGTTGCGATAGGATGCGTAGTGATGACACATTTTGTACAGCATGTATTGCTACTCAAATTTATTTTCTCCATGTTACACACATATTTTTTCTTCATTCGGAATATCGTACATCCTTTATTTTGATCTTTTATGTAAGGTTTTGTCATGTAATAAAGTTTGGAACAGTTCAATGTAATATCGCAGTATATATCGTATCGTGAACCCTGTATCGTGATACGTATCGTATCGTGAGCCTTGTATCGTGATACGTATCGTATCGTGAGCCCTGTATCGTGATACGTATTGTATCGTGACTTATCCCTGTCGTTGAACCCCTATATTACACAAGGCGTCCTTACAGCCCAGACTTTAGTATTGTGCGGGATTCTTACAGAACTCGCTGTCACAGGCTGCAGTTCTTTGGAAAAAGCGACTCTCTGCCATTTTCAACTGAAAACATTAAATTAAGTTATTTATTTGACATGTCCAAGCAAGGTAGATAAATTCAACAACAGTGTAAGAATTTCGTCCTCGAGATCGTTATTAAACGATGATCGATTATAATCGAAAATCAGTTGGTTGGCTTACCTATTTGCGACAATCGATTATATTTTGATAATCAATTATAATTGGAAAAAAATACTCCATGTTTTGTTTTCATTAAAACAGTTAAAGTGACATGGTCCGAGACTGGAAAATTATAGCATGAAAAGGATAAATTAAGACAATATCTTATTTTTCCTGTATTGCATAAATTATAAACTTTGTGTTACTTGCAAAATTTAAAACTAAAATTCCTCAATATTTTCGCAGAATAAATGTAATCGAGTCGAATTAAATTCGGTCGGTTACAATTCTCCAAATAAGGCGATGCTCCGCCCATTATCATGCACGTGCGCGGATATTTACTGTAGAAAACGACAACAATGATTCACATTGAGGGATACGAGCACGGGAAAAGCAAACGTGCGGTAGAAAAAAAACTATACACAGACACCGAGCCCCCCCCCCCCCCCCCCCCCCCCCCCCCAAAAAAAAAGAAAAGTTGAACAAATGTTAGAATCGGGTAAACCTCGAGTTTCATTGTCACGTGATTTCCTCTGACCGTCCTCATCAATATTCAAAGAGTTGGTGTGGTTATGTTGCAAATTTTAAACGGGCATATCTCGTTAACGACATTGTCTTTGGTAACGATACTTTTTACACATCTTAGATAATATACTAACAATCGATTGCCGTTTAAGAAATCCTTTTACATTTTTTTTATACTTTTCCCAACTTCAGTCGGACCATGCTTCTGTAATGAACTTTTGTGACTTAGCTATCGTAGAACTCAATTATACAAACGTTTAAGTGATTCAGATTTATGACTATAATACAAATGGCGGACAAAGAAGGGAGTTCACGTTTATCCGAGCAAACCGGCTTTCTGCTTTGGCTGTATTGTAACAAGAATTGAAATGAAGTGAAAGTAAAGGTAAAGTGAAGAACAGAGCAAATTCGAAAGCAAATGTGCGAACAATACTCGTTGGCATCAATTGCTATCTTGTATAATTATTCTATTAGTATTAAACATTTTTCAAGGGTCAAAAACATGGCATAGCCTGCAAGTCTTGCGGTTTGCAGAGTTCGAAATCTTATATGGAATAAATGATAAAAATGTGACTTTTTATAAAAATCCGATTATTTACTCGATCATCGATTCAATACATGCTACCGATTTTACCCGATGATCCATTATGAAAATCTTCCGATGTTCCATCTCTACAGTTCGAGAACCTTAAGACTTTAGTTCTGTGTGTCAGAAACAACAGAAAATTTATAACGATTGAAAAAGATAAAGGCACACTAAATATTTACCTCATCATTCATCTTGCTATTATTTCTTCCATTATAAATTTCAGTTCAAAGTTTTGAACCTACTACTGCCTTCCTCACTCTTACTGTTATAAGGTCTTCCTCACTCTTACTGTTATATGGTCTTCCTCACTCTTACTGTTATATGGTCTTCCTCACTCTTACTGTTATAAGGTCTTCCTCACTCTTACTGTTATAAGGTCTTTAGATCTGTAACAACCCTCCTACGATACTGATGTTTAAAATTGCGTCCTTTTTCTCTTCAACATAACAGCACTTTTATTAGACGAGTTGTCACATACTGAAATATATTAACGTTTCAACACAGAAAACGTTTTCTTTTAAGTCACAGAAAACATCAATAAAACGTTCTGTGGTTGACTATTATATAAGAAAGACAACTCTGAGAACGCATTCAAATATAACCGGACGAGTTATGGTTATTCAGCGTGGTGCGGCTCCTTTACAAGTACTATGCTATTTTTCTTATCAGTTTACGTCAGAAAAGGGCGTAATGCCTTCCCTCTAGATATATTGTTAAATGGTAAAAATTGCGCAAAATATACACGTACCTGGATTATTTCATTCTAATTAATAAAAATAAATTCAGAATACTGCTTTACCTATGGTGGTTATATTAACCCATTTTGATATTTTCAGATGTTGTGATGATTGCAATATGCATTTTCTTCTGGCTCAAGTTTTGTTCAGCTTGTTACCCTGTAACACGTTAAGCTACAATTTTGCTTTCACAAATATTTAAATTTATTAAGTTCACACGCAAACGTTTAAACAGTCGTGTTATGACTGAAAAATCATATGCTGGATCAGCATAAAATGTAGATTATGAAAGAATACATGTTAATCACAGGCTAACAAAAGGTCAAATTTTTCATCGATATCGTCCATGTCCATCCATTCCTTACCTGTTGAATAATTTTATAGAGAATTTCAAAACGGTGATTTCATTTTCTAGAAAATGAAGAGACATCTGATCAAGTTATAAGACACAAATCACCAAAGACATGCTCATAATACTTAATCATTGTCAAATATAACACGGAAAACAATACAAAAATATTCGATTGTATCTAATATTTTGTAATGTTTTCTGTATTTATTTGACTATAATATTGTTGTATGTGCATGTCCTTGGTGATTTATGTCAAACAGCTTGGTCAGATGTCTTCTTTTTCAGAAAATTTTGAATTTTCTAGGAGCTCTTCATTGTAACCATTGACTAATGTCTTCTTTGTTTGTAGTGCAGTTATTGTGGTTTCACTAAGTTTTTGCAGTTCATTTCTTACTTTGAATTATAACTTATTACTTTGAAGAAACTCTTATATACAGATTCATGGATCAGAACTGTATGTAAAGCTAAAGGTTTTTAACCAGTGTCTTAATATTTCTGTGTATAAATACTATTATCATGTTTTATGTAAATGACCTTTATTTGTTTGTTTTCTGTCATACAGCCTGGTCTAATGTCTTCTCTTGTGTATGAAAGAAAAAAGAGGAGTTACTGGCTCAGTTATGTGGCAGAAGTCACCATGGAGCTATACAATACATGGATATAAATAATATACTTTATTTCTTTTGTCTAGAAAATAAACCTCTGTCCATTCTTTATTAATTCTAGAACTGATGCAAAAACTGTTGTCAAGTGACTATGCAATTATTAACAATGCACCACAACGGACATTCACGGACGGTTGAAATTCAAAGGCGAGACCAGGTGCCCGGTAGGAGTGAGCGTCTCCTAAATAGCTAGTCACACCCGCCATGAAGAATGCATTTATATGCAGAAGAAACAAATGTAACTCAGCACTGTATAAAGAAATGAATGTGAAGCAATAACACTCTGTAGAAAGTACCATTGCCATATAACATCAGGAAAAAATTATAATTACACTTAAATCAAATCATCCGTGGGACATTTTTCTACGAATTCCATACTGCAAAAACAATAAGTGTGACATTTAAAATGCAAAAATAAACCCAGCGTGTCAAGTGACAGTGCCACTAACAACAATGTACCATGTGTGGACATTCATAGACCCCGGAAATTTAAAGGTGTAAGCGTCTCCTGAATGGCTAGATATTTACATATTTACATATGTAACTCAGCACTGTACATGTAAAAATAATAGAGTGTGAGCCAATAATGTGTAGAAAGTATCATCTCCACATAACATCAGGAAAAGTTTTAATAACACGTGAGCCACACCCTCAATGACTCTGACTAATTACCTAATATTGTAGATGGTCCTATTTGTCTACAATATATATTCAGTAAATTATGACACATTCATATGTATATGTTCAGATCTTTACATTGTGTTATAGGGCAATAACCAGATTTCTCCACATGAATAAACTCAACATCAAACACTGGAACAGGTGTTCTGATTATCGTAATGAATCTCTGTTACATTTTAATGCTACTTCAGAATTAAACATACCAATATGTAAACATGACCGCCAGTAAAAATGAGATGTTATGACGTCATAAACACTTCAATGTCGTCCTCGGTTTTTACGATACGTTTCTTTATAGCTTACGTAGATTCTTACATGTATTTTAATAATTGTTACAATTGTCATAAACAGTGACTTCTGTCATACAACCTCTGTAAAAGTATCAAAACTTTTATTAAGAATTATTATCCTCTGGTCTGATATTGTGTGTCTGTGACACTTTCAACTCGGTGTTGCTTCAAATCTATCGTTCATTGTTCAAATATTTCGTTTACCGAATTAAAATTTTTTAACTCTCTATCTTTTAATAAAAACAAACTATTTTTTTCAAATTTTTGACGTCGTCGTCTTTATCAAGAAAATCACAAATACACTCGCAACTAAGTGACTTTAGAAATGAATCCTTTATTTTTTTTGTTTGATTGAGGTATCGTATCAACCTAAAATTTGGACGGAAAACTGCATCAGTGCGCGAAGCACTGTACTGTAGCTTAATTGATAGATCAAGTTATATTTTACCTTTTTATTGAATAAAAGTAAGAAAATATATTTTATATTTGATAGTTTCTGAAGTGAAGTGCGATTTCTTTTGTACTTTCCATTCGTAATATATAACGAAACAATTTTATGCAATCGATTAACAACATGGGAATCACGGTTCCATAAATAGAACAGGGTTTCGCATTCCAGAAGAAAGTAGCTCAGGCAATTGTGACATATCTGCACTAAAAATTTTGTTGATGCAGAATTGAACTAAATTTTTCAACCAATCAGATTCGCTGCAAAACCCTGAACACAAAGAAATTTAATTGATATTCATCTCTATCCTTATATTAACGAGTATTAACAATCATTTATGACGTCCGTGACATCACGTTTCTTTGAAGGCGTCCTAACATGACGTCGGTTTTCCTGCGCTACTGCAACATTGCGTTATACGATTCAACGGTTACGTTTGATGTTGCACCCGTGGGGAGATATAGTGTTAAGCTTTCTTATCCAAATATTTTCTACCAACAGACGTGAATTTTTATTCTTGTTGTTTCCTAAATGTTGTAGAACAGCATATTTAATGTCCTTTTCCTCATGATTTTTAAAGTGGCTATTGAGAGGCTTATCTGAACAGTTCCTAATATCTCGTAAATGCTCACTCATTCCCTCCTTCCACGTCCTCTCCGTCTCACCAACATATATTGCACGATTATATTTTACGCATATAATGCCGTACACAATATTCCTATTGGAATGGAAATGGCGCGCACAAGGTGGAAGGAAATGCCCTATGAACCGATAAGACGTCACTTAGTTGCGAGTGTATTTTGTCATTTTCTTGATAAAGACCACGAGGTCGAAAATTTGAAAAAAAAGAGTGTTTTTATTAGTAGTCTACAATTACTTCCCCAAGGAATATATATTGGACATTCTCTATCGTTTACCCATACGTTTTTAAACAGGAAATTTAAAACAATTAAGTATAAATAAAATAAAATAAAATATAAATAAATAAAAAAATAAATAGATAAATAAATAAATTGCTGCGGTATGTTTTATGAATATCAAATGGATGTGCGACCCAAATGCTCCAACAGGGCTCTCACTCACGGTATAAAAGTAACAGGCGGAGTCATGCAACGGTGACATGCAGCACGTGAAAAGACAACACGGAGTCGCAAAGAGAAGTAATTATCTACAGTATTGTGTTGTATTGTTTTGTTTATTAGCTTTTAGCCTTGCGGCTCATCAGCATGTTGACAAACATGTATAAAAATGATATATATACAGAGTGAGTGGTAAAATCATAATAAATAGCATAACAATATTAATAATATCGATGGTCTAAATCACTTTTAACGTTCGATGAACATTGATGTTAGATTTGGAGACATAGGACAAATAAGTATAAAACGGTATTCATCAAAACAAAACATACATTTCCTGAATAAAAATGTCATTTAACCTTGTTTTAATATCATACAAGAAAATTTGTTTAATATGTACAGATTGGGATATCCAGACA